>JAYKAV010000356.1:1032519-1130478 GCA_035582835.1 Phoebastria nigripes | reverse complement strand
AAAACTCCAGTCTTTAAACCAGAATTGCTTTTAGATCGGAAGAGCTGCATCCCGATAACAAGTACTTACGTAAATTACAAAAAAATTAAAAAAAAAAAAAAAAAAAAAAAAAAGTAGTGTACCATAAACCTGTAATAATTGTGGTCTTTGGCAGAGGGGTTGTTCAGAAATGTGGTAACTGTATCTGAAAGGCACTGCTCAAGCAAGAATTTGTGGTGGAAAATAAAAACATAATTCCAGTACTATGTTGTGCAAGGTGCTGTACAACTGTATAGGAAGCACTGTGCTGGAGTCCCACCTTTCTGGGAGTGGATATATTTTGTGTGTGTGTGTGTGTGTAGTTATCTGCTTTGTTGTTGAGTAAGCTTTTATGGTAAAAGTAGTTAATCTGAGGGAAAGTGGTTTTAAAACAAAACAAAACAAAAAACTAACCACCACCACCCCCCAAACAAACAAACAAAAAACCCCCCAAAAACCCCAAAAACTTGCAGAGGGAAAGAGTTAAAGCCATCTGCCTGAAAGCATTGTGTAAAACACACACACAATGTTGGGGAAATAAGCCAATTATGTGTGCTTCACAGGAGGTGGGGGACTGACCTTTGTGTATAATTAGTTCTTTTATTTAAAGCAAAGATTTTGAATAGAATAACTAATTAGCTGTCATAAATGGCAAATTGAAGATTTTGGCCAGATTCCTTGGGGAGTGTGGGAGGACGTCCCTCCTCCCACCCCGTACTGTACGCTCTCACTCTCCTCATTAGGGTTGTTTTTAGTTCTCTGCAGTGGTAATGAGGAGTGCAGTGGCGGCACTTCTCGGAGCCCCCTCTAACAAGGCATGAAATGCAGGTGGAGGAGAACCACCTTCAGCGCCTGCCGCTTTCACTTGGCACATGTGGGTGTAGCAGAGGGCTCAGGTGGGAGAGGGGGAGGCTGAGGGAAGTCGGAGGGGGATCTGAAAAGTCCTGGTGATATCACCTGTGCTCTATGCTCTGGACTTGACTGTACAAAATACAGGCAAGCTGCAAAGCCTTGAGGCATATATCATTAGCCAGCAGTCCCGCATTACTCTTTCAGACCAATTAACCTTTAGAGTTGCATTAAAGAAATTAGGTGGTGAACTTCCATGCTTTCAGAGGGGACCAGTAGCTCTCTTGCAGACCAGAGCACTGTGGAGCCATACGCCATAGGACCATTGCAGATAACTGTTATTTAAAAGGTCTACCATTTACAAAAAGTTCCCAGGCTCTCTTGGAAATGAGGCTTTATGAACAGTGCCCTTAAAGGAACTGCAGCTGATTGCCGTGTGAATAGAAATCTCAGTAAAATGGCTTAGAAAAATTTAGAGGTGTACTTAATGGACACTTGTGTTATAAAGCCAGCTGAATAATTTTACAGAAAGACCCCGACTGAGAAGATATGGACTGATTAAAGCTAGTTTGCTCAACTGTGAATAGAGGTAAAGTTTAGATTACTCACTACAACAACATCCTCTTTAGACACAGCCATAAATTTCAGTATGTCCAGAGGTGGTGTCTATAATTTTTTAATGTGCATTGGAGCTCCGAGCACTCAGAACAGGTTTTGTTTTGTATTTACCAGCAGCGAGTCTATTAAGTTGTAAAGGGCAAAGAAGGGAGTGTAGGTAGCCAAAAATAGAAAGGCTTCATCTACTGTTTCTTAGAAAAGATAGCGATGGATGGCTAGCAACAGGAGAGGAGAGAGCAACTTGTTGGTACTTTCAGAATTCGGTAATCAGTCAGCATTCCCTTTGTGATCATGTATTTAAATGCGTGAGTGTCCAGCTGTTAATTTTCCTACCTCTGCAACACGACTTCTCATTTTCTAATCCTTGCCCGCAGAGCGCACATGGAATTTGTCGAGGGTGAGCCCTTTGTTTCTTGACAGCCCCAGTTAGACACCACGTGCCCCTGTTCAAATTGAACTAGGTATCTTGGCATTTTTTGGTAAGTACTGGGGGAAAATCTACATAGAGAAATGAAGCAGTGTTGTAGTCTTGCAGTGGGGAAATTTCCAAAAAGAAAGAGCAGCTTTCCAGGTGGTTTCTGCGTGCAAAGCCCAGACTGCGTGGGGTTTGCTGGAAGGGAGGCAGGAGGAGTAAAGTGGGGTTTGGTGTTGGCTGTGTCCTCTCTCTGCAAGCTTCTGACCATGAAAGGGGTTAAGCTTCTGAGATGCTGCTCTCTTGTTGCTTGGAAATGACATGGCGAGCATGTGAGGAACCCTTGCTGATAAACTTTGGCAGTTTTTGAAATTTTGTTTCACGCCTTGCCTGCTGTGTCAACTCACCAGCTAATTGCAGCTGCAACTTTCTGTAGTGGTGTGTGTGCTCCGTGCAAACCGGTTGGTTGGGATGTCGGAGGGAAGCCTCACAGACCAAAATGTAATTTCAAAACACTGAACCTGACCAGCAGAGGCTGACCTTGCTCGTTATTATCTGAGTGGGAATAGCAGCTTTGAACATCATATGATCTCTGAAATGGTACCTTTTTTCATTAGAAAGCCCCCTGCTGAACACTGACCAAATACATAGCTTTCTTCCTTGCTTAAGGTACTGTTTAAATATATATATATATGTTCCTTTGCTAGTTATTAGAAGAAAATCAAAGTGTTACATTCCCCTTATTCACAGAAGCCTCTCCTAAGACAATGGTGTGCTTGCAATAGCGGGGAACTGAGACGGCAGCAGTGAGTGAGGGCTGCCAGGGCCACAGATGGAACAAGAACCGCCACTACAGCCAGCCCACAGCCGTCTGGGCCTGCTTGCCACCTCAGGAGAGCCTCCTAACCTGCCGACCCACCCTGACCGATCAAACCAGCCTCTCCTAGTGGTCCAGCCAGGGTTTTGTCCCTGCACAGCTGCCCTTGCACTTGACCATGCTGCTGTCACAGTGGACCCCTCGCTCTGGGTGAGGAGAGCTGTAACTCCAAAAGGGCACTGGTTTCAAAAGCATTCGAGGGCCTTGGGAAGTCCCATCTGGCTGAAGATCTTGTATTTCTGAATCGCAGAGATGATCTCAAACCCCACCCATGCAGCAGTTCTCTTGTGAGGGGGTTTAAGGGGCTCTGGTTATCTAGAATCTGCATTCTGAGATCTGCAGCACCTCCAGACGCAGGATCCTCAAGTTACCTAGAGGAACCTTGCAAAAGAATTGTATGATGACCCTCCCTTGTAAGAAATCCTCTTCTGCCTCTAAGGGTACGCAGCTCACATTTAGAAAGCCTGTTTGGGGGGATGGTAATGACTCACTGGTGTCTAGGGCTCCTATCTTAAAAGAYAGTTAGCACATCTAGGTCTTAGTTTTCATAGGCGCAAACTGTTTTCTTTCATCACTGGTACTGATCTTAAACAGTTTGCAAATGCAAATTCGTGTATGCGCCCTCCTCTGCCTCAGAATAAGGCAGTCTATTCTCACGATGTGCTGTTTTCCTTGCGTGGAGTTGGAGAGAGCATGGGATGAAGGCTTTAAGTTTTCTGAAAAAGAAATTACTCAAAAAGTGAAGCTTCTCTTTGCTCCTGAAATGTACTCTGCAAAAAAAAAGTGCTGTGTCCAGAACCACGGGGCCACTTCCCTCGTTCTTGTAAGAAACTCTCACCAGGAGACAGGACTTCTGCAGTTTGACCTCCGGCACCCGCAGTATATTACACTTCTGACGCTTCCCTGTCTTTTGCCTCTTTCCAAACGTGCAGGTGTTTCTCTGTGGCTGTGTACGTAGAATTTCTCTCAGGAGCATTACGGTTGCATATGTGGCAGGCAAACACAGATTTAAGTTTTCACTTAATTATTGCATATTTGTCACTTGCATCAAAAGTTTGCTTGTATTGACTTTGCAAGCRGGTTTCGAGTGTGCCGCAGCAAGGAGCAGGAGGGCTCTTTAAGCCTTGAGAGTTTTTGAATGTTACTTGACCTGTCTCCGTGCTGCTGAGACCACTTTGATAACAAATGGATCAATACCTCGCTGTTTGTGTAGAGGTGTCTTAAGTGCTATTGTCGTCTGCTTGCAGCTCTGACAAAGCAATTATTACTGTAGGAGTGGTGGGTTTTACATGTGCTATGCATTAGCCACCGTCAGGTCACCCTGGCTTTTAAGGAAAGCAGCAAATGTCACTTATTACAGTGGCACTGACTCGGTCCTCTCCGGTTAAGGGACTGTTAATAATTCCATTATCAAGCTGCTACTTTCTGGGACATCTGGCACTTCCTACAGAAATGGTGGCTTGACTTTGTGTAAGAGTATTTAACCAATGACACCTGCTACTGTAGCCCGAGTGTCCCCCCTCATCTTCTCTGCATTGGTTAAGCCCATGGCATGCTCGTTACAGGCCAGCATTTCCATTTTTAGTGATTGACACTAGTAAAAATAAAAATCGGTAACAAAGTAAAATCAAGGCTCTAGAGAAAATGGGATTCTGGCGTCTCAGTGAGTTCATTTCTTCTTTCATCATCTCCTGTCCCCTTCCTCCCCCACAGTACAATCCTTGTTTATTTTTCCACCTTGCCTGTTTATTCCATAAAATCCTCCCCTGCCTCCCTCTTAAACTGAGGAGGGCGACAGGTCTCACACCCGTGTCAGTGCTCACCATAGGAGGCACTAGTGCTTGGAGGAGAGGAAAAAGCTGGAGACAGCAGTGTGGGGAAGGTGGCCACAGCAAGTCTCCACCAGCCTAGTGACTTGAATGTCCTGTCACCACCTCATACCCAGCTAGCTCATGCTTGCTTTGCAGTCCCAGCAGGGATTTCCAGGGAGGAAAAAACTGGTTTTTTGTTACCTTCTCCAGCAGTACAAGAGAAGAAGGAAAGCTCTGCTTTGCTTAAGGAGTGTGGCTTCACTAGTGGTAGAGGGGCACTGGTTGGGTTATTCTCAGCAGTCCTCGAGGGCTTTTGAATGACATTTATTTTAGAGCAGCCCCTGGGCTGCCCTAGCTTTCACTGAGGCCTCTGTGACCAACGGGGTTCACAAAAGAGGAAAAACAGTGGCATACCACATCTTTTTATACCCACTCCTCTCCCTTCCCCATCAAGCTTGATCCAGCCAAGATGTTGGACTGGGGGTACATACAATGGTGACCCTTCTGATCTTCGTGATTGCCTGTGGCATGTAATTAACAACACAAGGGTACTGGTAATGAGGGAAAAAGCAAATGTTGACATTGCAGCCAGTTTATTCTGCTGCAAGATGTTAATTAAAAAAAAGTCTGGTGCTTTGTGTCAGCCCTACCCTTAGGAAAAAAGGGCTGCGTTCCTGCAAGTGTCCCACTTACCCTGTGACGGCAAATGAAGTTTAAGTTCCTTTGACCATCAGCTTCTTGCAATGTGAACTCCTTGTAATGAAACCAGCAGCAGTATTTGCTCAAAGATCTACTCATAGCTCACAGTGCTACCCTGAATGCAGGAAACCTATTCAAGCTGTTTGATATCTTCTAAACGAAATGCTTTGTTTGCATTGCAGGTGTGCCGATGTTATCCGTACAACCCAAAGGGAAGCAGAAGGGCTGTGCTGGCTGCAACCGGAAGATCAAGGACCGGTACCTGCTGAAGGCTCTGGATAAGTATTGGCATGAAGACTGTCTAAAGTGTGCCTGCTGTGACTGTCGTCTTGGAGAGGTTGGATCAACTCTTTACACAAAAGCAAATCTCATTCTTTGCCGCAGAGATTACCTGAGGTAAACAGAGGGACATACTGTGGGCTCTTCCCAAAGCCTCTCAGTGTGCTGCCAGCTGTTTGTCTTTCTAAACCTCTACTATGAAAATGGGTACTTGTGCATGGTCAGCCCTGCCCAGAAGAGGTTGGAGTTTCTTCCTCTGTCTAAGCATGGTTTCTTATTTGCACTTAACGTATTTTGTAGTCAGGGAGGTGGCATCCTATTTTTAGGTCAAGGTAGAAGGAGGAGGTCATGACTTAACTCTTTATTATTATGAACCAACAAGAACAAACAGTGCTTGCTGAGAAAATTAGGAAAAGACTGTTAATTCTTCTTGCATATCTTTGATGTTATACTCCTGCATATTGACTGAGATCTGGCCAAACCTTCACCTTTTCTTTTTCAGTGGTAGCTTTTAGACAGACTTCCAGTGTTTATATTGAGTAAGATTCCTTCTGAGGGGCTCTTGTCTCTTCCCTAAGTAAACAGAGCAAAACACTCCAAAATTACAGATCAACTTCAAAAAATTTTTCTTCATGAGGAAGTCTGCAGAGACCATCACTAACTCCGAATTAGAACTACCCTGTCAGTGTGTGTTTGCAATACATAACAACACAWGGGATTTTTTGCCTGGTGTGTATGGGAGTTGTGTACAAAATACTTTATATAAACACAAATTAATTTTAATAAGGCAGCAGGCCTAATGCAAACATTCTTATGAGGGTCACACTGCAAAACACTCCAAGTTTTGCTTTGTTTTCCCTTTGGAAGAATATACTTGATCTCCTGCTAATGTGTGTGTTTTGTTTTTTTTTCCCCTAAAGCACTCATAGCATTTCCTATGTAACCTCAACCAGCAAACACATCTGAAGCAGAACAAAAACAACACGCTGTTTTAAGATAGGGAGGTAAAATGCCATCTAACCTTATGGTGTCCAGAGGCTGGCTAGATTAGTCTCAATGATCAGATGCTTCACGTGTTTCAATGTAAAACATATTCCTGAAAATCTTCAGTAAATAGTTTCTTAGTAAACTTGAACAAACAAGTTTCTCCTCCTAAAGATGAGAGCTTAAGCACTGAGCCRAATAGAAGAAATAAGTCTATTAGCTGCCATATGGGAGCTGCCACCTTGCCTTTCAGCCAGGCAGTGTACAAGAGCCTCCTGCCCGTATGACGATTTTTGCTCCTGCTTGAGCTGAAACTCTCCAGGGCCCACGTGAAATGTCTCAGCTGAAATTCTGCCACTCAAGTAGCAGTCGGAGGTCCATACAGGGTTAGGTGGGATGCGTCCCCAAAACGTCAGTGAGGAGCTCGGGTAAAGGTGGAACACGCCTGAAGGGGGAAGGACAGGATAAGCAGCGTTTGGAAAGGTGGGAAGGGTGCAATGAGGAAAGAGTTAACGATCTTCACTATCATGAAATAATTTTTGTACCTTGTCTTAAGTCTGAGTATTACTAATGCCACAGGTCACTTGCTCTGGAAGTGTCCTTAACCTTGTCTCTGCTAAGCTGAAGAAACTGAGCTCCAGAAGGTTCTTTAACACACAGATTTCTAACCCCAAATTAGCATTTTGATTCTTCACTGACCCTCCTTCAGTTCAGCTGTACTCTTTTCTGTGTTGTGGATATAATTCTGATGTGTCAATGAAGAATGTAACAGCTCTTGATCTTCCCTTGTCAAAGATTGCATTATTTCTTTTCATCATAGTATCACAATTGGATCGTGCTAGGTGCTAATCACAATGACCCCCAAAACCTTTCAGGAGAGCTTCTTCCAGGAATAGTCTTCCTTCCAGAAAACATAGGCTGCATTAGTTTCTGGAGTGTTTCTTTATACTTAGTTGTATTAAAACACGTATCTTGTTTGCACCCAGCTTGCTGATCCAGGTGTCTACATCAGTCATCCTCCTCTTCATTATTTATCACTTCTCTAGACTTTGTCATTTGTGTACTTGATAAACAGTGGTGTGTGTGTGTTTGGTTTGTTTTTTTTTTTTTTTTTTAATCTGACCTGAAAGATAGATATTCAGAAGACAGAACTCTACTGGAAATACTTAGCTGGGTGATGATTCCCATTTACATTTGCTTTTTGAGACCTACAAGCTACCCCATGTTTTGTCCATTTAATGAGCACTGTATTGATTTTGGTTTGTTCTAGTTTCATAACAAAAATAACATGCAGCATCAAATCAGACACGTTAAAGTGCCGAAGGAGAGCAGTATCGATGCTGCTTAGAAGAACCTTTTTATCACTGCAGTAGAGCATTTCTTTCTTTCCTTGGTTTATCCTGAGAATCCTTCTTTGAGGTGGAAAAGCTTAATCTGTGATCTTCTCACTGGCCCCCAAATGGCACGACTTTCTGGGGCACACCAGAGGTCTGTGCTAGAGATGGTAAAGAAGCCGGGAGTTGCAGACCCCAGGAAACAGCCCACATCCTGTCTTTGAGAAGAGAGGGCAATTCATGACGTGAAACATGGAAGGCAACAGTTGAGGCTAGTGTTTGACCATGGCCACGCAGCTTCTGTCACAGCAGCAGTTAAGTGTGGTCTCTGAAGCAAACTTGTTCTGTGCCTGAAAGGGGTCTCATAGCCCCTCCACCTCCATTTGTTGGGTTAGAATGATCCCCAGCCCACCAAGKGGGGAGTCTGTTGCTATTTGTGCAGCATGGTTAAATTGTGGAGAGAAGGCTTATGTGGCCCAGTAAAACAGGGCCAGACATTCTCCGTGATAAAKAAATTGTAGGTATTGTAATTAAAAATGGGGGGCATCTGCCCGTATTGCAGTAGGGTACCAAACACTTCAACTGGCTGCACAATCTCCTCTAGGTCTCTGGCTAGTCTTAACCTCCTCGGATGATGGCTATGTATACACACATTATGCTACTAGCTAATTTTGGGGGGGCGGGGAGTTGTTACTACTTCCTACTTCAAATATTTTTCACTTGTCTGAATTTAGTCCGTTACAGCAGCTTTGACCACTAGAAATATTTCTTACTTGTTTTTTATYGGGAAGAACAATATAATTGTCATATCCCAGCAAATTTAGCCAGCTTTACAGCTGCGATGTTTCGTGTTCTTGCTAATAAGTAAATTTAGGTTTATACTATTTTTGGGGGGGTTCTGCTGCACTCCTGGGTTCTGTTCTCCTTATGCTAAGGAACCATTTCAGGGTCCTAGGATAGGAATAAGGGCATTGCTATGCAGTCTCATATTTTATGGACGTTTAAAGCAATTTTTTTTTACTTTAAAACACCTTCTGTTGCCTTCTACACATAATATTTCTTTCTCTCTCAATTTTAACTATTAGTTCTATTAACAGAAGGAACTAAAGTTGCCATCACCATCTTCTCCACTGTCTGTTCACTCCTGGTAATTTGAATTTTTCTTCTTGGAGAATTACCCATTCCCATCATTATGTAATTCCTTCCCTTTAATAATTCTAGAGCCTCTTTCCACGTCTTTTTTGCCTTGTTTAACAACTCACAGTATTTGTTCTACTAGTCAAATTTTAGCAGAATTCATTCCTAAAAATAAGTTTTCATACTTCATACTGTAGACACACCAAAAAGGGAGTACTTTATCTGGAGGACAGTCAAAGGAATTTATTGTTGGCCACTTCCTCTATATGCCTTTGAATAAGAACTGGGTGAGTACTGCACTGATATTTAGTATGTCAACCATCATGTGAAAAATTAAAAGCTAGACTGGTTTTGCGCCCATAAATGTAAATATATGTATCTTTTATGTCTGAAATCCAAAAGGAATATTGCTGTGTAATGACCAGGAGAAAAAAAATTGGTATTTCATAATCTCTTTGTAGACCAAAGTTTCTTTGAATTTGCCTGTGAGCCGAGTGTGTAGTTTGGGAATACGTGCTTCATTACCTGGTGAGACGTGCTTTCCCCTCCTCTTGCGCCATCTCCATCTATGAGCGTGCAGCAGGCTTGTTCCTGCCCGGGGCTGGAAAGACCCAACCATTACCACCCAGCATCAGGCTCCCGCTTGCCTCATCATTGTGGAGGCAGCAATGTATAGGTGCTTACCTATAGACAGAAAGGACTCCTGGAATATTTTGGGCAGCTTAGAAATTCAGCAATCTGCAGGTCTGGGCCCCTGCTTGCACCACCCCTCCTGCAGGCAGGCGTCGTTGGGCCGGGAGCCCCTGCACCGCAGTTGTCGGGGAAGAGCGGCTCTGCCATACTGGAGCAGCTGCAGCTGCTGCAGGGATCGCGGACAGGGATGAATTTCTGGACTTTTGCCATTGGCGTGGGGCAGAGCCCTGGGACAGGAGCGCGGCTGGCTCCCACCCTGCTGCGTCGGCATTGCTTTGGAGCCGGCTTTGTCCGAGGTGTTGGCAGCGCGGTGGGCTACCGGCCGCGTGCGCTGGTCCTCAGTGGGTTTTTAGAAGAAATCTTTCAAATGTATTTCTGGAGCTGCTAGCAGACCATAGCCTGATCATTTGTTTCAAAAGATAAACTGTCGTCATTGCTTGTGAAGGAACATTTGTTAACCTTCACATTTCATAAAACACTTTCTTGCTCATTTTTTAATCATGAAAGATGAAATTGGATCTTGAGTTGTTATCCTTGCGGTATCACCTCAGTCTCCAGCTGTGTCTAGATGTATCTTTCGATACATTTTGTCTGAGCAAATAGATTTACCATTTGTTTCATAATCACAGTTCCAGCATTCCTACCTCTAATTATTTTTGATAAGCAAATGCTATTGAAGAAACTGCTTCTGGGACAGAGAAGCTTAGCGTGCAGCTCRGATGGCTCCTCGCAGCCCCCACGCAGCAATGTGTGTTTGTTCCTAGGCGTAATTAAACATTCACCAAGCTCCGGTTCACAGGGACGGTTTGGGTCTCGCATCAGGATTTCCCGGGAGGAACTGACAACTTAAATTTCACTGTGAAGTGCTGATGAAGAACGTGATTTTTCCTTTTTACTCGGCATGGTGCCCTCACACGAGCAAAAGYGGGCCAGGCTCACTTTGACAGGAGCAGAACTGTTCCTTCTGCGTGTTTGATATGCTGGTGTTGGGAAAGTTTTTCATCATTTAAACTGATTAGGGCCTTAATTAGACTCCAAAGAAAGCTCAAAACCTGCATTAAAAAATGATGGCGAATCAGTAAGAGAGAAGGGCTTTCTGGGAAGCCCTGATGCTGTTCTCAGTTGATTTCATGGAAATTCTTTTCACCCAACTTCCCACGTGTTCTGATCGGTGCTGCAGCCTCAGCACGGCATCGGTGCTCCAACCTGAGCGTGGCGGCGGTGCCTCTGGCAGGCAGAGCAGCCCTGCGTACCCCGTCTGAGGGACGGAGACGTCCTGGCAGGACTGCCATCCCCTGGCACTGGTACCCCTCAGCACTGTTTGTATCACGGAGGCTTGAACTCCACCCTGGGCAGCTCCTAGTCCAAATGAGTCAGCTGCCCGGTACTGGGGTTTCCAGTTGTTGGATACTGGTTTTTGCTCTGCTCCAAATGCCCCAGTGGGTTCATTCTGTTAGTGAATCACTTTGGGAGCTCTTTAGTTGAAGTGTTCTGTATCTGGCAAATGTGCAGGGTTTAATTTTGTTGTGGGATATGAAAAGCGATCTTGCACAAACACGGGCGCCTTGCTCTCTGGCACAGGAGGATGCAGGCAAATACCCTCCTTCTGGTGGGCTTCCCCAAGTCGATAATGAAGGCCCTAAGCCAAACAATTAAACCACAGTTGGACGTGCACAAGTCTTCAGGAACTGAGAAGTGCCTGCCGAAACTAGCAGAATTTAAGTTAATCTACCAGAGACATCACTAATACTCTGAATGTAGCTTCAGCCTGCAGAAGCTGCAACACCTTTGAAACAGCAAGGAGAGTCTTTGGGATTTTTTTCCACCAGAGGAGCGTAGTGCGCATGCATGCACCGAGAGCATGCCCTGCCTGCTTTTCAAGGGACATGTTCAGCGTGGGGAGGAGAGGTATAAATGCAGTGTGGCTGAACAAATGGTATCTGCTCAGAGCCTAAAAACGTTGCAAAATTGAAGTGCTGTTCTTGCATCGCAACAGGGAGCGTCTTGCTTGCTATGTAGGATACCCTCACTTCTACGCTTGGTATCTATACAGATTAAGGAGGATTAATTAGGCTCAAAATACAGCGTGTCTTGGCAACATCGCTGTGCTTTGTGATATTAAAGCACAGATCTTTTTTCTCCGTAGTAGCTGGTCCAGGGGTTTCTCACAGCCCATGCCTTTCAGGATAAACAAGCAATGCTTGATTTCTTCGCTTGCTTTTTTTCCCTTCTTTTTTTTTTTCCCTTCTCTACACCTCCCAGTCAGGAGGAAGGCTTATGGGGAGTAATTCTTCCAGGCTGTGGTATACTAGCATGCCTCTAGCACTTTCAACCTTGCAGTCTTCTAACTGCTGTTTTTAAACTCCCCTAAGAGGACATTGTTGCATGTGTGTTCAACAGTGCCAGAGACAACCAAGATGGGTTTTAAGGTCGGTGGCTTCAGTTATACCGTAAGGAAGCCTGGAGCAGGGGAGGAGGACTTGGACTTCTCCTACCTGCTAAGAGTCCCAACCCCACTGTAAATATCTACTGAAAATATGGAGGGAGAGACCAAAGGAGTAAAAATAAGTGACCATTCAGATGCATTCTTCAACTGAAAACAGATGCCCTTCAGCAACCTTGAAGTTTATGCCCAGTAATCTCGAACTAGTGCGATCACCCGACCAGAGGGCTTTTTTGTACCCCACTGGTTCAACTCCTCCCACTATGCTATCCATGAATGCCAAACCCTTTGGCATGCAAGATGTAAATCCATTGGGACTGAACTTGAAGGCTTCATGAGAGGACAGCTTGACCAACTTAATTAGTATCAAAACGCATTTCCTTTCCTTCAGCTGACATGACTTCCCACTGCAGCACTGACAACGGTGTCCTGGAAAGGAGGGTGCACCAGCTAATATGTATTTACCATGCTGAAATGCCTATCGCTGAGGCTTTCTCTGAATATTACACAAAGGCTGATTACGGTGAAGTTGGGAACCTCAAGTCTGAAGTTGCTTTTAAGCTTATTCTTTTTATCTTTTTAAGTGATGTTCAGGCTTTCCTTGCAATTATTGGCATATTCAGTACTTTGGTCAAATCAGACTTGTAGCTCAGCGTATTTCCAATATCCACCGATGGGAAAAATACTGATTGCAAGCTGTTAAGAGCCATCCTCGCTGGAAGACTAGTTGTTGGTTTGTTTGAAATGGTAGGGGGAAAACATTTTCTTTTCATGATTATGAGTTTAAGGTACGTAAAGCAAGTCTTGTCCTACAGCAGGTCCTGATGGAGCTAGGAAATAAATGGCAGCATTGCTGGGAAATGGGAAAACCTATTTCACCTACTAGCTGGAGAGGATGTGAGCATGGGGTTCGGTAGCTCTTCAAAAACTTATCCAGATAATCTGGATATACAAATATATAGAGAAATATGTAGCTGTATACAGTATCTACAAATGTAGCTATTTATCTGTAGGTAAGAGTTTAGTCCTCTTTCAACTCATAATTCTTACCTTTCAGTGTTGAGAAAGCCTCTTGTTCTGGGGAATTATCAGTCTCAACTCAGCTGTTTAATTTTGAACTTGTTCTTGTGTTGTTTAAAAAAAAATCCAATTGACACTCCCAACCTATCCTTTCTGTACCACTCATTATTTATATGTGCCTATCCTGGTTCCTCTTTTTTTGTCTCCTGTGAAGTCAACAGCTCCAAAGTTTTCACTCTTGCCATGGAGGGAAGATTTTCTCCCTTTTTCTCGATTGCAAGCTGCTAGCTAGTCAGACACCAGGCTAGAGAGAGGAGAAGAAATGGGGACTCTCTCCTTGTAGGCAATGACTAAAACAGATTGTCGTTTCTAGTGGTGACAGAAATAGGCAATCAGGTTCTCAGTTTAGCCACCCTGCATATTTTGGTCAGAGAAGAAAAAAATCTGTTAAAAGGTGCTAAACTTAATGTGTTCATATAAGAAGTTTCTTCCTGTTTTCCCTACAGTAAGGACCCTTTACCATTCTTTTCCCCCCCCAAACCTGCAGGGTGCTGTTGACTTTACTATAGTTTGAATTAACTTCAGGTGCGTTCAYGGAGCTGGTGAGCTCTGGATCATCGTGCAGAAGACTATTCTTTAGCCCAGACGAGACTACATAAAAAGCATCCTTCGACAGTTGCCTACCGCTTCCATGAGCGCTCCCTTCTTTTCCCATTAATTCATTTGCATTCACTGCTGCTCCTGTATGCCAATTAGCTTTAATTTTTACTATACACACTGACATCAATGGCCAATGAGAACAGTGCGTAGCGGGGTTTTTAGTGTGCCTATAAACTACAGAAAATTGTCCTTGGACAAACTCCTGCTTTTAGACTGGCTGACAACAATAGACATGGTTAAGTTCAGGCTAAGAGCCATTAAACATAATTACTACCACAGGGTAAAAGTTTAATTGTGCTAAATTTTAGATCTGCATAGTCTATGCTTATTTACAAGCTGGCTAGGTCTTCCTGTTACATAAGGGGGAATAAATCTGTACTTAAAAATTSTTGCCTTTTAACTTCAAAGGGAGATGAAAAAAAATGGGCTTTTTAGAAGAAGCAAAACAACTCCAAACTGAAACCTTTCTGTATTTCCAGCTGCTTTTATGCCAATAGCTCCAAGCTGGTAAGTAGATGCTGAGCATCTTCTGATAGATTTTTCTAATGCGCTTCAACTTTGTGTGCGTGAATGTGCGAGAGAGTATTGCATCTGTTACGAAGGTGTCTGGGGGACAGAATGCAGATCAGTTTGTTCATGTGGGGTTATTTTAAATTTAACCACAGATGGGGCTTGGGGTGGAAGATTTTCCTCCTGCTTCTTGTCTTCTCTCCCTCCTCCAATAATGTTAAGCTCCCCACCTCAGAAAGTTTCAGCTCAAGTAGCTTCTGGGTAAGCAGGTGTCAGAGGTGGCAGGTTTTTTATAAGCAAACAAAAAAGGCAAAAGTCTGTGTTCATTTTGCTTTTTCTTCCAGCAGATTAAAAAAAAATAATGTTCACTGAGCTACAAGTTACAGCTTATTTTTAGAAGCATGGTGAATATACAGTGCTCTAAATCACTCCCTGAAAAGCAGATTAAAATTGGGAAGTGCTAGAATAAGTGTGAAATGTTCATCTGTTGGGAAAGGGAGGGTATGGAGGACTGTGAAACTTGATAGAAGAGAAAAAGATTAGCACGCTGACTAGCTGGAAGCTACGTTTATGTAGACATTAGAAGGCAACACGATTTCAGCTGGACAGAACATAAGCTTCAGATCTTATGCAAACAGTCAAAGCTGTTTAACAATTGGTTTACCCCCAAAACCCCTGAAAGGAGACAGGTGAATAAGATGCCAAATACATTTTTCATGTTTCTTAAGCTAACTGTTTAAATAGTTAAGTGAACATCTGTCCAAATTTCCCCATCATTTCCATTTAGAAAAGTCTCCTATTTGAAGGCTGAAGAAAAGCGCCTGCTTAACAATGCAAATGGTGCTGTCTGGGGCCCCTTTATTTTGTTTAATCTAGATTGAGCTCCACACAACTGTGATGCTAATGAATAATGGATATTTTATACTTGTGCATGTAGCAGTGCTGGGCACAGAGCAAATCTAGGATTAACCTCCCACTTTCCCTGCCTAACACGTATTGGACTCATTTTTTGAGTTTGCTGTGACTTGGGTACTCTGAAAACAAATGCCTGGTTTTATGGAAAATGGCAAAACCCTGGCAAAAGCTATCAGGTTTTGCTATGCCCAAGTGAGGTACCGTAGAAGGGGGCAGCTACATTGGGGGAGGGAGGTAGGGATGTCTGTATTAATGGCTTGATTTGCGAGCGGATGCTGAATGAGAGCCAGGGCGTTTCAGGGTGGAGACCTGTACGCTTTTCAGTGCCACATTTTTTCAGTCCTGTCTGCTGGCGTTAGGCAGCCAAGCACCGCGCTCAGCTGCCTCCCCTGCCTGCCTGCCGGCGGGAGCAGGAGCAGGAGCAAGCCGGAGTCAGCTTGCAGGGAGAAAGGGGCTGCCCCATGACAGATTACATGGTCTGAGTTTGCCAGTGCAAACTACATAGCTGGGATTTTACTCTGCCTTTCGGCCCTGATATGACAGATCTTAGGGGAAGAAATTTTGGTACTCCCATTGCGATTTTTCTGTCATAGCATAAGTGTTTCCGTTTGGTTTGCGTTGTTTAACTTTCAGGGAAAATGTAGTGCTGTTTCTTCATAGGAAGTCTTGGGGTTTTCCAGCCAGGYGTAATGAAAGACCACGGATACCACTTCTAATGAAAAATAAGGGTAGCCTTTTTTTATAGCTGAAGAGCAAGCTGACTTTGGTAGCACGGTGCTGTGTGAGGGTGGGAGAGTTGTGTGGAGGTTTCTGTAACATTGCTGGGTGTTTTAATTCACAATTACTGACCAGTAATAATTAGTATTGATTAGCTTGGCAAATTGCAGGTTTAGAAATTGGTTATAGATTTTCCTGATGCTTCTCATCTGCCTGTTGTGGAATCAGCCAGAACCAACGGCTTGAAACAAACCTCGAGCCCAAATCTGTCTGCGGGCAGTGACGCGTTGCACGCGCAGAGCTAATGGTCAGCAGGATCCGTACGTCTTGAGGCTCATCACCCCAAGAATACGATTTTTATCATCTCCTAAGCAAAGTAACTAACCACATGCGTATTGACCACAGTCTCGGGTGAAATTTGGTTTTGTCAGCCTGTTGATTCACGCCCCGGCTGGTTCGTGTGGCTTTATCGTCGCAGTGGTGTGCTGCCCCTGGCGCGTGCAGGGGTCTGCAGGGGCATCTTGGAGAAGTGGGCCCGGGGAAGGATGCTGCAGTCTTGGTTGAGTCCCCCGGCGGAAACTGTAACAGCAGCAGACATCTGGGGAGACAGATAGTGAAAGCCAAGATGAAAATGGCAAAGCTTCCAGTGCTGAAGGGCTGTCCTCGAGGACCGGGGAGCTGAAGTGGAATGGCTGAGCATGCTATTCGGGCCACGGTGGAAGGGCTTAGCTGGCTCCCGGGAGGGATGCGGAGGTGGGAGGAGGGGGACACAGCCAGGGAAGAGGGCTTCTTCTCTGAGATGCTTTGCAAAATGCTGTTGTACTCATTGCAAGAGAAATTGTGCTTTTTCATTTTAAACAGCAGGTAAGTGAGGTTCTTCCTGAGCTATATTCTAGCATTGCCTGCCAGGGTTGGCAAAGTTTGCAGGTCTTCTGCATCTTGCTGCGAGAGGCTGCCAGCCTATCCCTCCGTTAGGTTGCGGCCAAGCGCAGACGGGGCAAGCGCACGCCGAGGAGGACGGGCGGTTCCGAGCACCTACCCCACCGCTGCAGAGAGGCAGATAGTTTTTGACTGAAATTTTGTGAGCCCCAAAATAGTGCTCTAAGTGTTTAATGCTTTTCTCCATTAGACAGCAAATTAGCCCTAGGCTCACAAACCAAATGAAGTTTCATCTCGACAATCGGAGCCTGCTCACCAGGCAGTTTTATCCCAAGTTCCCGCACACTGGTTGGTCAGCGAAATGAAGACTGCAACTTCTATTTATTGGTGCAATACAGTATTTGATACTGCTAATTACACTTAATTAGTCCTTCCACCATTTAATTAAAATGGCTTCTAATGATTGTGCTTCTTTGGCAGGCTCTTTGGTACCACCGGGAATTGTGCTGCCTGCAGTAAACTGATCCCTGCCTTTGAGATGGTGATGAGGGCCAGAGATAATGTTTACCATTTGGACTGCTTTGCCTGTCAGCTCTGCAACCAGCGGTGAGGACACAGTTGTTATACACACAAACACAAACTGATTTATACCTTTGCCCGCAAAATAGGGGAAATGTTTGATCCACACTACCTGTCTGGGGCTCACAGCCTGCTGGCGTGACTTGGGCTGGTTTATTAGGCTGACCTGGGTGATGCACGTAAGTACCTGTAGCCCCTTTACTGCAAATCCCCTTGTAGCTGGTGGGAGTTAGGGGAGGGGGGGGCGCACACAGACTGCAGATCTGGCCACGGTTGTACGCAGCACAGCTGCTGCTGAATGAAAAAAAACCGCTTCAGCGTCCTTTCAGAATCTACCCTCTTTGCAGAACACAGGCGATGGAGACTGGACCTCCTCTGGCAAACTGATGTTATTTTTCTTAAATCAGGTTTCTGACAGGCTCAAAACTGGGGACAGCAAAGAAGAAGGAGAAGGAGAAGGGACGGGAAGGGAAGGAGAAAAATGTTCTAGATAAGCCCTTTCCAACACTAGGAACAAATCCCTGTAGTAGTTGTGTAATTAATAGGGGATCTTGGTAGTGTAATTTCGAATGGGGCTTGTGTATTTCTGCTGGGTTTTACCCAGTGAAAAATGGGTAATTCATTCAAGGAGTATAATAAAGGGTCATGCACAAAGTTTTCCCTTGGGCTACCTATAGCTAGCCGAATTTGGGAGGGCTGTGAAAAATCTCCCCAGCGCCCTGTTTGTTGGTGATTGTAGGCAGAATGGAAGCCCACAGAGCCAGACGTGATACAGTGTCGCCTTCTGATGCATCCATCCATCCTTGTCCAAGACAGGCCTGAAAGCACTTGTTGTTCTTACTGCTTTAGTGAGGCTATAGTGACTGCCCAGGGCCCAAGGGCTGCACTGGGGTGCATGTTCTGGACTTGTGGTTGTGTTTCCCAAAGATGAAACTAGGAGAAAACGCTTCAGCTCA
Source organism: Phoebastria nigripes (assembly GCA_035582835.1). Lineage (NCBI taxonomy): Eukaryota > Metazoa > Chordata > Aves > Procellariiformes > Diomedeidae > Phoebastria > Phoebastria nigripes. The sequence continues at coordinate 1,112,088 of JAYKAV010000356.1, read as the reverse complement.
TGTGAAGGTGTGAGAGAGATAGTGATGGGAGAGAGATGACAAAACTCATGGGAAGATGTAGAACCTAATTCTGTAAAGGTCAAGTTAAAAGCCTGACTTAAAAATTCATCACTCTCTTGCCCTAAAACAAGTCGCAGTGGGATCTCTGATGAAGTAGCCATACTCAGTGCGTCTGTGGATGCAAAGCCCTGCCACCTTTCCCTCTAAACTTAGGAGACCGTGCAAACTGGGGCCTGATTCTCCTTCCGTGCCCTCTGACAGTGGTTTAGTTCATGGGSATGAACGGGGTTGCGGCTGCTTGGTGCCAGGGCGTGGAAGAGGAGAACCGGGCGAGCAGTTTGTACCTCAGGTGGCTTTAGTCGATCACGTTATTGAAGGCAGAGGCGGTGTTTGTTCGAGGTAGAAAACTCTCCTATTAATATTGGCAGCACCCACAGGCGCGGTGGCAGCGCCGAGGCGGCAGTGACATCTAGTGGCTCCCGGCCTTGGGCTCCTTTCCCAAAGCCACGCTAAATCTTTCAGTTGCCCAGTCTTGTTTTGCCACTCTTGAACATGCTTCTGCAACGGCCGTGATTCCCAATCAGCAACATGTGACTGTTTGCAGAGCTAATACGTTCCCTCCCCAAGGTGGTCTCTCTTCACACAGCTGAAATTGCTGGTTGTTCATGGGGTTTGTCTCCGGATTCAGAAGTGTTGCGGGGTGCTGCCAGGCTCAGCCCTCAGGCTCAACTTTCTTCAGCCTGCCGATGAAGGCCGGGCAGGAGATGGGTGTTCCCAAACTCCACGCTGGTACTAGCACTAGAGCATCTCAAATGTCCCTTCTGGCAGAGGCAAGTCACGGCTCTGGGCTGCACAGGCAGGAGTGCTGGGTTGGCCTCGGAGTCTGTAGGATGAGTATTCATCATCAAACCCCTACTTTACCCTAGCTTCTCTCATGGRAAAGCCTAGTGAGTATTCATCATCAAACTCCAAGTTTTTCTTGTGGAAAAGCCTAGTACCGCCTARTTTTCATTTTCAGGAACTTCTTTTAAATTTCACCCTTTATTACAAAGGCTCCAAAGCACCTCTCTCCCTCTCTTCCCTCTGCAATTGCTAACACTGTTACTGCACTCAGTGCAAAGTGTGGTCCTACTCTGCCCTTAAAATAACCTCCATGCGCTGTCACTGCCTGGCAGGAAAGCGCATGTAGTCCCCCCTTTCTGGCAGAGTCGCGCTTTGATGCACGAGGGATTTGCCCAGTTTGGGAGGAGCTGAGTTTTTCTGAAAGATGGGTTGAGTAGACAGCATAGAGCTATGTGTAGATTGTTATTTTTGGCTGAGATCAGAAGCCTACAAACTTTTACGACTTACCTTCTAGAGGTTTTGGCCTGAAAGGGCAGAATGGCAGTGCTCCTTTAACAGACGGCATTGGAAGCTGAACCGAGAACAGTGAGTTTAAGTAACCCTAAAGTCAAAATTGCAGAGGTGGATGCCAAAACTAGTTCTGAATTGGAAACCCCACCTGAAACCCCACCTCGTTCTTCAGCTATGAAAAGATTTGATTATGAAGACCTTTCTCTAGTTCTCTTCCAGCTTACTTGCCTTTCTATAGCTAGACTCTCTCTGTGTAGAGTGTTAAATCCATCAGAGCAAAATCTCTAATATTTTTACCAAGTGTGCAGTATTTTCATTAGCTTCATTCTCCAAAACATCAGGTTTGCAGCAAGTCCTACAAAGCTACTCAGCCTACCGTGCTTTAAACTGTTATAAGGCCAACATTGCTTGTCACAATACTGAATAAAAGTTGGTCACCACTGTAACTGGCTAATAGGTCAGTATTACAAGGGTTGCAGGAAATCCAGCTGCTTGTGTTGCCGTTATCTAAAATGTGGTTTTGCTTGGAAGAAAATCACTCTGTAGAAATGGCAGGGTAGGTTCAGCGCCTGTTTCTCTCTGCTGCTGGCTGGAACTTGATCAGCCAGACGGGCTCTGCGACAGACCTGCTCCAAGCATGGGGGCTGGCAGTGCAGTCCCACGTCTTGCTCTGAAGAGAGCTGTGGGCTGGGACACGTGAAACTGCGTCTGAAGTTGCCCTGTTAAATCCTCTGTCTCTAGTTGCGATGCATCAGCTGAAGAGATCCCAGTTTACTGCTGGGTTTGCAGGACTGGCAGGTAGAAAGAAATAGTCGCCTTTCCAGTGAATCAAGCCCTTCTCCCAAAACTTCACAGGGTCTCAGGGTACCCCTGCTGTGCATTTTAGTTCCCATGTGCTCATACACCCCCCCCAACTCCCTAGTTCTCCAGCTCCTCCTTTGGCTCCTCTAGACCCAAACCAGGTTTGGCAAGAGACAGCTGTTGGTGATGCTGGTGGCAAGAGTAATTTTTGCATTTCTCTTCCTGGAGATTTATATTGTACTTAAGGTAGGGATAAGTAGCAGAAAGAAGCAGCTATGTCTGTTATTTATCATGAGTGAACCTCCTGGTGGGGAAGGTGGTTTTCAGGAGAGTGTGTGCAGTACAGCTTTTAGCATAAAAGCTGTTAATTTAAATGGAGATTACTTTTTAGCTTTTTAATATACAAAAAAGGTTGAATTTCAGAACGACTAACATGCTGCAGAAGGAAGAAGATGGAAATTCTCCAGTGAAATCATATAAAGTGAGAACCAATGCCCAGTTCTCTCTGTACCAGCTTGGCAAATTAATCAGTTTATTTGCAGGTGTCCAGTTGGAGAAAACTTGTGCCCATGTTGGACCTATAAAGGAGCTCTAAAATGACCACTCCTGTTCTTGTAGCACAAAATACTCAGTTTTATGGAGATGCTCTGCCTGAAGCTGCCCGGGTTACAAACCTAGAAAGCATTTTAGACAAGGAGTAGGCAACGTCCCTGCCAAAGCTCTGCCTGGCAGCAGAGGAAGACCTGGGCGTTTGAGGTCTGCTATGTCTCCTGAGGATGGGATCATTGCTACTAATCTTCCTTCAAAGCCCAGTAAATATTCGGCCTTGCCAGAGGATGGTACCTACCCCTTCCTGTCGGTTCAGAGCTGCCTTTCAGCGCAGGGGCCGGGGTGACTCTCTGCTTTAGGGACCTGGGGCTGATTTAGGACTCAACACTTGGGGCAGGGAGGCGTAGCCGTGCACTCTGGTCTGTCACGGCCCCATTGGTGTGATGGATAAAACCCAGCCCCTGAATTGGGTGCAAAGAGCATTATTTGTTATCTTAAGAAGTAAAGATTAGCTTCTGATTCTTGAGCAAGCAGGCAGGGCGGAAAAAGCTATTGGCTGTCAATTCACACCTCTCAGATCTTATATGTGGAACTTTTTTGACCTTAATGGTCAAATAAAATTGTTAAATATCACAAGCCTCTCTGTCAACTTCAATACAAACAGAACAATTTACATGGTATATAGAGAGCAGTGCCCTTTGCTCAATGAAGATAAAGGTTAGGAGTCCAGCCATGAGGAAATTTCTATTTATTGTTCCGCACTGTACACAAGGGGGTGAGGAAAGACTTAATAGCCAGTCCTTGCCTGGAAATTAGTGTAAATACTGCCTCACCCGGGGGAACCTTGGAAATGTGGATACCAGCAAAAACTTCAAATAGTCTCTGTGTAATATTGCCCGTTTGATTTCCCGGCTGTAGAGCTGATACCTCTCGTCTGCAGGGACAAATCCCTTAACTGTTCCCGGCCTCCTCCGGCCACTGGTGCGGGACCCGGCAGAGACCAGGACCTGCTCCCCGAGCTGCTCCGTACAACTATGGCCTGGGAGCTGAGCACAACTGTGCCAGGAAAAGGGACGGCAAAACCCCAGGGCGTGTGCGGGGAAGGGGAGCGGGGGGAGGAGGACGCGGGCTTCCCAGGGTCCCACACCACTGTCAGAGCTGGAAATCAAATTCTGGTCCCCAGAGTCGCCTTCAGACCCAAACTGCCTCAAATTCCCCCTGTTCTAACCTCTGTTCATACTTACACCCGTTAATTCTTTTTATCTTCCAGATTCTGCGTGGGAGACAAATTTTTCCTGAAGAACAACATGATCTTGTGTCAGATGGACTATGAAGAAGGGCAGCTGAACGGGAGCTTCGAGTCCCAGGTTCAATAACAAACCCTGCTTCGCTGAAGCACTGTGGGATGGGCACTTGGCCGCGCGAGCAGCGAGGGTGCCTGTCAGCTTGCCTGCAATATTTTTTTAATTCTTGGTCCAGAGAGGACTATATACATTGTAGTACTTTTCCCCCCCAACACAAAGCAGTTACAATTTTAGATGTACAGTTGTGCCTGCTTAGCTGAGCACTGCATTGCCTGTATGTTTGTGAGTTTTTGGGGTCTGGGGGAGGGCTCTGTACAGTCTGTTTTCTGTATATAAACTGGAACATTTATTTTATGAAAAATGTAATGCAATTTTATTACTGGTGTGAATTAAAAATTATGAATGTTTCCTGGTCATCATAGCTGTGGTTTATTCCCCATGCGGTGAAAGCCTGTATTTCCTCTGCTTGGCGTTGAGCAGACTATTAGAAATATATACACAGATCCCTGGTAACTGCATGAATAAAAGCAGAGGCAGGAGCTTACACACACAAACGGGGGGAAGAAATGCTGCTGCAGAGTTAGACCTCTTCGCTTGAACCGTGCGGAGACTTGTGTCCAAAAACCTGCTGCGCTGTACAATGGGAGGGAATGAGCTGTGGGCAGCTGATGGCTGGGAACCGTCAGTGTCGCTGGCCGRGTCCCACCAAGGCTGCTGTGCAGTGCTGAGTTGCTGGCTGAAAGTCGCCTTGCTTTTCATCTCTATGAATTTAGACAGAGCATTTCCATGGCCAGGAGTGCTTGTTGGCTGGCTGATATGGTGTCTCCAGTCTGGGCTGCGAGGAACAGGCTCCCTGCAGCCCTGCCAACAGGTGCCCAGGCATTGATCAGAACATTAATTTCAAGGCTTTGGTAGGCAGTGGGATTTTCCTGCGGGGCATCGCTTGTCCAGGTCTGAGCTGCTGCAAGAGCTGATGTCAGGGTTCGAATGCGACCGGGCGCTGACGCAGCATCCCTTTTTGCAGCCCTTTTTGCTTACTCTATGCCAGGTGCTTTGACCTCCCACATAACGAAAGCGATCGGATTTGAAGCATCTCTCATAGAAAAGCTCTGAACTGTGTTCCTGCTGCTATGCTTTGTGCAATGATTTTCAAGGTTATGCAATTCATGTGCAACCCACTGGACTGTACCAGGCAYGTTTCTTTGTATGGTGAGTGTCACTTTAATGCAGTGCACCAGTAGCTGTAAAGGATGGCTGCAATTCTGTTTATTTTGTCTTCTTGCTTTTTCTTAGATTTACCCCACTTTCCTCTAACAAATAGACACCGAGTACTTTTTTCCTGACGTGACTCAATCGGTTACTGGTCCTGGATTGCGTRTGTGTTCTCTGAATTGCAAACACCACATGCAGTGCAGCTTGGTGCTGCTCTGCCTGTTGCATGAAATGCTTTTTTGTACATCTATGTTGAATAATGGCTAAACAGAAGCAAAACACTACCAGACGGTATGCTTCAAAATATTACCTGTCATCTGAAGCTGCCTCAGACATGTGGATTGATTGAGTGATTTTTCTTCATAAATAGACGTTTTGGGTCGGGAGACCCATTGTAAAATGTGTGGCCCCATCCCCTTTTATTCCCATAAAAATGGAATTAAATAGCAATTAAAAAGCTACCCATAGCCGCCTATGGATAGGTGATGTTTTAACTGCTATTCCATTTTAGTGCCTTTTGGGGTTGGGGGGGGATGTGTCTTTGGATAAACTGTAGAGTTGATGCTTTTTTTGTAGAGGCTATTGCAGGCGGCCACACTGGGGCTACTGAAGGAGCAGCTTGTTGCCCAAATGTTTTGTTTCCTTGCTTTGAAATGGGCTGCCAGGAGGTCGCTGCCTCTGCCTGTGCTCCAGAGTGACGGGTACCTGCCTGCCCGTGGGGTTTGCTGTAATTCAACACACAATGGCAGCGCGCAGGTGTTGTCCCATGGTGAGGATGGGAGCAGTAAAACCAAACCAAACCAAAACCCCTCACCAAACAAGCTGGGGGGGTTATTCAGATTTAGTTCAGATTCTTAAGAAGAGTTTTGGCACCAGTTTAAAAAACAAAAAAGTCCTTCAGTGAATGGTACTTAAACCTTCTAGAAAGCAGTTTTTCTTAGCTTAGGTGGTCTCCTTGCTTCAGAAGAAAGGGAGGAAGAAAGCGTAACTTTTCAGAGCTGCTTGACTAATGCTGGCTAATGGCTCCGCAGCTGCCAGATCTCTCATACATCGCTGGCAAAGCTGCAGAAATGTCACCCCAGAGGCAGGAGCATGCTGGAGGAGAGGGTTGCTTGTGCAGGAAATCACACTCTACCATTGGATGAATAAAAATGGCACTTGGTTGGGATAAGCCATGTCTTGCTGCGTACGCGAGTCCCCGCGCTGGCTCTGCAGGGGAGGCGTATCAGCTGGGCACGTTTGGATGCACCTGGGGATAGGGGTGGGTGGGTGGGTGGGGGTTTATGTGTGGCAATGCAACAGGCTGAGTCAGCAAACCCAGCAGAAGACAGCCCAGGAACTTGGAGAAAAAAATGGGTCATGGACTGGTAAATGGGACAAAATAATCAGTAAGTTGCAACAGCTACGGTAAGGTCTAGTCTCAGTGGCTGCCATCTATATGGTACTGGCAGCACGGCAATGTGGTGTAGGGGAAGGCTGGAGCGAAGGATGAAACACGGTTAGCAACATGGGAGCAGGGAGCATGCAGAAGTCCAGTGGTCACAGGGGATGTTACCAGAACAACATGGGTCTCTCCTCCTGGGGAGGTAAACGTCAGGGTGGTGTATTGTGAGAGAGTGAATCCCCGTGAAGAGCACCCCTGCCTCTAGGGCAAGGCGGGAACCGAGCCCCGCGCACCCCAGCTGGAGCACGGGGGGAGGCGGAGCCGGCACTGGCCGGCACTGTGAAGGCACGACTTCCCTTCCAGTCGTGCACGCTAAATACAAGTTCCAGCAGCACGCTGCTTGGATGCCAACATCTCTTMGGTTTGCTCAGTGGTCCCCGATGCGGGCCAGTCTGGAGGCCTCCCTTGCTACTGCTATGGCAGCTTGGACCCACTCACACCTTGTCAAAACACCCTTCTGTCTGGGGAAGGGGGGGTTAGTTACACCCTGGGCCGTGACTCACATGCGATRGCACTCGGGTGTCTCGTTGCCTCCCTGCACTTGCCCTTGTTGTGAAACGCAGGCAGCGCTCCCCTGCCGGGGTGCAGGGGCTTCATTTCTGACGGGTAGCCCTCTTGATTTGTCACCGTGGCTGTAGATCCAATTCCTCATGCCTAATGAGGAATTTCACGATGCTGTTTCATGCAAAAGCCCCAGCTGGCGGCTGGGTGGGTGGGAGGAAAGCCTGGGACAGGGCACAGCTTCTTGCTGTTGAATGGGGTGCAGCAAATGTCCAGTTGTCTCATATTTAAAAAAAAATATACAAGGGAGAAATTGTGCAGCATCTGTATCCCCCCTTTTCTGTGTCTGCGCCACGGACAAGGCCCACCTGCCACAGCCCATGCCCCCGAGAGCGYTGGAAGTGGGATTTCTTTAAAAATAAAAATCCCAGGAGGACAATGCAATCATGACTTTTTGTCTGAATGCTGCAAATTTGCTTAATAGAAACAAGTGCTGGAGTGCAGACCTGCTGTTGAATAATCACTTCCACTCTACGGAGCAGAGCACGGAAACCTTTTGATGGTGTTATAGTCATCACTTGGCATAAATATTCATTCAAGGAATCAGAGCAGAGTAAATGGCATTTTAGACTCTAATCATTTAGTATTAGCAGATAGTCTTTTTACTGCTAAAGATAACCACTGCTCAATCAGTTTAGTGACCACTGGCATACAGTATGACATTTAAGCTTGTGCCTCAGTCCCCGTGTTGAGGACACGGCTGCCGGTGACCCCTCTGCCCAAGTCTCCATCGTTCCCAAAGTCAGCCCAGCCGCTGCCAGCTGCCGACTGCACGCAACTGGCTTTAACTTCTGAATGATCTGCCATTTGCCTCCTTATCTTAGATCAAAGGGATATTTTAAGTTCATACTATAAATGTTAAAATCTAGGATCTTTTCTCTTTCTTTTTTTGTAGTTGGGGCTAATGGCTGATCACAGCACAGTCTGATTTTGAGATTAAAAAAAAGCCAGTATTTAAAGGCAATCAAAATCTCAAGCGTCTTCTCCATTCATTTTTAATGCTGGTGTAATTGCTGCACAGATTCTGGCTCTTCCTCCAGTCTTAAATTTTTTTTTTGGTGCGTGCCCCTGTCTTTCAGAGGGATGTTATACTTCCCTGAGCAGCATTAGCACTATTGAGGACTCTGCTATCAACAATCCAGCTTGCCCGATTTCATATCTTGCCAAACAAGTTAATCTAATATTAACAGTGGTTTGTTACCTCGTTGCTAGCTTAATTTACTTTACAAGAAATGTTATATTTGCATTTCATCCCTCTGTCACTGGCTTTCAAACCGTGCTTCCCAACGCCAAGAAGGGATGGCTCACATGGTTTTGCGCCAGTCTCTCGGTGTGGCGTTGCCACGCGGAGGAGGGGGCCATCACCCCAACCAGGCATTTTTGCTAATTGGCCGGGGGGGGATGTGGGGAGTTGGAAGGAGGATTTTGAAAGCCATAGAGCAGGTCCTGGAAATGCAATATTCAGAATAGCACAAATACTGCTGCTGCTCTTCCAGTAATATAGCTGAGTCGTAGACAGTAGTTTTCCCTGGTGGCAAACATATACAGTAAATATCTTTAGTATGGAAATCAGCAGACATATGGGCACAGCGGCAGACGTTTGCAACACCAACAGGTTCCTCAGGCTTTTAGGGGGTGCTCCCGCGCCAGCCCCTGCCGCACACCAGGGACTCACCAAGGCCTGCCCGCCAGCACGGCGGGGGCCCTGCGCCTCACTTCCAAATTGCTGGGGGGGGGCGGGGGGGGAACACAACTGTGAGCAAAACCCTCCAAGCAATCGCTCAAAAGCCACTTCCCCGAACGACCCAGCTCCCGGCCCTGGGCAGCTCTCAGACGGGAAGGCTCTTCTCCAGCGGCCACACAGAGCCGCGCTGGCTGCGGGGCTGGGAGGGGCGGTGGGACGGGGATGGGGATGCCCCGCGGTGGCAGTAGGTGACATCAGTGACTTGGTGCCTGGGGCTGGTCCCCCCTAGGTTAGGGGATGCGGCGTAGCTGGAGATGGAGATGGCTTTCGCGAGTGTTAGTTTCTGGCTTAATTCTTGATAAGTTCACTGTGTGCCACATTGCTAAACCCTGTCCCTATTTATGGGGCGCTGGCTTTCCACCTGCTCCAGCAATCGCTGCCTTCCACTGTACCGGCCAGCGAGCGGCAGAGTTGCCTGCACTGAGTTTTTAATACTATTTCCAAAAGGGAAGGGACAGCAGTGGGATGATGCCACTCACCCCGTCCCCTCACACCCCCTGTGTCCCCGCGTCCCAGACATCAGCTTCTCACACAAAAATGGGCTTTTTAGCAGAGAGGGAGGTTGCAAACATTTTGCTAGGGGAGGCCATTCATACGTGGGGCTGGTCCCTGGCTGCCAGTCCCACTGCGTCCCAACTCATCAGGTCACTCCAGCTTCTCCTCTGCTGGCACTCGTCTCTCTGGTCGAGCCGCATTTGAATTGACCCAGAGAGGGGAAGTCGGGGCATGCACCCCCGTGCTCTCCATAGGCAGTGAGACCCAGCCCGCAGGGCGAGGTATCCCCTGCGGTGCCTCCCAGGGCAGGGCTGAGCCCCTGCCGGAGGCACCAGCTTCAGGGGGAGCCTCAGTTTGCACAGCTCGATTTAGGTATCGCAGCTTACAGGAACCGAATGACTCCCTCTGTCTGTCCATCTTGCTCTGGTTTTAATAGCAAAATGCTGAAGGATGCCAAGGACGACGCTGGCCAGGCTGAGACGTCTGGCGGGGCAGCCGCTTCGTGATGCTGAAGAAGGTTTTTAGTGAAGGTCTGAGAGAAAGCAGGGCTGGAGGAGGAGGAGGAGGAGGAGGAGGAGGCGGAGCAGCCACTGGGAGCAGGGTTTGGTCCTGGAGAAGCAGCAGGAGCTGGAGAGGTGGATCAAAGTTGGGGATCAGCCACGGACAAACGTACTGAATATTGGTAGATCATTGTAACCAACTGGGGGGCAAGTGCCCAAAACAGAGATAAGTGTAAATATAAATAACATGAATATAAATATATTGCACTGACCACAGCCCATGGCTTTGAGGCCAGTGCAGGCTCCCGCGGCCATCCCAGCAAAACCTCCTTGGTGGGGAGATGATTTAAGTGGCTGCTGCATCGCTTGTCCATCATCCCTCCTGATGGCCAACCTGCCCTCCACCTCAGGACTGAAAATTTGCTCTCCCCGGGGCCCTTGCCTGTGCGAGCAGCTGAGCACCAAAACCAGGGGCTCCCACAGCRGTACCCGGTGCCGGATCTGCTCCCACCTGCCTGTAGCACCGTTAGCTCAACACGTAAGGACAAATACCGCCAAGCAGGCAAACAGGTCGGATGTTGGAAAAGGAGCGTGACTCAGACCCAGGTACACACACACGCATTCTCTCTAAGCCATGGGCAATTTTTTCAGCCTCAGGTGATGGAGGGGAAATGGTGGGGGCTTGGCTGGGCAAGTGGCTTTGGGTGTGCTTAAAATGAAGGTGCTCTGGCGAGGGGAGGTGCGATGGTCCGAGCCTGTGACCCAGGCTCAGGTTTGCCCCTGGGAGACTCAAATAGATGGACTTGTGGAAATTTGTGGGCTGTTGGAGTTGTCCCCTGGCCATGTCAGTGTTTCACCGCAAGCCCCGTCAGACCCAGCGCGATGCCTTTCTGCCCGGGCAGGGGCGGCAGGAGGAGCGGGTGGAGACAGCACGTGCTGCAGAGGTGCCCGCCGAAACTACCGTGACTGCCAAGGCTGGGTCCAAGGCATGGCCGGCAGCATGGCATGCTGGCCCCGGACACCCACCCTGCTCACAGCCTGCAAGCTGCCTGCACGTCTGCAGCCAGACCAGGGCACATGTCGCCATCACCCCTGTCCCTTTTCTGCTGGTGTCTGCTAGGTGACGTCCCTGCTGCCCAGGACAGCACTGAGCATCCCTCAGGCCCTGGAGATCCAGCGTGGAGACACTGGGTGTGACACCCCCCCCAGAAATGTCACCTGTCACCCCTGGTCAGTGCCCGGCAGCCAGAGCCGCGGTGCGGCGCGCGGGCAGGCCCCCAGTGCAGCCGGTGCCTGCTGCCAGCCGGCGGGTGCAGCGTGGCAGCATGGCCGTGGGCTGCGGCAGGGCTGTGGCCACCTTGCATGCCTAGTGGCAATGCAGAAATACTCATTTAGGCTCCGCCACTGACTGGCCACATGAAGCCAAAGTCCCAGGAGCTTCCTGGCATGAACATTTCGCTAACTAAAAGAAATTTATTTTGAGAAGAGCAAGAAGTTGTTGGGTCGCTCCTTTTGTTACTTGCCACTGCAAAATACACGTAGCTCGCACCTTTTCTTATTGCTGAGCCGTGCCGAAGCAAGGCCAATCAGGCAAATCAATTCTCCCGGTGCAGGCTAGCCAGGCCAGCGCTGGGACGGCAGGCACTGACCGCCGGGTGCTGCCCGCCGGCTGCCTGCACGTGGCAGGAGTGCCGAGGCAGAGAAAGTGCCGATTCCCTCTGGTCTGCCTCTCCCTCTGCAGCGCACCTGGCTTTTTTCACCCTTAAAATGCTTCCCTATGCACTTTGCCATCCACGTCTATCCCAGTGGAGTTACACGTAGTCTGTTGGTGGTAATAGGGCGGTCATCGATGGTGCTTAGAAACGTGCTGCCACCCTCCAAGGACAGCCCGTGGGTGGCATCCACCCCACAGCTGACGGATCCATCTTCTGCCCTCAGCTTCGGGTCCCATYGCAGCTGTGACTCCTCCAGCTGTGGCCTCCAGTCAGTGGCTCAAGGGCAATGGGGGCCAAAACACCGCCCGAGGCATCCCTGTCCCTGTCCTCCAGCAGCAGCTGTAGGAAGGGGAGGACTGACCCTGCCCACCGCGGGCTGCTGGGGCCAAGGACAGGCGTACGGCCGTGCTGCAGCACCACGGTGCATTCRGGCACACGTGCAAATCATGCCAGTCGCAGAGACCATGCTGCCGTTACCACCAGTCTTTAAGAATGGCTTTTCAATAAGTCTATTATTTAACCTAAGTAATGCCTTTAATGTTCAACGCTCAGGTTCAGAAGGGGGGACTTCTGTTTGCAGTTTGGTTTTCTGAAAAGAGCATATCTTTGTCTTTTTTTTTTTTTTAATTACTATTTCTTAAATTCTTGCCAAACACAGCCCAGAGATGCAGTGAGGTGTCTTGCCTCGTAGCACACACGGTGCAGTAACAGGAGCCCTGGGGGGCTGAGGTGATGCCCTCTCTCTGCCTGCCGCGGAGGAGGGGGAAAGGTGTCCCAAAAGTCCCGAAGGGAAGACAAAGGTTCAGGACACAACATCCTCCAGAGCAGGACATCTTGCCTCTGCACCCCAGAGGAGGCTCTGGGAAACCCCAGCCTTTGGCAAGAAAGAAACATTAACATTACTGCTCAGCCGTGGCCGCACCGGCAGGCCTGGGGGCTGCCGCCAGCCACGCCATGCTGCGTCCCCTCACCCCGGTGGGGAGCAGCAGCCTCATAAATAATTCCTCAGTGTAATGGCAATGTTGTAAAACATGAATATTTAGTGCATGCATAATAGTTGTTTATTCATACTTAAATGTCAGCTGGTGAAAACATATTTAAAAGGCTCCCTTCCCGGGGAAGCACAAGCCATCGGAGGAGACGGGCCACAAAGGCGGCTCCGAAAAGTCACACCGCTTCTTGCCACGCTGAAGCCCAGGGCTGGGGTGACGGACCCCTGCACTCTCTGGCTGCGCCGTGTCCCCGCTTGCTGGGGACCAGACCCGTGGGAGCCAGCACCATCCTGCTGTCAATGGGACCATCTCCCACCAATGGAGGGTTTCGCACTTGTGCTGGGGCTAAATTTGGCCAAAACTGCACCGGTTCTCCTGGTACGCCTGTGTAACCCACGTGGTCGAGCCACGGGGATGCCAGTGGGGTGGGCTGGGGGGGTGCAAACCCCCAGCACGGGTATGGGGCAGGGGGCACTTTGCAGGACAGGGCTGCTGCGATGGTGGGTGCAGGGATGCAGCTGAGGGTGCAGGCAGGGCAAGGTGGGAGCACCTGCCCACCGCCTGCCCGCCGCCTGCCCGCCGCCTGCCTGCCGCCTGCCCGCTCACGCTCACTGGCGCAAACGTTCAACACTTGGGAAGGGAAAAAAAAAAAGAGAGAGAAATAAATTATCAGTAAAGTAAAGCAACACAAACTCATGAAGGACAATTTTTTTTTGCTGTCAATACACACAAAGAGGCAAAAATTGGAGGCTTTTGAGGAAAAGAAATGCGTCTGAACTTCTGAGCAAACGAGAAAGTACTGAAAAGCCCTGCATTGCCAAGCTCCTCTGAGGTAACTTCTGTGCTCGGAGAGAATATTTCAGAAGACATTTTATTCTTTAGAAGATGCCAAAAATGCAAGACTTGGCACTTTAACAAAACAGAAAAAGGAAAACACATAATCTTCTTAACTAGTAAGTCTTTGAGCCCAGGATCACATTGTTGCCATATAATAAAAAGGGATGTTATGCAGTAATTTGGGCAGTTAAGAATTCTGTGCATACTCAAAATCATGACATTTCAAGGACAATAAAGTTGACTGGCTCGTGGCCATTGCCCATACGAAGAGAAAACAAAAAACCGGATTGTCAGCTGGTTATTCATACCGCATTACAAAACAAGCCTCCCAACAGGCAAACACTCTTTATTGCTTGTGGTTTTGCTCCAGAAATATATTTTTTAATTAAAAAAAAAAAGTTCTCGCAGCATTCATCTTACAAATGTTAACCCCTTAAAAGACAATTCTGACATACTTTGCCGCTGGCTTTTCCACTTTATAAATGTTCTACAGACAAGGAGAAAATCAGAAAGAAAAATTTATTTCTCACATGGCACGAGCTGTCTGTTTCTTTATGGGAAAAAAAAAAGAATCAAGGCATTCAAGACAGCTTTTATGCGATTAATCACATGGGATGCGATTAATCATGTGGGATGCTTTGATTTTTGGGGTGTCTGACTTGAAATAATGCCTAGGGAGTCATTTTCCAGATAAAACATGTGAAACCTGTGAGCGTGTGCCAAGTGGTGCCCCCAAACCCGCAGCCAGGGTTGAGGACAGCCCCGGGTTTGCGAGGGGCTGCGGCACGGAGCCGGCGGCACTGGTGTGCCGGGGAGGCGGAGGGGTCGGGCCCTGCTCGGCCGGGGCTGGTGGCCGGGCAAGGCACAGCGGGGAAGGACACCCACCATGGGTATGGCATTACTTTGGCTTGTGGTGGTATAATGCCAGTTTACCATGACCTGCTGGGTCATACAGGCTCCCCTATTGCTGTATGGTTACTACAGTACATCCTCATGCACAAATGATGATTTCTTTTGCTTTTACAGATGCTTTACGCCGCTGGMGGGCAATGCCGCTTGCCTGCGCCACTGCACTTACTTTTTGGAGGCCCTGCTTTGGTGAGTTTAGCCAGGAGCCGGGAAAGCCAAGCTCTGAGCCACGTACTGCTTAACCCCACACTTTTATCCTTTCATGGCTCTTTACTTCCATGATTTAATTTCTCCCCAAAGAACTTTATTCTGGCTTTTAAATAAAGAATGAGCTTTCTAACAAGTCCTCTTCTTGCAGAGTCACTGTCCTTTTTAGAAACAGCTGAAACGCCATGATTATTACATAGCTGGATAAAATCGTGAAGTACGAAATCCTGAAAAACTACTAAGCACCTACCTTGAGCTTGATCAAAACCCTGACTACCCCTCTGAGAGCCTCACCGAAACACCAGTGAGGGTGGAGAGCCTCCCCAGTGCACGTGGGTATGTCCTCAAACCTYGCTGGGGCATGCTCGGGGACAGTGTGGCCGTGGCAAGAAGGTGAGATGCTGCGGGGATGGTCTCCTCCTAGCCGGCGCGGCCGCGGGCAGCGCTCTGCAGTGCGACTCGCTGCAAGCCGCCGCCCGACCATCACTTCGGTTTTCACTTCCAGCGGATGGCCAACTTTATTGGTGTGACAGCCCACGTGCTCCCGGTCCCTGGTGGGTCTCGCTGATGATAAACATGAGCATTATCAGCGGCACAGCTCACCCGGATGATCCTTGAACTGTATTTATTCATTTATTTGTAGAGAGGCAGGCAGACCAGGGAAATTAAACGGAAGCCTTCCTTGCCAATGGGGGGAAAGGCATTTCTGACATGCTATTTCCCACAGGTCGTTATCCTGTCTCTTTAATTGTCCCAAGGGGTTGTGCTGGAACAGCTGTGGGTTTTTTGCAGCAAGATGCTCCGGGCTACAGCTTCTGCAGGTGGTGGGCGACCTGGCCTGGGCAGTGATGCTGGGAGCGCCTGGTGGGAACAGGTATGGCAGGGGGACATTCTGGGCTTTTGGGGGCTTTTGTTTGGGCTGAAGAAAGCGCAGGAGGTGTCTGCAGTGCACCCRAGGAATGGGGTGAACCTCAGGGAATGGCGTGAGACTCATGGGGAGGGAGGTGATAGGCATGTGGTATGTGGAGGTGTCACATAGTTCTGACCTCTTGCTAAGAGCTGCAATGGTATGTGAGGAAAGAAATGCCAAATCACCAGTTAAGTCAAGTCCCCTCGGTCAAAGGACAAATCTTTGCTGTATTATAGCTCTCCTTCCCTGAATTGCCAGCCAGTCTATCATTTTTATCACTTTAAAATGTGGCCAGTGGAAGATGCTGGTGCTGGACCCTCGGCCACGCTCCCCGCCATGCCAAACCTCCCTGCTCCCCGCAGCTCCTGTGAGCTGGGGTGAGCCCTCCTCAGCTGCCCTGCACAGTGCAGCCCTGCAGGAGGGAGCACCACCCCTCTTTGGTCTCAGGGCTCCCACAAAACTGCCCCCCCGGTCAGGGCACAGGCTGCGGGAGAGAGGCGCGCACTCAGCCATGCTTTGTGCTGGGGGAGGTTCTCCATCATTTAAATAAGCCTCTCCTGACCACGACTCAGGGGAGAGGCTTGCCCCACAAACTTTTATAAGTGCTTTTGGGGGAATTGCTTGTTGTTTGTTTGTGGAAATGCACCAGGGTAGTTCCTGAACTGATGTAAATCAGTTCATCTCCCGTCAAGTCGCTGTATTGCTCTCACCCTCCAAGTCYGGGGTCGGCTCCCTGCTCCTCCGTAGGAGCTCCCGCTTTCTGTGCCGSCGGTTTCCACCCACTGCCTTGCTCGCTCCTTACGTTTCTGCCTCTCTTCCCAAGTTCTTGAGCATCTTTATTCGCAGTGTGATTTGCTCAACCTTCGTTTTGTGTTTTAATCCACGTTGGTCTCTTCCCTGGCTCTGCCTATATCTGTCGTTGCCCGTATTTATATTGTTTTGATTGCACGTTCTCTGGGACAAAGCGCAATGATGCCATTTTGTGGATAATTAAATTTGTCTGGGTGCGGTCCAGCCAGCGGGATCATCCGCGCCGCGTCACCCAGGAGGGTATAAACTGCCCAGATTTGCATGCAGAGTCTGTCATCTGCTGTGAATCATTTTGGGATGCTTTTGCATGACAGAAGCTGTTTAAAAATAAATTGTGTTGTATTAGACTAATGGAAGACAATAAATTCGGCTGGCCTTTTAGCTTAAAATTCATCAATGCCTGGAGCTGGAAGGGGGGAAGGAGCCGGAGGACATCGAGCCACTGGGCAATTAATGGCCAGGAGCTCAGCACTTGCCAGGCTGCTGCGATGCCCGGCTACTCAGGCGGGGGTGGGGACAGCACCAGCATTAAACCCCTCTTAAAAAAGCAAAAACTACAAAAAAMCCCTCCTCTTTTAAACATCAGTTAACAAGATATCCCTTAATCAAAGTCTGCTCTAAGTTGCAGTGTGCAAAGGGATTATTGCAAGATCAAAAACCTTTGAATTATTGAAGCCTTTCAAGCCTGATGGCATTTGCTGTCCCCTGCAGTATGGCAGGAAGAGCCCCTTTTTGGGCATAATTTCCCCAAGATTGGAACATGTCGGCCCCGTGCTGATTTTGGCCAGCAGTGTGGGAGAGGGATTGCAGAATCAAGCCTGAAGCTCAAGCAGACTTTCACTGGGCAGTTTTGGGGAAATAGCATACAGGGTGCACGACCCATCTCCGCACTGACTCGCAGTGGAGGACAGGGCTGCTGGGACAGTGCTGCCTTGCAGGGGTTGCCCTGCTGCCCCATCCTGGGTGGGGGTACCACAGGGAACGATTCACGATCAGAACCCCCGCCTTGGGAAATCCATAGGAAGATGCGCACCGGCTGTAAAGTCAGCTTTATGGTTATTTCCGGGCGTCACCATCTGCTCTGAGCACCAGCGTCCCGCTCCCCCATCCCCTCACGTCCCCCGGCATATGCTCCCTTTGCTTTCCCGCTATCAAACCGCTGCAGACAGACCGCGGCACCAGGTGGCTCCGGCGTTGCTCCAGGAGAGCATCCCTGTGGTGTGACGGCCCCCTGACACCAAGYCTGGGGCTGCGGCAGAGGCTCCTCACTTGCATTAAGGTCTGGGGGCTTTTCCCCTCAGCCCCCCGCATGCCGGTGATGCCTCCTCACCCCAGCACTGCTGTGAATTTTGGGTCATTCTGGCAATTTCAGTGGAGCGAGGCCTGATTCATACCCATGTATGTGGGAGGAGAGGTGAGCGCGAGACGTGAAGGGAAAGCAGCTTATTAGTAGAGCAAATAATTCACAGTGAATAATTTCTTCAGCAAACACAGCTCCTATTTCTGAATGTCTGCGAAGGGGCTGTGCTTTTCCCGAATCTGTTGGTGTCCAGAATTAATGGATTTTGCTTTTTTTCCTTTTGGTTTGGGACGGGTGAGAGCGTGCCAGCCCTGCTCAGGCTGTCCTGGCGAACTGCAACGGCTCACACCAGCCGTTCACTCTGGTACCTCGTCAGAGTACCCCGGCACTCTCCCTCTGCCCAGCCACGGCAAAGGCCCTAGAAACGTGCCATTTCCCTGAAAATATGGCAAATGCAAGGACTTGTGTGGAGAGGCTTAATATTCACCTAACTTGACAAAAGACAGCGCAGGCAAACCGTGATTGTTGATGGAAGGCGAAGACAAAAGCCATCTAAGCAGGGCTGCTGCACACTCGTGTTTAAACTCACCTGAGTGTTTGAGAGAATTGCCTAGATATATTTGCCCAGTAATTTTTAACTTCATAAATTCGACCCTCTACAACAGGTAGTTTTCTTTCACATCTTCAGCGGCACTCAGCCGGGTGGGAGGAGAAGAGGGAAGCCAAGAATGTAATTTATGGAAAGAAAAGCTGCAACAATCAGATGTTTTGTCCTCTGTAAAGTACTCCTGTCACTTAAGTGCCCACTTGTTGAATGGCATTTTCGGTTGATGTCATTTGCTGGCTTCATGAGCGGTTTCTTCCAAAAGCTTGCTCCGAGGAAAAGCATATTTTAAAAAATGCACGTGTATGATTTGGACTCTGCTGTTCCAAGTGATGAGTCTCAAGGTCCTGGAAACTCACCTCCCTTATTGCTGGTAACGTGATCTAGCAGCACTCCTGAAACCTGCCTCCCTCACACCCCCAAAACGTTGCATTTACAGCAGGAGATTCGGGCCATGGGTAAGTTAACGGCTATGAGAAAGCTGCAGGTACAAATACGCCGTGCTTTGAACTGTTGTTGTCTTTCCTCGCATACAGATCACCGATGGTGCTGATCTGGCCAAGTTAACCCTGCCCATCGATGCCCACCCCGTCCCAAATCAGGGTCCCAAGGAGGTAACTTGGGCAGATGCTTATTCAGCAGGAAGGTGTGATGGGCAACACCTCCATCTGTATATGGTGAAGGCTGACCACACCAGGCAAGTAAAATAAGCTCAGATTTTATCCCCATGAGCAATAGGTCAAAGCAGTACCTCTTTCCCGTGGCTGGTGATGGGCTGACACAGAAGCGGGCTCTGGGGCTGCCCGCCTGCCGCAGCTGCTGAGAGGGGGAATTTGGGATTAGGGGTCTTGTCCCCTCAGCGTCCTGCTCCGAGCCTGCCTCCCCTCGTGCCGTCTCTGCCCTGGGTTTTGCAGGGCTTTTTTGCAGAGTCACTCCTGGTGACTTCTCTGTTGTAGACCAACACGCAGCAGCGCGGCCGCTCCCACCCCAGCGCTGCGGCGTCTCTCCCAATGCCTGTGTGCAGCACAAGAGCCATGCCCAGGGGTTATCCTCAGCGCTGTGCAGCAGATAAATCTGTACCTGCGGAGCAGGGAGCGGCACAGGTATCGCTGCCCTGGTAAATCACACTGCTCAGGAGTTCAGTAGATTAACTTTCTAGTCATCCCAGGTCTCTTAAAGGGCTCTTCTTTTTTTATTATCCAATTAACTATACATGTTAATAAGAAATTTTCTTGTCTATAAAACCGAGCAAATTTTTTTTTCTCTGCCTGGAGTGACATAAATACTTTTTCACATATAGCTTCAGTGTCCTGGGACTGATTTGTGGATATATATTGCTGCTTAGAAAGACTGTAATTTACAGGTGATTGTTTGGAGGACTTCAAATTACCACCACTCATATATATGGATATATAAATAAAAAATGAAGCTTCTCGGGAGATTCTGCATAAACAATTTTCTTGGGAAGAAAAAGGATTCTCAATAAAAAAAAAACACCAGCGGTATTTTTTTATATCTATACCGCTGCATAAAGTATGGGTAGATTATTTCAGTCCTTCATTTCTATTTCAGCATTTCTGGACCATTTCCTCTAACATTTTATCTTTTTTTCTTCCATCATATAAATCCTCATATATTCTGCTCCCGGAGGAACCGGCAGGTTTGGGGTCTGGAGGCAGCAGGAGCCCTGCTGCCCCAGCCCTGCCTGCCTGCGCCGCCTCCGAGAAGAATAGGGACAGGAAGGATTAGCTCCAGCTACCTTAATGAAATATCACTTCAACTCCTAAGTCTCTCTCACAGAAAAATACACACATGCACAAAGAGGAATACTCTTGGAAGCTGCTTGTGATTTTATTGCCTTGCTGCTGGGGAAGCCCTGCTGGCAGCAGCTCACAGGCACCTCTGCTGCTGGGAGATGCTGACAGCGTCTGCTCTCAGCAATTGGGCTTTCTGTTAAAGCTGGATACCCTAAAGTCACTATTTCACTTTGGAAGATATTTATACAAAGCTTGTCGTCTCTCCCGGCCCACGACAGAGCCGTGGCTCACCCAAACCAGGAGCGCGGGACTTGAGTGGTGTGGYGGGTCTGCGGCAGCAGTCGAGGGCAAGGCTGCAAGAGCAGCCCTGCAGCAACGCCAGACGAGCACCCAGGGCTGTGCATCTCCCCGCAATGTTTTTCCAGCCTCCAGTGTCTGTGCTTCAGGGGCAGCTGTAAGGGAGAGTCGTATCATAGCCCTTGAGGGACCTTTTCTGCCATGAATTTGTCCAGTTGCTTTTTTTTTGAACTCATATGAACTTTCAGGCATCTGCAACTCTTATTCCATGGTTTTGTGATTTTTGAAAGTTATAAGCACATTAATGCAAGTTTAGATGACTTTACGTGACTTGAAAGTAGTACCATTTAGTGGTAGTTAACGCTCTTCTCACCCATCAGAAAACACRTCATTTCTAGTCCTTTTATTAAAGCTAGCAGCAAAATCTGCCTTCAGCTACCAGCGTGCATTTCCAATACAATTAAGGGGTTTGAAAATGAGCACAACTTGCATGGAAGAAAAGGGATCTCTGTGTAAAAAGAACATGCTTTTAATTGAGATTAGTTGATCCATATTCCGTTAACAAATCCTGTCCTGTGGACACTATCCCCTCACAGCTGGGTGGGATTTATCGGCCTTGGCGCTCGCGGGGTTCCTTGTGCCGCTGCTCTCCCAGTGAGCTGCGAGAGGAGTGGGAGCGGGACGGGCTGCTGTATATCACCCATCTCCTGGTCGCCAAATGAGGATTCAGATTCACACCGAGATCTATAAAAGTCAGTGGTTTATTACTGTCTTGTATTTCTGTATTAAACACCTCATTATCATCCCAAATGGAGTATAAATCCAAAGGTATCCAGTTGCTCAAGCCTTTGTGCTCGTGCTCCTCTGCCTCGGGCCATATAAATCTCGGCTCTGGGTAACGGGAGGGACCCTGCGGTTTCTGAGCTCGGGAGCAGGCAGCGTATAAAGGACGAGTCTCCTCTGCTMGGGGCCAGGCCAGGCAACTCTCCGTACTTCTCTTGACCGTGCCTCTCTGCTCCTGCGGCTGAGCTGCTGGCACRGAGCAGCAGCGCTGGTGCTCCCTGGGGACCCCATGGGCACGAAGCTGCGCTTGCTGCCGAGCCGTGCATCTTGCCCCTACACATTTGGGAGATGTGCTGGTCCCTTGGAGGATGGTCTATCTTTGGGGTTTGGGGCTTTTCGCACGGGTGGTGGTGGGTTTGTTCAGCCCTGTGGTTGCTGATGAAAGGCCAGTTTCCAAGTGGCTGGGAACCAGTCGAGGCGAGCCCCGCGCACCTCCGCCTCAGCAGCACGCCGCCTGTTTGTGCACTCGCTGTCTTGCTCTTGTGATGGAGACAGCCTGAAATAAATAACTAGGCTGGACTAGGCTGGGTGAGATCACGTTGCAAGCAGCAGCAAGCAGCCACAGCTAGAAACAGGGATCTCCCCGGGATACCCCCTCAGGTGCATGGGGGATTCACTGCTTTGGAAAACCCTGAGGATGGCCGGTCAAACCCCCCCGATATGTTGGAAAGAGCTTTTATGCCAGGTCCATAGTTCACTGCATGTCAGAGTCAGAAATAATTGCCAGAGGAGGCGCATGGTCTTTTGAGCTTTGCCATGATCATTAGGTTTCATCCCCAGGAGCATGTGCCATTAGCAGCAGACAACTTTTTCTGTAGTTCAAGGCTAACGAATGTGCTTTTAAGCGTCGGTGAGGAATGCTACTCTTAACAATGAGGTATAATTTTCCTAAAATAAATCAGGAAAAAAATGCAACCTTTGGACCAAGCTCTCCCAAAGGCGGCAGCTCTGTTGGCCTGGGCAGGGTGATGTGGGTGTGCGGCAGCCAGGACACTCATCCCGCAAATGAGAGCTCGTGCATTTACAGCTCGGCTATAAATTTCATAAGGACAGGCCAGCTTACGCCGTTATGAATTGGGGCAGCTCAGACAGGGTTCATGCAGTCTGGCATCACTGCTTCCTATTTCGTTGCTATCTGATGTCAAAACAGCAGTTTCCCACATTTTACTAAATGAATCCTTTTTTCCGCCCTGTTTTCATTATGAAATAACGAACTAATGATTTAACATCTCCAAAGTACTTCAACTGAGCCATCTCAAATCTGATGCAACTCCTAAAAAAGTATTTTTTTAAAAATCCCTCTCTTCTCAGCGAAGCATGCAGCCTTTCCCTTCTGGTTAGTGCTAACTACTGAAAAACTCAGGTCTGCGCAGGAGCTTGGTTCACTGTCTCTCCCTCTGCCCAGTTACTCGGTGTTTGCAGCATTACAATTTGATGTGATGAAAACTACAGGTGGAGAATAAGACTGAAGACTGAAGCTGCTGGTATTACAATTACATGAATCTATATAATTCTGTATGTAAATAGTGGGCCAAGGCGTGTTGCTTTTCTCAAAGAGCTTTTCTTTTTTGTTTGTCTAGTTCATTTAGTGGGATGAGACCAAATGAATGATGGGCAAAGCAAAATTTTTTTAAAATTAAAATTATTTTCTGTTTCTGTGTAATACAGGGCACTGTTTGAGTAGCTGCCTCTTTTAAAACGTGCACATCACCACTGGCTATTTTTGCTGCAAGTTCCTGTCCAACGCGAGGTGATGAGTTTCCCAGAATTTGATAAATGACACCCCTCCTTCGCAAAATATTCTCCTTCAATCTTACACCACCTCTGCTCTTGACACGTGTGCTGGAGAGGGTGACAAGCTTTAAACCTCATTTAATACTCATACCCAAGAGTTGCAGAGTTTTCCAGGTTTCTCAGAGGTTGGGCACACTTCTCGCACTCTGCGTGCATGCTTTTTCTTTTAATTATTATTATTTTAATCACAACGCTGCTGCTCCTGAGCTGATTCATGCACCCAGGTCATGTATATTCTAAAGCAAAACTTTTGAGGAGAGAAAAAATATCAGGGATGGATACATTAGGGACACAATGAAGAGCCTGCTTGATGCTATGCCCAATGCTGAGGCTGCCACAAGGAGGTGCGGCTCTTCTCCTCTTCCTCCTCCTCCTTCTCCATGAGCTGCTGAATGCCTCCCATCGCCTTCCCTCTGGCACTGGGTTACCTCTCCTTTGCTCTTCATTGCCGGGTGCTGAAACATCACACAGTTGCACAAGGGGTTTTGTTCTGTGCCTCTTCTTTCCCTCCTTTGGGTCTCTTTTCCTCACAGAAACAATCGTTTCTCTTCTTTGTCATGTTCTGGGCTGTAGGCTTCAGGCAGGTTTTCCCTCGTTAACACCCTTTGAAGATACATTGGTAAAATGTCAGTGTCATACTTCATCATACGATGAGAACTATTAAGTGCACATTGTTATTCCTGGATTCATACCTACACCATCTCTCTCTGTCTCTCTGGGAGCCTAACGTAAAGATCAAATATAATGTTACGGATGATGGTTAGAGTGAGTAATGCTCCTTCCCCTCCTGCTCCTATTCCTTCTTTTTTTTAAAATTTATTTTCCCCCTTCCAGTGGATCTTTTCCCCATTCTCATTATACCAAGCAAAAGCAACCGGGACACTGGCAGCATGGTCCTTCGCGGCTTTGTTGGGGCGTGATGGGGGAATTAAAGCGCTGGTAGAGCGGTTGGTGGTTATGGCTGTCCATGGATCGTTTCGGGAGCCCGGCTGCAGGGAGGGCTGCGGGGCTGCCCCGGTGCCTGCATGCCAGCACGGGGAGAGGCGCAGCCGGGATCCTCATACGGCAGCTTTTCAGGTCTAAAGCTGGGGTCTGTAGCACTGACTAGCACACGAAGGAGCATTAACACATTACTGCACATCACCTGCTCAGGTTTGCCTTCAGCAGAGTAATCTGCTCTTGTGGTGGCTGGGATTGCTCATGGTTTGGATCACTCCTGTTGTAGCCGCCAGCTGGGCTGTTGTATGGGGAAGACAGGATAATCCTGGCTTCGAGCCTCCTGGAGCTGCCCAACGCAAGAAACCCCTGCATTGTCCTTCTGCAGAACGTAACGTTTAATTTGGATTTTATCAACTGCGTCTTCTGCACCGCTCCATCGCCTTTCCAGAATACCTTGCGTGCCTTGGCAAAACGGTCATCTTGGGAAGCCTACAGGCTTTCCTGCAAGGAATATAAGTTACCAGCAAATGGGAGCACAAACTCAAGCACCTGTACACTTACTTGCATGTGGTAGAGGAGGCGGAGGGCACACACCCCTCATGCAAATGGGTGTTAAGAGGCACGTTCCCCTTTGAAACGTAGTACCAATGTCTTTCACCTCCACACTTGGCCTTTTTATTTTTATGTATGATGCTACAGTGAAAAAAATGCAATTTAACTTGGGTTCTCCAGTTCAGTAGTTTGATATCCAGGGTTCACAGGCAGGGATAGAGAGGTTTGCATTCAGGTAAAAACGTGCTCCCAGAGACCCAGCTCAGTTAATTTGGCCCAGAATAAGACCCGTTGGCAAAGGCGAGCCTGCCATGGCCCCGGTTCAACTGCTGCCTTACTCTTTCATGGACCAAAACCTGAACTCCAAAGCAAGTGAAAGGTTCTCATTGCTCTGCAAGCACCACGTCCAGCCCGTGCAGGCTGACCCAGAAACATGCAGAGTAACGCAGCAGCACCCATGCCAGTGATGGACACAGCTGGCTGCTGGCCACTAACCAAGCCCTGACCCCCAAAATGCGGAGGCACCGGTTTGCTCGGTGGGAGAGAGAGAGGTGACCTTGCTGCCAAAATCTCTGGGTAGCTTGTGGGGTTGTCAGAGTGGGGATCTACCTTCTTGTTGGCTTCAAAATGGACCATTCAGCAGCATCCAAAGCCCTGGATCCTACGGGAAGATCCTGTTAGCTTATACTCATCCCGTGTAGTCTGCAGGGGAAAAAGACTGAGACAGTAAATACAGGTGGGGTTTTATTCTTCTCCTATGAAAAAAGTATTTAGAGCAGAAGGCCAGCCACCCTTGGCAAGAAAAAGTGTCTGCAATGCACGTGCTGGACGCAGGCATACKTTGTTCCTGCACCCCTGCGGATGGATGACTGAGTTCGATTGCACCCTGCGCTGGAAATGCAGGGGAAGGACGCAAGGGGGTGCATTGACCTTTTGGAATTTGGAGTTTAACCTGGAGATACTAATCAAGAGAGTCTTTTGGAAATTCACACTCACAAGTACAATCTCATACATTTCAAAGCCCTGGTCCGGCTGCTCTAATGTAATTTTAGGCTCCTGAGGCCAAGTCAGCACCAGGAGAGGGTGAGAAGAAAGGAATTTAATCAGAAATGAAGAAACTTCCCCAAACCTTCATTCATTTTGGGGGTATACATTTGCTGGAGGGTCCCCACCAGCACACTCAGCATTGGTCTGGTCACTGCAGACTCCTCTAGATGAAGATGACTTACCCTGACTTTGGAGCTGTCGCAAATGAAAGGCACTTAACAAATGTTTCTGAAATAAGAAAACCTCTGTACTCCTCTCCTCATCATTCATTTTCAATTTGATAAGTTAAATACTGTACTCCAGCATAAACATTTCTCAGGGACAAAGTATAAACATTTCTAGTGGAGTGCACTTACTTAATACAATTTTGTTTGCCAAGTGGCGCTGTCTCCTCCCAAGCTATGACTATGAGAGGGTTTTATTTAAATGGAGATATAAATTAATCGCACTCAGCACAGCCTCTCAGCCCAGCTCTCTCCTGCATCCGTACCCTTGGACCCTCTGCAGGAAAGGGCAGGTGGGATCTGCTGCGGCACAGCCTTGCTGAAATGCTGGCAGGACACCGTCGCAGCCGTTCCCCTGCCTGCTGCCTCCCCACTCTCCCCTAGATAATTTTTTTTCCATTAGAAGAGACGTTACTGGATTTGCTTTAGTTAGATGGATGCAGATGCAATCCCACAAAAGACCTCCTTCCCAAGGCAAGGGTTAATGCAATGTTTTGCGACTTGGCTATACGGTGACGGGAGATACCAACTCTTAGACTGCTTAAGATTAGATTAATATATGTTAGATATTTTAAGGTCTCATTCAAGAGAAGAAAGCCTAATTTTTAGACTTTGATTGAAAGCCCGTCTTGGTAATAGCATGGCTAATTTCCTTTCAAAATTGGCAACATTTAAGTTTCGACAATGTCTTAAACTGGGCCCAGCTACTAACAAGTCTGAGCTTTCTGACATCTGTCTGTCTCTCTGTCTGTCCCTTCTCTAGCTGAATTCCTGTTTAGGTGCAAATTATACAGAAACTGGTGAAACCTGACTCTCCTCCGATTCACACTTGGTTATATGCTTTGTTGATCCCTGAAATACTTTGGAAGAAAATGAGGAGAAGTGCCCCCCCGTGAATGGAAATCAATTTTGCATTCTAGACTAAAATTTCCATGTTCCACAAAGAACTGCGCACTGCCAAAGCCGCAGCCAGGTGTGGTGTGCGCTGCGAAGCCTCTCTGCCTCCGTCACCCCCAAAGGAAGGCGGGCAGTCGTAAGGTCATCAACTGTTTTGAGGTTTGTTTTCTCTGAGATGCTACAATTCCTACATGGAGGATTTTGATAGAAAGGTTTCCTCCACAGCAATGTGACCTGCTCATTTCGAAAGGGGAGGCGTGGGGCAGGGGATGGAGGCTGGGGACTGAGGCTTCAGCCCAAGCCGAAGGGTTGGGTCCCGCAGACCCCGGCCTGCTCGAGGCCCCTCTGAAGCGCTGCCCGGCGCCGGCCCCGCTCTTCCCTACAGGGAGATGCAATCTGTCAAGTCTGCAGAAACAAACTCGTTCTCATAAAACACGCAGCAGTAATTTTATGGTTCGAGAGGAGAGACATACAGCCAGGGTCTTGCTGCTCATCAGAAAAATGGCAGCTACCTTTTGTATGACTATTGCTTTCTTTCACTTTTTTTACTTCTTTTTTTTTTTTTACTTTTAAGATTAAAAACCTCCTGAAGAAGGCTTACAAGGTTTATGGCAGAGGTATACAAGAAGCGAATTAAAATTCTATAAATATATTTGCTGGCTGAAATTTATATATCCTGTATTCCTCGGGTATCTAATTAGACCCAAGAAGAAAATAGCCCTGCAAGGGATAGGCATTTTGTTCAAATAATTTTTAAAAATTGAGCTAAATAATAGCCATTTTATACTGCACACAATATAATTGTTCTTCCTGTATTGGGGAGCAGTTATAAACTATCTGGTATCCCATTCAGTCTCGTTGCCATGCCGAGTACCAAACAATTGTGAATGTAGTTACTGGGCACGTAAATTCACGGCTTTCTGACAGCTATACCGTTATTGCCGCTGCTAACTAACCTTCTGCATAAAAAATGCAATCCCTAGGAAAGAAGGAGCATTTATCTAAGTGCTGACATTGAAACATTCTGAATAACTCTTTGAATCATTTGTACTATTATGGGTAGAAAATGTAATTATTGTAATCAGCCTTGAGTCTGAGGCCATGTTGTTTTAAAAAAAAAAAGAAGGGAGAGGGAGAGAGAGGGGAGAAACCAGATCTGAACAACGAAAATGAACCTTGATAATGGAGCAGCCTTGAATTCCACTTCATTTATCACACTAATGGATGTCAAGATGACCTCAATCAAACATTTTGTTTTCCAGTTTTAAGCAATGGAAAATGCTTTCTTTTTTTTTCTGGAAAAAAAAGAAAGTTATTTAAATTGTTCCTAGTAATTACATTAGAGTAGAAGGTCAAAGTCAATATGAAATAATATCCACCAACCTTTTGATGAGACTAGTCCAGGCTCTTTACTGACACAGTTCACATATCTCTATAGTCCTAGTGCAAGCTTTGTGTTTCTCCTTCCCTACTCCTTATGTTTTTATACTTAAATAGAAATCACATTTCTTGCTGGTTTTGTTAGTTCTCATTTGGAGCCCCAGTAGTATTTCATCTAATATTTTTAAGTAAATGATCATGTGGTTTAAACACTATCTCCCTGACTAGCATATTTCAGGATAGGATATAGCTGTAAAAAGGGTACAGAAATCTAAATAAAAAGAAGTTTATGACAACAGCAGTTCATTAAAATGTCTTGATTCACCTAGGCCAATCTCATGAAGAACATCACATGGAACCTGAGGTAGGTCCTGGGCAAAACATTGTGAACATGGGCCCTGTATCCAGATTTGAATATTTCAGTTCAGTTATATCTCTGTGATGGACAAAAGCATCCAGATACCAACACTTCTGCCCCCCGTGACTGGTAAAACTATTGGTTGGATCCAAGTTCAGCCAGGGCCCAGAGCTGCCTCTGGTGGCTTGTCTTCTGGGTCATACAACTTGGTTCTGGACGTTGAGCGGAAGTGTCTGTCTGCCCCTCAGAAATGGGGTTACAAGCTGGTTTTTTTATGTCACTGTGCAGTATAGTCCATAATCTGCACCAGTGTCACCTGTAACAGTTGAAAGAGATACTTGATGGATGTATTTTGACTCGTTTAAGTTGGCAGCACAGCCTTTTTGTGGATGCACAAAGTGTCTTGAGTCATCGAGGACCTGTTTCACAGGTTTCCAAATACGACTGCAAGCTGTAGAAATATGAATTGTTTATAAGCTATGAATAAATTATTTCATTGAGCCCCCGCATTTTTATTAAAAAGAAGAAAAATAACAAAAAAACATCAGTCTGAGGAGGAACTATCTGTGAGCATTCACTGGTCTTGGACCCACCTGTAGCTGTGACAGGTACAAGCTTGTCCCTCTTGTAGTCTCTTCTGTCCATGGGGGATGAGGCAAATGCGGTTTC
Organism: Phoebastria nigripes; assembly: GCA_035582835.1. Lineage (NCBI taxonomy): Eukaryota > Metazoa > Chordata > Aves > Procellariiformes > Diomedeidae > Phoebastria > Phoebastria nigripes. The sequence goes on along the minus strand of JAYKAV010000356.1, from coordinate 1,083,084 downwards.
ACTTCTGTAGGTTTCACTTCTGTAGGTGCCGAAGAGTTTTTCACAGGCCTCTGCAGGAGGTCTCTTTTTGTAATTTTTAACCATACTTCTAATACATAGCTATCTTGGTGCATTTACATGACGGTCAGAGAAGGACGATACATGCCCTAAAAGAAGACACTGTTAGAAGATCCAGGTCTCAGTTTTGAGCCACACTTGCTACAGCAGATTATGCAAATCCTGGATTTGGACACAAGAAGTAGCCCTAAGCCCAAGTGTATGGACTTAAGAGATCTGCACACTCTCTTGCACCATATAAATTGCTTGTTTTCTGCAAGATTAATGCAAGATTATTTCTGTCTTTTCTACTTTTAACGGGATAAGGATGTTCTCTGTTGACATTTTCCACTACAGCTTGTAAGAATATAGGAATATCTTGATTTTTAATTCTGGAACGTTAAAGAGTGCTTACATTAGTGTCTTTGGACAGCACTCACAAAAATACCATGGTTTATTTAAGAGACAGCCTGCTTCTTTAGGAAAAGATATAATGCAGTAAATGATTTGTAAGAAATCTGCAATGAACCCCCCGCCCTAGTAATAGCATCATGCAACAGACCGCCGCAGGCCCTTGTTCACTCAAGTCTGAAGCTCTTGGAGCAGTCTGTGCCAAATAAACTTCTTTGAAACGGTCAGAAAGCATCCATATGGTAAAATATCATCTCGCCTCTCTTTACCAATAATTCGGTATTTAGAAAAATACTCTGCAAAAAAACGTGAACCGTGTTGGTCCATGCAAGGGACCCTCCTGCAGGAAGGGCAGAGACTGGCTCGCCCAAGTCCCCTGCCCTCCCCAGCTGGGCAGACRGTAGTTGCATGGCAGAAAAGAGCAGGAGCAAACAGGTGAGACGAGAGGAAAGATGTGCAATGCTTAAAAGGATGTATAAAGAGAGGCAGGGCACAGACCTCAGTGTCTTTCCTGGGAATAATAGCGCACTGTATAGTAACCTCAGGCTAAAAGACAGACCAGTGAATCATAATAGGAAAAAAAAAGTGTGGACATTTTTAAGTTAAGCTTTTAAGAATAAATAAATCTGTAGAATGGGACATAAATCAGCTGCCTCTTTCCCCCTCCCTTCCTCCCCCACCCCCAAACACTCGCTAAAGCAATTGGAAACATTTGGGTCTGAAAAAAAAAAGGGAAAGCTCTAAGTGCTTTTTCTTTCTTTTTTTTGCCAAATCATGCAGAAGATGCTGGCAGCTGCAAAGATTCAATTATACACAATGCAAAAAATAATTTAAAAAAATAATGGCACTTGAAAAAAAATTGCCTCTCCAGAAATTGCGTGGAACAATAAATCTGTTAATTAGCTAATTAATATTCAATTGGGGTCAGTGGGCTTAATAGAACCTTTTTCTGAGACCCAAGAAATTTTCCAATCACAATGTTAAGTCTGCCCACTTTCATTATCATCTAAGCGCAGGCAGCCCTTATCTGGCCGCCAGGCGCCCAGGAACAATGCAGCACCATTATCATCTCAGCGCAGTGGGTGCGGGTACCACAGTCGGATGTTGCAGGCTGTGAAGTAAAAATGCTTGAGCATTTAGGGTAATTGATATATGGGTTCTGTTGTATTGTTTAGGGCTGTTTGTTTGCTCTACTGGTATTTAAGGCAGCGGAGCATCAGAAGATTGATTTTCATTGGCTGCCTTTTTTTTTTTTTTGTTTTAACAAAATCGATGACAAGTTGTCAGTGCGGGACCCGGACCAATAGCATCTGGCAAGTCCTCCCCACGGCGCAAGGGCTGCCGGCGGCCCTGGCCAGGCACACGCGGAGGTGCCGGGGCAGCACACTCCCTTGCGCCTTCCGCTGGATCTTGTCCAGCGGAGATGCTGTGGTAACGCTCACCTCTGCGGGGCGGACATTTAAACCCGCATCACTATAAAAAAAGGTCACATTTAAATCGGCATCACTTTAAAAAGGACAAAATGCAAGATCTATGTTATTAATGGTGGTAGCTGCTTTTATTTGTTTTTCCAAGGGACTGCCGTTTTCTGCTGTAAGACCTGCTATCTGTTTTTTCCCTTGATATCAAAGTATGGAAGAGGGGGTTGTTGGGTTTGGGTCCCCCCGCTGCCCTCCGGGTTAAGAGAAAGCTGTAGATTACAGCTTTTGGAGTTCATTGGACTGAATACCGTTGTTTATGGTATTCCACAACATTTCATAAAACAGTTTGTGACCGAAATTACATTTGTTGTTTAGCTGGTAGTAAATCCTCCAGGTTAGCTTAGAAAGGCCATCTAGGTCCAAGCGGTTTGACACAGACTCCTTAAATCACTGTCCCGGGTCCCTGACGTCTACCGTACTCTTCTGATGATTAGGTTGTAAATGAAAAATACAGTTGGCATTAACTCTACAGAATGGGGACATGATCTATGGGACCTACCTGCCCCTCCACTTCTTCAATGAGCTTCATCTCCACACGCTATTGCAAGTGACACCAAAGAGGGTAAAAGTTGCCTGAATACTTTGCAGTTGCCTAATTCAACTGCTAAAAGTTTCTCCAAAAACTTCTCCATCAAGGAGCAATTCTTCTTTTCCCCCCTTTGCACGGCTCCCTCACCGGCCCTAGGTTTGTCTGGGAGATGATGTTGGAGAGCTGAAGAAGAGGGAAAGAGTTTTTTCACTGGAAATTTGGAGACCGGGAAATCCTTTTTCTTTCCTTCTTTCTCCCTTTCCCTTTCTCGCAAAGGATCCCTGTTGCTGATATTTAGGGGAGAATATAATTACTTAAAAAGAAAAATTGAGAATTTTGCAAGTATTTCCCAGGTGATGTGCCTGTCGGTTATTTGTGTACTTAACTTGAAACCAGAGACTCCTGGTTATGGACGGCTTATCTCTGAATCTTCTGGAAAAGAACATTTTGGGTGATTTCTTGCCAGTGAAGCTATAGGGTGAATGATTTACAGGTGCTGGCCTTTTGTGGTGGTGGCTCCTCTGCCTGGTGCACCCCGAGGAAGTTTTCTCCCGGAACTGTTAGGAGGATGCGGGTGTTTCTCGGACAGGGAGATTTCTGGAGGAGATGAGAAGGTGCTGTACGTGGGGGGCACCATCAGCCCTTCCAAGCCATCAGCCAGATGCTTGTATTTTCACTTCAGTCTTCACTGTGGTTTTTCCAGTTAGCTTTTTCAGCCTGACTTCACAGGGCTCACATACTTTATTTTAGGGGCATGGGCTGGGGAGGGGGAAATCAATTTTTTTTCTTTCTCCTTCAACTTTCTTGCAAGTACTGAACTTTTATATTTATTTCCAGGGTAGCCTATGTGCAATTATTCTGATTGGATCCCGTTAGCCACCTCTCTGCTATAGCGTGCACGTGCATGCATGCGTGCGGCAGACCCTAAACCTTAAAAGGAAAAGAAAAGCTGCTATTTCCTATTTTCATAAATGAAAAGATGTTTCAAGTATTGGGAGACACTGAAAGAAATTCTGCAGTTTGAAGATACTTCAACTTAACTACTAATTGCAGAGGACCAGTGGGCGTAATTTTGGCACTATATTAGCTTTGCCACTCCATGAATAATTTGCATACAAAATGCTTTATTTTGGCAATCTATTAAAGAGCTATACAGTATTTGTGGCTTATCGCATTCACGCAGGAAGCAGGATCCTTGGCCATCTCGTTAAATTCTGTTGATGCATAACAATTTAAAGCATGGCACAAGCTGGTATGACATTTAAAGATGCCTTCACTTAATTATATTACACAAATATTGGGTTGTTTATCCTTGGGAATAAAGTCTTTTTGAAGTCAAAGTTGGCATGTGTATAAAGGAGTAAATTTTAACTGATCCCTCAAGTGGGCCTCCTAGCTGCGAATTGGGGTTCTTGCATTTTTTAAATTATTTGTGATAAGAAGCATTACACTTTGAATACAGCCACTGGAGTTTGTTTGGTACTCCCCCCCCCTTCTTCTCCTCTAATGGAAAATATGCTCTTTAGCAATAAATCATCACATGAAACCAGAGGGGTAAGTGTAGGCTGGGGGGAGAAATGGGACAAACAGTGGCAGTCGTAACAGTTAGTGGCTGCAAAAAATCCTCACTGTTGTCTTCAACAGGAGGAAAAAGTCATGTAACAGTGTCTATAGACTGCCTGCATAGAAGCGATGGGGAAATTAGGGTAAAAGAAAAATTGATGCTTTGTTTTACATCCCCAGAAGGATAATCAGCATGAAGCAAACACTGGAGTTTGGGTTTCTCTCTAGATAATAAATCGAAAGGCTGCAAATCTAAAATTCACATTGTTCGCTTTAGTGGGGTGATCAAATTTTCTTCCATGGTAGAGATCCTTTTATATATATCACACGCAGAAGCTGAAAGACAGAAGACCAAGAACGGGCTGGAAGAGAGGTCTCCATCCCAGCAAAAAGGCATGTGTGGGGACATCCTAGATGAGGAAAATGAAACCATCCATTTGCCAGTGTTGGGAAGAAAGTGTGATCATTTTGCTCTGTAGATGATGTTAATAATAGAGAATAGATCAAATTTTGGCTCACTGGACAGTAAAAGGGAAGATCAGTGTGTGATGAAAACCCTCAATTAGAGCAGGAAAGACAGGAAATTTCTTCCATTTCCTGTCCCACTTTGACCAGCAAAAAAGGAAAAAAAAGAAAAAAAAAAAAAGAAAAAAACCGCAACAATAAACCCCCCCCCAAAAAAAAAAATAGGGACCAATCCTACCTAACCTTACTTGTAAATAAATGAGATGACTTCCAGGTACGGACAGACCATCACTTAGACGGTCACTGCACATCAGTTGAGCTGCATTTAACAGCCTTGTGTCCCTTTCTAAGCTTATTTTAGAAGCAAAATGTGGTGGCTTGAAATGCCTTTATGTTGTTGGGTTGGGTAATCAGAAACATTCAGTTCACCCAATTCTTGCATAATGTAGGAAAAATATATGGTATTTAATTCTCACCAAAACCAGTCATACAGAAGGCATTCACTAAACACAGCTTAGAGTGCTTGTCTGGGTAGTTATAACTAATATTTGTCTCCTCTGGTTTAGCCGAGATATTAACTCCCATAGAAAATCTAACTTTATATCTCATTTGTTTGTATACTCATTCAGCTAGAGAGGTTTTAAAAAACTGGTATGTATATTAAGTTTAATTCTGTAGTTTCTCTAATTCAGCCACAGTTCTGCCGGCTGAGGCTCTGAGCTGTGGTTCACCTGGGAACTTCTTTGCCCCTAAAGATAAAGTCTCAAAAAGCCGAAAAGAAGGGCTGGTCCTGGCATGGTGGCCTCATCTCCTTCTTACTTGTACTTTGCAAAGCTGCATTGCTGTAAATAAGTAACTTGAAAAACATGCAGGCCGGGGGAATTAGCACCACTGCACCGGAGGCAGAGCTGCTCCTTTCACTCAAGGAGAAGTTTGGGTCCTCAATCTACTTTTGGCTTTGTTGTTTTCCCCCCCTTCCCCCTCCTAATTAATTAACTAATGAGCTGATATGAAGTAATTTTATATATCATAGACTATTGATAAAATCAGTGTTAAGTATATTAGCAATTAGGAAAGTAAGAGGATGTTAGGARTCCTTACGTCCAATTAAGTACTATGATTTAAATTACCGTCCTCCCATTATCCTCCGTTTTGATCTATAAACTGTCCCTTATTGATGACAGATGTGTTATCGATTCACTCCTGGAGAAGCTACACCATGTCTTGGACTATCTGCCAGTGCAGCGGGATGGTTCCATGCACAGGCACTACGTCCCGAGCCCCAACCAGCCGGTGAGCCAGACTGAGGCACCTGAACGTCTTCAAACACACAAGCCTCCTTAGCCTAAATCCCATTGATTTTTGGTAAGATTTAAGAGCCCCGGCTTCGTCCTTAGATGACCGCAGCTTTGTGAGCGCTGGCACATCTGGTCACTGCCAGTGCCCRTGGCCGAAAACATGGGGACACGCTCCCGAAACGGGCAGACCTGGAGCAATGTCCATGTCCTGCTGATGTGCCCGAGTGGTACGGCCCCACCGAGGTGGCCTGAAACAGCCAGCATGGGACTGCCCTGGGGTGCTCTGTAAATTAGCTAGGCACATCAATAGCGTTGAAAATCTGACCTTAAGGCTTTGTCCTCAAGGTGTTGTGGCACCTGCCTTTTAACTGGTTACAGCATTTCCARTGACTGGAGCACAGGTGAGCAACTCCCACTGGTGTAACTTTTTATCAGGAGGTGGGCATTACCTAACTTTAAGGATCTGCACCTATGGGCTGGCTCAAGTTACTGTCTGAAAGTACGTGAGTATTTTCAACCACTCACCTGCCCTATAGACTATCAGGGGACTAATCTGTTACTAACAGGAAAAGGTACTAATTTTCAGTCCTTCTAAGCAAAAAAAAAAAGGTAAATTCTGCACAGAAATGTTCTTATGTATCAGAGAGGAAAAGTCTTCTTGAAGCTGTGCTTTGTAGCAATGTAGTGAGGTCTCCCCCTGCAACTACTTCTGACACAAATTAAACAGCATTCATATCTACCCTGGTAAACAGCATATCCTGTACTGTTTCTACCAAGTGCAGCCCTAATATTTGTCTTACACTTTCTATTCATTGTGAGATTCGGTCGAATAAATTTTAGCTTCATAATAAACATCTCTCAGAGTTAATGGACCAGCCGCGAGGCTGCTGAGCTCCAAGCCGCACCAGCAACACCAGTGACTCCCGGGGAATTACTTGCAGGTGCAGGTACTTGGCAATGCCTGGGGCTTGCCAAATGCAGGCGGTAATGGCTGGCATAAAAAGTTTGGCCAGTGTGTTAGATGAACTGGGCACGCCACAAAGCCACAGCTCGCAGATCTCCTGCCCCCAGTTGGGCAGCAGTTCCACCAGTTATCTGTCTGCAACCAGGAGAAGCGCCTCATCGCTGTAGTTGTAACACCCTGTAAAGCAGGCTGCTGCACAATGCAGTGGTCTGCTGCGCTGCCTAAGGACATAACGGGGATGACTAGGGAAAGTAAGGAAAACCTGCAGCGTCAGCTCGTACTCATTAATAACCCTTTGGGGTTTTTTCCCTTTTTTTCCTTTTTCTTTCTTTTTTCTTTTTCTTTCTTTTTCTTTCTTTTTCTTTTTTTTTTTTTTCATCACTTAATGTAAAGTTGAGAGCACCAATTTTTGTAGCTACATCGATTTTTAGTCGTAAGAAGTTAGGAAACACAAGATGTACGCACTGTAGTTATTTGTCACTGATGTGTGAGCCTACAATCCCAGCACTCACAGCCATACCTAGCCGAAAGGCAGGTGCCCGGCCTTTTCAGGTTTTCAAGAGCAGTTGTATAAGGCACATCCATGCCATGCTAGTGCAAGCCTTGGTCCTCGCAGGATCAGCTAACTGCCTTTTCTCTATGCATTTTTCAAAGCGTAACTGCGTACGTGAGCAGAACCACAAGCTTGAGAGTCAGCTGTCACGGTGGCTGGGACCAGAGCTGAACGGAGCGGGTAGGACAGGCAGGAGGTGTTGAGGGGGGAGGCTACGTGGGGAAGACAAGCACGGCGTGACTGCCAGACCACGTGGCTGGCCTGCTCTTGCGCTCTTCAGGGGCTTTCTAATTTCAGTGGATGATGCCTGATTTGCAGGTAGAATTTGGGCCTTTGGGCTAATTTTACTTAATCTTACAAGGTCTCCTGAGAGATTTTTAATGGGAACTCCGTATTAACTGTCCCTACAGCTGCACATCCAAAGATTATTTAAACATGAATGTCTTCTCAGCCTTAATGAAAATCATAAGCTATCATTTCTACCCTTTTCACCAAGCCCTTGATTCTTCCTTCATCCCAAAGCTGTTGCAGCTGCAGTGTCTCTCTTTGAGGCTGTCTCCTCCTCTTACAGTCTCTGAGAGTGGGACTTTCTACAGCAAGACCTACTTGTGTCGTTCTTCCTTTTCTCATCTGTGGGAATCATCTATCAGCGGTAGCAATACTGTTGTGCCCAGGGGCCTCAACCAAGCTCTAAACATACAAAATGGAGACCATAGCTGAAGTCCTGGTAGCAACTGGAGGAGCCCAACCAAGCAGAAAAAAGAGGCACAGAGAGGTTGAATGACTTAAGTAAAGACACATGGAAAGTAAGTAACTGCCCCAGAAATAACAAGTCCCCTGTGACCTTGGTTAATATTCTGCTCTTTCATCTGCCTSTCTTCTGGTGACTAGTCCTACCTGGCGCTGCAGAGCTGCAGAGGGATGAATGTGCTGTACTGAGTTGGGCTGTCCATGCATTTCTTGCATGAGAAGAATGGCATTTGAATCACACCCCAGAGTAAGCTGCACTGGAGCTTGTGTGGGAGGTGCACGTGCCTTCAAAGGCATAGGGCTTCTCTTCTGGAAATTACCTTGGTGATAACAGATGACTACGAACACCCTATCAGTCTTATTCTTCTAGTTTGCTTCCAGCTTCATCATTTTGGGGGGAGGGTTCCTACAGGATCTGGTTGGAGTTTTATGGTCTGTGCATTTGCGTGCTGTCAGGTATGTGCATGAGAAATGTTTTACCCCTGATACTCGGGTGTTTCTCGCGTATGACAGAAACCTGCTGTGCTCTTTTTGCTAGTTCTGATGCTTCACACTCCACATGTACCTGGCYTGTTTAGCTATCATCGCACTGAAACATGCTCCAGCATTAGCTCGTTGTTGTTCACATGTACAGAGTAACACCTCTGAACAACATGGTCCGTGACACCTGTGTTGGCATTGCTTGCATTAAATGACAGCATTTCATAAAAGCGCTGAATTAAATCCTGAGTGGATATAAAACAAGGTGGCTCTACTGACTTGCAGTTTTCAAGCCCTGCTTAGCTGTCTTCTTACCCACCAGTGCAGAGTCATACGATGGACTTCACGAGGCTGGTTGGAGCGCTGCTTAGTCAGAAATCAGTATGATTTATATTTTTCTTTTTCCTAACATGATGGGCATCAGTCATAGGACCTGAGCTCCTTTTTGATTAGTTCTTAGTGTTGACCTGTCCTACTCATGTAATGCACAGTTTAATATGTGGAATGTTATGTTTGAAAAGTTATTATTTAAATACCTTATTTATGTGTTTTGTCATAAAGTCTATGCAATAAATTGAAAGGCATAAATAATGGGGAGATTCTCCACAATACACATTAATTTCCTGATGTTTTTATCACATATGTAACACAAAGTACCATTACCAGTTACTTCACCATCGTCATTAACACTGAGAATTAAAAGTAACTGATATATAAAATGTTATTATGCAATACCTGCATTTCCTTCTCGTATCTTAGTTATCTCCATTATCAGGAATGCTGCAATCCCTTCTACCAGCAGCACCCACCAGTGAAATTTGCGGTGGGTGTTTTGCAACATGTTCCTGCTTAGTATGGGACAGGGTTTAGCACCATCTAGGAGGGATGCAAATGATGTAACGTGCATGCTCATAAGGCTGTAAAGAGCATTGGGGTACTGCTGCTGCTGTTACAGCAAATGAGATTGCTGTTGACATGGTTTTCTATGAATTCCTGTGACTTGTAAAAGATGATGTTGACCAGCCAATTATGTTATATTACCACTGACTATGAAACAAGGACCTAATCTGAATCTCATTGATGCTAATGAACATTTGTACACTGACTTCAAAAGGTGCTGTTGGATCAAGCAGCAAATGATTTTCCTCCAGGGTATTTAAATTTTGATTGTGTCCCACAAAACTAGAATATTTCAGGTCTAATGAGCAGGATGTAACTTTTGCTCCATTACAAGAGCAAATCATCTACAAAACGTAGAGGCTGACACTGATGAAACAAGGTGGATTTTTCCTTCTGCCGACTATTTGACAGTTGCGACAAATTGTCTTCTACCATGAGTTCCTACTAGAGACTCGGTTGTTGGTACGGAGGGCAGGGTCAGCGGTATAAACTTTCAGAGCTTCAAAAAAACCACCAAACCACAAGATGTTTCTATAAAGCACACATTTCTGGCCTACTTGAATCCAGCTGTGTGACTTTCAGGTCAGAAGAGGAATTACAATACAATCTTCGCTAACTTTTGATTCTCCACAAAAGGTCTTAACAAAATTGGATGAGTTTTATATGAATATGTTAGCAGGGTGTAGAATAACTCTTTGCTTGCCTTCTTCTCACTGAACTGGTAGGTAGCCTTTCTAGTGTGAATAGAGCCCTTTTTTGTAATGAAAGACTTACGAAAATATAATAAATGAATGGAAAGAGAAGCACAGTAAGTTCTGCATCTTTTTATTGATCTGTTATTTTTAGTAAATCACATGTAATCATAACATAAAATCCTTCAAATATGATGTGGCAAAAATAATGAGAAATCAAGCTCAACCTGAAAATTAAAGGCATCAGCTCACACAGTTCATGAAAGCAAGAATATATTTTAGACGGTCTAGTTAGCATATTGCAATCTATTTAGCAATGTAGTTAGCATATCGCTGCATCTGGTGCAGTGCTGTGTTCCTTATTAATTTTCAATATGTTTATTCGTCTGCTTTATGCTTCAGATCTGCCGGGTGCTGCCAGATGTGCTATGCCATTTCCTCGGATTGAATTCAGGGTTTACCATCTACTTGCCTGCTACTGCAACTCTTGCAACACCTGTGCTTACCTCAGGTAGGGGCATAGAAGATGGGTGTTAGGAGGGCAGTTCAACATCCAGTGTGAACACGCATAGCAGAAATTAATTATAGCATATACTATATGTGATAGAAATGAGTTACTGCCTAATTATGTCTCCTGTTTCCATTCAGATGAATTAACATTTATTGTGAGCCCTTGGGAAACCAGACACACTTTAAAGTTGTAATGAGTGCTATCATTATTGCTTTTGACGGTCATTGAAGTATAATTATCTGATCACCTATTTAAAAAAAAAATCAAAACTTGTTATATATGAGTTCTGAGCTGGCAAATTACAGAACAGTCACCTTAGGAGCTCAACCGTTCAGCTATTTTCTGTAGTGGCACTGCCATCTCCTGGAAAAACAGAAGTTGTGCTTCCAAATTTTTCACCTTGAGATGAAACAAACTTTTCAATAGCAAGAAGTTAAGTACAAAAGCCAACAACCTCTTAAATTTAAGGGGTTAGGAGTTGCTGAGATACCCGGTTTCCATGTTAGAAATGGCTGCATGGCTCTTTGTTATCAAAGGATTTTGCTGAGGAACAAGGATGTGGTGTTTGGAGTGTTGTGGGCTACTCCCATCCAAAGCAGGTGGTGAGAACAGCTAGGTGCTCCAGTGGTCTGGTGTTTCTTTACAAAACATRAGTTCCCTAAACACATCATGAATTGCCCACCAAGAAATGGTGCAGTATTACTTTACTTAATGCCCCCAGCAGTCAGTAACCCAGAAATAGATACTTTCAGATTATGGGATTTTAGCAGTAAAGAGGATTGTATTGCAGTTTTCATCTGAAAGGAGATGGTATTGTATTTTTTTTGTCTGCTTCCTTGGCCTTTCCTGAGCCACCCTGTGATAATTAGTGTTGACCATCCTATCAACTTAATAAGCAGTGGTTCTGGCTACCATGGAAGGATCTCCCCCAACTCCAAACACACCTCCCGTGTCTCTAGGCGCTGCATTCATTTTGTAACTCAGATTTTACGTTTGTCCATATCACCAGTTGTCCTCTGCCCCAATGCCAGCTTTTCCATCAATTAGCTTGGACCTCTGGCTGCTATGTACGACCTTCAGCCTGAAGAGGAATTGTAGCAAGAGCCCCTCAACACTCTGCCCAGGCTCAGCTTCTCAGTCTGGGTCCAAGACCAGCCGGAGGATGAAGCCATGGCTCTGCCCGCAGTAGAGGAGGACTATTCTCCCTGCCTCAGCTCCCTCTTCTAGAAATGAGTGGGAGGTGGGCACCCATGTCTCTCACGGGGCTGCCCTTCCTCGGGAGACAGACAGGTGAAGCATGTAGCTGCTCAGCGGTGTTCCTTCTCAAGCAGGGCTGAAAGCCCCCTCCAGGCCCAACTACTTCACGCATGCCTTTTCTGTTTGCGTAATGATAGGGCTGGGGGAAGGCTGCTCTTGTTTCAGTGAAACAGTTTCTTACTGCTTCCTCAAATTATGGAATTGTGTTCAACTACAAAAGATGAAATCCTTCCTCACTTGCACTTATCAGGTAACCTGTGAGACCATGCATTTTACACTCACCCCCAAATTAGAATACAATTCTAAGTACTTTCAAATTTACCATGCTTTGTTTTCAGGGTATTTTCATATTTCCAGTCAAAACCAAGTTTTTCTTTTACCCAAATTCCTCTTACAATTACTGTCTCTTTGCTGGGGAGAAGCTGTGTCTGAACTATCCATGCTTTATTATCCACACTCTGCTGTAATGGCGACCCATTACTCCCACACCTGCCTCAGCTGGTCCCATTCCCATCTCCGCAGTGCTGGAATATGGGTATGTTGGCTGCTTGGTCAGCCAGCCGCACACAGCTCCAGCTGAACGGTTCCCCCTCCCACCACACTCCGTATGCTGCAGGGATGTCGGCCTCATAGACATCTAGAAATTACACAGCCTTTCATTAATACTTTGGATTCAAATCTTTTTTTCTGCCTGTGATGCATGCATGATACCAAAGCTGCTGCAAAGGAAGTCGCTAGGACTCAGTTGCCCAGTCTGTTCATTTCTTACTGTGCATAGTGTCAAACTGCTCTCTGAAATAATCCTGTGGATAGTAGGATTGTGGAAAGTGGCACCCACTTTTTTGACTGTGGTCAAAGCAAAAGTCACATCTAGTCTGTTGAGGATTTTCCTTTTATTAGAAACACCAAGGCTCCTCTGCAAGATTTTTATATCATAACTTGTCATAGACTTGCTAAAATTTTTGTAACTTCAGGCTGTCCTTCCTTTTTAAAATCATGAAATAGCATCAGGATTTTATTTTCTTTTAAATAAATTCAGTATAACCAGTTGATACTGGTACCACTATCTATGAGGATTTTTTTCCCAACTTACAAGAACTCTTGAAAGTTTCAAGTTTTCTCTTAGACAAGAAAACTTTTCCTGTGGTATTGTAGGATATGCACATGCCACGGTYGGTTACTTGGCAGTCTCTTCCTGCAACTGGCCCACTGAAGGATGAAGAACATTTGTATGTCTCCAAAGAGAAGGGAAGCAACAGACTTTTTTTCCCCCTCCAAACACATCTATTCCCTTCAGCCGCCAATACTTTTCTCTCATGCTTAGGGCAATGTTTGATATTAGTTTCCCAATAAGCCTATCTGGAGACAACATCAGCAATGCAGAGTTTTTACCCAAGACAAATTGCAAAACCAAACTGCTTGTTTTCCCAAGCATTCAGATGGGCATCTGCCAAGATTCCTCAGTCACAAGCTACTGCAAGAAGCATAGTTTGAACTGGCCTTGTAAATAGGGACAGGAATTCCAATGACAATCCAAAAATTTATTTCTGAAGAGCTCAGATTTTTCTAGCAAGCTGTTATCCTCCCAGCTCCTCTGTATTGAGTAGTCAATAGTGGCTCCAAAGCAAAAACCCGAACTAGAAGGACCTTCAGCTCTGAAAATATGACAGTTCATGCTGCTGACCATTACAACACTCCCTTTTCTCAACTCCCACACCACTTCTGAAGTACTGCCAAACCTACAAACGCATTTTCTGTAATAGCAACAGAACCTCACCACATTCACATTTCTGTGCGTCTCAGGTACAGGACCGCTTACATATTATTGCACTGGTTTTTTACCACTAAAAGTCCCCCCAGTCCCCATTGAATGGGTCACTTACCTCCATGTTTAATTTCAATATGGAAGCTTTAAACTTAGTGAAGGCTACAAAAGATGATGTCATCATTTCTTGATCCAATGGTTTAGCTTACACAAAGATGTCACTTTGGTTAAACAAACTGATGGGAAATGGCATGCTTTTCAATATTCTCAGCACCATATTTTTCATATGGTAAGGTAAATGTTTTTAATAAGCTGAAAGCTACAGTTTTAGACCACCAGCAGTTCTCAAACGAAGCTAGAGGCTTTCCTTGGTATTTTTGATGCTGTTTTGAACTTATGCACTCATTTTATGATCAACTTTTCCCAGCACCTGTCTTTAATTGAAATGCCTCTCTTCATCAGTGCTAATTTCACTCCCAAATTCATGATTTTTCTCAATACATAAATGTCGTGAGCTCTCTTAGAAGCCTCTTTTCTATCACAAATACTTGTACAGGTTGGTGCTGAAACATAGCGTTTCAATCACAGCATCATCTCCATCCTCCTTTTCCTCAGCTCCTCTGCAGTCACTGTTACTTCACATCATGCTCAACAGAACTAGGTACACATTTATTCACCCTGACCCAAAAAGTAATACAGTAATACAACCTGTTCATTAGCCGATTGCCTGCTGGAGGAGACCACAAGAGGTCTGAGCTCAGCAGAAACTCTCTGGGCACAAAAAATAGCTTCCTATGGAAACTGTAAGGCTGGTGCTTCTGGTCTGTCAGCTCAGACAGACTCCCCAGGCGCAGCAGCTGGGCAGATGTGAGAGGCACAGTGAGCATTTACAGAGAAATGGTCAGAGATTTTCTGCCAGACACTGCCACAGCCATCCTGCAAGTGGATCTCGCTGTAGCAGACACCGTGCTGCGGGGCTGAACCCGAAAAGACTCTTCTGGCAATTGCATCACTCCTCAGACTGATACTGACATCAGTTGAGTACAGGTACCTCCAAAACCAGTGAGGCCTCTTTGCACTAGGTGATGATTTGGCCCAGTCTACACAATCTTTCTCTCTTTTTTTTTTTTTTAGCAAACACTGTGTAGATGTCGATATGTTGTAGATGATTATCCTTTTTAGTAAACAATGATTAGTTCCTCTATGAAATACCTCTCTTTGTCTTTAGCCATGTGAAAACATACCAGCCTGAGGGACACACTGGTTGGCAAGCTGAGCCTACCAAACAGTTGATTGATATTCTAAGAAGCTCTTTCTTGCCTGGCTTCCAGTAATGCCTTTTGCTAGAAGCAAAGACCCTGAAAGGTGCAGCAGCTTTATAACAGACCTGTTTCCAGACACTTCAGCCTGAAGCTGTGTTCTCCAGGTCATGGTATTAGTTGTGCTCAAGTTAGTTCAGCCTGATGGCTGGATCAAACCATATGTCAAGGGCTAAAATCAATCCAATGACTAAGTGTCTTTGCTGACAGTGCCATCTCTGTAACATCACCAGAGACAGGTCAGTCATATTTGCTCACAGGAATTGCCTTTTCTGTTTGTTTTGCCAGATTTTCATTTGTTGAGCTCATCAGGGAGCTCTTCCCCAATTTTGAACTGTTTCACTATGACAGTTCAAAATCACCCATATTACCAGGGAATTTCCATTTTCATTTCTTTCTCAAGGTAATTTTTTTTTTTTTTACTTCTTTCAACCTGGCTTTCAGCTGGGTTTCTGAATCTTCAGAGACCCAGAAAGCAAACATTTATGAACCTCACCTGGCTTCTAATGCCGGTATTCTCATTTGCACTTTCTGAATGAATTGATGCGCTCCACAGACAAGCGTTTGTGTTGCTTCTCGGTTGGTGGCATTCATCTGACTCAATATTCACATCTACAGGGTGCCTATCAATTTCTGGGCAAGGTACCCCCTGCACCTTTTATTGTCAAGGAAGGAAAATATAGTGTGATCTATCACATCTGAAAGTAGACTTCCACCTATGATCTGGCGAATTATACCTTAAAAGTACCGATTTCCCACTGATCAATACAAATAGGTCTCAGACATAAATGTGTACGTCACAGGTATCTGAAGTTAGCAACATGAATCCACTTCTCCAATCTCATTCTTACACAACCCCCAGCTCTTCCATTGCCTTGTTCTCCTTGGCTTCCCACAATAAAGGATGCTCCCTATAACTGGCAATGTGGACTCAAACCTTTTGAACAGTGACAGTCCTGCCAGTCACACTGTGTAAGGAACATGCCTTTAGAGAGCATGCTAGAAATGCTGATCCCAATTATACACCCAGGAGATAATCCCAATTATCTCTGTACTGGAGTTCTGTTGACTTCAGTGAGAATTTACATGTACCCCAAGCATGCTGGTGTCCATCCAGGTGCACCTCCTGAAGACAGCAGAGCTCATCATACATGTCACTGTGCCTACAGCCACCGAAAGAGGCAGGCTTTGTGAGGTTGGCACCTTCTCCCATACAGCATCTTCTGTAAGGGAGGCTTTGCATCGTAGTTAGCACAACAAACACTCCCTAAATTATCTGTACCTGAGCCACAATGAAATCAATTCAGGATGAAGAACCTTTATTTCTAAGTAAAGTGAAAGTTTTGTCTGGTAATGGATAAAATTATAGTTTAACTGGCCCTAAAGGTGGCTGGCATGTAKTAAAGAGGCCATGTTCTCCGGTTCTTACTGTACTAAATGCATCCTCTAGCTGAAAGAAAACAGTGATTATCAGAAAGTCAATTGTCATTCTGCCTCTTTAGAAAAATTCCCATTAAAGATAAAGCCAATTTTAATTAGATTAAGTATCCAATTACTGTAATTACATTTTTAAAAAATTCACATCATGAGGATGACCCTTTTAAAAAGGGTTACAAGAATAATTAGTGTATTCATATTAACCAAAATGTATTGGATAATATTTATACCCAGAAGGCAAAGTACATTACACATATTTCACCTTTGGGGAAAGCTTGCAAATATTTTGGCAGTGGTATGAATATTTATAGGCAAGAGCGTGCTTTAGCAAGATTATATGAGAAAGCATTTATACGCTCACAAATTTTTACCCAAGGGTAAAGTATACATAAAATGTAGTGCAGAGATTATGGATATGCAAAGTACGATTTAAGCAGGGAATTTATATCAGTTTGTTTAATTAATTGGAGCAGAATACTACTTCCCTTATTTTTTTTGTGACAGAAGGGCCCACAGAATTCAAGTCTGAGCTTTCCTTCTGCTGATCAATGACAGCAAGAAAGATCAGGGAAAGGGTCTTCCCTCTACAAGGCATCACCTGATCCATAGGTTAAACCATCCCCTTTAATGTGTTCCTGATCCCATTGTGTAAGCAATCCCACCTGTTACCTGATGTTACCTTATCAACTCACCACAGAGTTGGAAAACACGCAGGCAGCCTCTAGTCAACACTGCTCATTTAGGGGCAAATCCTCAAATTCTCAGTATGGGAAAGACTTGAAGATATGCCAAATAGGTTTGCTCACGCACACAGGACAAGAAACCACATCCTTGTTCCAGACTACCCACAGAAGGTACAGAGGATGTGACCCATTTTTACTGCTTAGGTACAGCACTGGCTTAGCGTACTGCAAGAACACTAGCTGTGCAAGCTCTCGTGCTGTGCACAAAATCCTCGCTGCAGACTAGTGAGCAACATACCGCAGAGGTCTTCCCAGCAAATACTGCTGGTGCAGCCTAACCATTGATTTTTGTCTGCTCTGCAGCTAATCAATGGATTTGGGAATTAGCAGGGCATTACATTCTTCCTCAGAAAAAAGCTCTCAGGCTTTGGTGTTTGCATTTACCCAGTACTGCAGCATTTGGCCCTTTACTACTAAGATACTCTGCAATCAGAAGTATGCTTGCAGCATGCACATAAACACCTTCCTAAGTAAGGTGAGAGAAGCTGTGATGGCACAGCTTTTGGAAAGACCTAGACACACGAGGAGGCTCTTGAGTCATTTGTTAGTTTGATTAAGTTAAGAAATTTGATCCTAATTTACATTTATATCAAAGATTGTTCATTTTTATAGCAATTTATATGTGGCCAGTCAAGAATGAGCAGACAAAAAAAAGACAGGCTTAAAATGATTCATTCAACTTCTTTCACATTAATTTTATCTTCACTAAATTATCAGCAACCATACTCGAGCATTGATGCCTTTCCTGTTTTTCAGAACTGTTGAATATTGTTTTACATAATCCTGAGTTTGGTACTCATTAAGCCATAGATTGTGGCTCCAATTAGTTGCTCTTCGTGCAGATCTTTACCTACACATGTGAAAAAGGTTCTAGCTTCTGAAGATAACCCTTCTCTTATGAAAGGAAAAAGTTACAATAAGTTGCAAGTATTTGTGCAAATGGATGGTTGCTTCGATGCTGATACTGCCAGTGTGGATAGTAGCATGAATGTGTACAATTTCCGCAACTCACACTGTCAATTCCTGGTTTTTGAACTTTCTTGCAAAATAAAGCAGCCCAAGAACATCCTTAGGAAAAAAGCATAAAAACAAGAAAAAAGTCTGATTCATACTGGATAAATTGTCTTTAAAAACTTTTTCAACATTTGTCCCACGATAAGGAGAAACTGGGAGAGGTAAGCACAGGACAGCAGAGAGGCAGGTAAGTGAGAGAATATCAGGGTTAAATACATGAGAAGAAAATGAAATTCATTTCTAATGTTCCTTTCCAGAAGTTCAAAATAAAGCATTTGTTGGAGATTGCTATCGATACCTGCTGAATATCTATTATACCTCCTGGAAGGTATTTTGCTACGTAAGTGTTGTTTCTGAATACTATAAAGGCTGTACTTATATCAGTTTGGAAACATAAATCAAACAAGATATTTATGAATACTAACACTTATGAGGACATCATTCCGTGAAAACATCTCTTTCTACGTGATGGCAAACACAATTCAAAGCAATCTAAATACAGCGAAGTCCACTTGACGAGGCTGACCTTTCTGAGGTCCGTGCGAGCAATCAGTGCATTCGTGGTACTCAGACTGTGGTCTGAAAAACATGGTATTTTCCCTTTCCAGAAGGTAAAATCATCTAAAACATCCTCTTGATCTTCTTTGTTAGGATGCTATTTTCACGGTTGTTTTGTATGATTAGAAACAGGTCTACAGCAAGCTGAACCAGAAGGATTTTACCTGCGACTTCCACAAAGGACCGGACCTGTTCTTTTTGTGAAGCCCAAGACTCGTACCCTAGGCTTCCCCTGCAGGAGTTCTGTATTTGGCTGTAGAAGAAAAATGGGTTTTATCAAGTCCGCCATTTTTTAAACATAACTCTTGATGATTGAAGACTTCACAAAGAGTCATTACATCTATGCAGTCTCTACGTATGATCCCAGTATTAAACCCCTTGCTTTGGCTTTGAGCTGCTGTAGGCTTCTTGAGTGGCCACGGACCAAGTGCCATGCTGGGATCAGAAAGCCGGTGATTCCATGTGAAATGCTAGTTATAGAACATCGGTCTCCCCACTCCTCCTTGGCTTTGAATGGTGTGGGGAAAAATACTGACAAAACTGCCATAAGCATTTATTTATTTCTTCCAGTGACCTTCTTAGGAACAAGGTAAGAGTGGAAAGGCAATCTGCTTCATCCAAACCTAATCACCAAGGAAGCCCCCAAATATCAGCATTTTGAATCGATGGCCTTGACAACACCCAGGGCACTTACAATGGTGAAATGACCCTTTGACAGTTGCAGCTAACGCCTGAAAGGCTCAGGTGGTAGTGCTGCTCTCCCAGTTGCTGTTTGCTCTTCCTGCACATCCCAAGAGTTACAATGGAAACAGAAGTGATCCCCAGCAGCGCTATGCCAGGCCAGTGGTGTTCTCCCTGTGGTCATGGAAGGTTGTTTTGCTTTTGGCTTAAGGACTGATGCTTTGGGTAACTTCAGCATCATCAGCCGCTGAAGATAACTGTCCTAAGCAACTGCAAAATCTCACCACTGTATTATGCTAAAAAGCTCTTTCTCTTCAATGAAGAGACCAAAGCTGCTGCTCATGGTAGTACATCATTGCCAGAGAACAACAATATATTTTTCATGACAGATTGAGTGAATTACTTGCTGTTAGTGGGCTGATGATGCTCCTTTTGACACTCCTACCTGCTAACTTTGCCACTGCGGGCATCAAGAGCTGCTGGCAAGTTTAGTAAAGAGGCATAGACACCGAAACGATAGTTCCCACAATTCCTCTATCCAGGAGCAGAGCGGGGAGTCCCAGAAGTCCTGTTGTGAGGTGCCTGAGAACTGGTGAATGAGTGGTGGGTGAAGGAGCTGTGGAAGCAGACAGTCCAACCAGGTTAGTCTGGTAACGGCTAGGGGGACCTGGCCAAGGGCTGCCGTCTCCCTAGGGCAGAGGTGCTCAGTAAGAATGATTTCTGGAATCGTCCACCCAGTTTCAGCTGTTCAGACAGCAGATATCTCTTTTGTAGTAATTTAAGAGTCTGAGGTATTCTGCTGCCATAGTGGTCTGGAGCGTTAGTCAAAGCAATTCTGCTCTCAGCTCAAGTCTAATTAAGGGTAGCTCTTGCGTAAAGTGAGTTAAATTCAGTAGTCACAGCCCAGACCCCATGGAAAATAGTCTAATTCAACTACAGTAATACAGTGTAATACATATATAATGGAAATACAAAACCATATAATTTAATTTGACATGACTGGCAGTTTTTTTGCTTAAGTCAGTGAAAATGAACGAGTACAAACAATGAACTTCCCTCTTTACTTCGATCTTTTATTGTTAGTGTAGTGGGAAGGTGGTTTCAGGATGACTTTGCACAGCAGCAACCTAAACAAAAGCATTGACAATATGCAAATTTCAAACTCTCTCTTGAAAATATATGCACATTTATAATTTTTAAATTTCTTAGGTAGTTGCAGTAAATTAATTTAAAATATGCTCTGGTCTCTTCTACATCTGTCCCGTGTGCTCAAAGCAGGGGAACAATTCCACATGGAGAACCCAGGCAAGCCATAGCCTCAGCCAGCTTTTTTAGCCAAGACTCCTTCCTACCCCTACAGCAGTCTTACTGCCAGGTAAAGCCCCGGCCCCTTCCCAGGCCAGGGAGAGCACCGTTAACCACACTGCCGCTACCGAAATTGGCTCTCAGCATGGCAGGCCACTGCAGAGCTTTCGGCACCCAGGGCCCACCTGCTCTGTCCTGCCATCACTGCCACCAGCACAGACCAGTTGTGACACCACTGAAACTCTTCACAGGGGAGAAAAAAAGGCACAATGTGGATTTCCCCCCACCCCCCACCCCCCGAGTAAGTTTGTAGTGCTACAGTCGGGGGGGGCTCCGGAAAACACTTATGGCGGGATTGTGAAGAGGGGATCCAAATGCCCCCTCCTGCCCTGACCTGCGTTTCTGAGGTTCAGGGCCGTTTCCACAAGGACCCAACCCGGACCAGGACCTGGGGTTCCCACACCCCACTTCTCAACACCTTCCCTGCAGACAAGACCAGGCTGCACCGCCGAGCCCTCCCCGGGGGCCTAGGCCGCCCCCGCCCGCAGCACCCCAGGCGCCGGGGCCGCCCCGCGCCTCCCTCTGGCTCCCGCCCGCCCGCGCCGGCGCAGGGCGCATGCGCGCGCTGCCCGCGCCTGCGCAGAGACCAACGGTGCGGTAACGGTCCGGTAACGGCTCCGCAACGGCCGCGGCGCGCGGGCCGCCATGGCGTACTCGACGTGCTGCAGGGTGGCCATGGTCTCCTGCCTGGTGCTCTGCGTCTCCCTCCTCCTGCCGCGGACCTTCTTGTCTCGGGGCGGCGGGAGGCAGGAGCCCGGGGCTGCGCCGCTCGCAGCGCCCGCGCCGCCCGAGGGTAAGAGGCCGCTGCGGGCCCCGCCGGCGGCGGCTCCACTGAGGCGAGGGCGGGTCGCTCCTCGCCGCCAGTCCCCACCCGCCCCGGTACGCCGAGGTCTGTGTTTCGGCTGCTGCTCGCGGGCCGAGCGTAAAATGTGGGGGGTGGCTCAGCGGTGAGCCCGGGGCGGGGCGTGCTGTCGCCGCCGGCTCGCCAGGTGCTCGGCGGTGGGCCGCGCTGCCGCGCTGGGCCCGGCCCGTGAGCTCTCCGGTCCCGGGGATGTTGCTGCCGCCGCTGGGCGGGCTGTGTGTGAGCGGTCCTTGGTTGCACGGCGCATCTAGAAGGTGCTCTGCAGCCTGGTATGAAAACGTAGCATAGTTAATCCTTCCCATAAGTGTTAATTGTATCGCTCTCTCAAGCGCTCTCCTTAAAGACGTGTGGAGTGTCAAAGACTGAATTTATTATTCTCATCTTTGCTGTAATTTACCTTTTTTCTTTTACCCTCAAAGAGGTAGTTTAAAATCTTCCGAATCTCGTTTTATTTGTTTTATGTGAGTGGGGTATCAAAGCTACTGAAAAGAGACATACCACATTTTTTTTTTTGTTTTAATACATCACTTTTTATTTGAAAGTTTCATCATTTTTTTATTTTCTGTACGGAATGCTTTTGTTGTTGTATATGAAATAAAAGTTCATTTGAGTCATCTTCATTTTTTAGTTTCCTACTCCAGTATTTTAAACTTGGCTTTCATGCACCAGATTCTCATAATAAATGTGCCACATGATGACTCATTTAGACTCAGGTCCTGTCCTTGCAATCCCTCGAGCTATGTCCTTGCCTGCCCTCCCACTGTGCATGTCCCCTCTTAAGTTCTAGATGAGTGGGTTTATACAAGCATCTCCCATTCTTTTTATGCCCATTGCCTTTTACTGTAGGTTTTTCTCCCCAAGGTACTTCACAAAAGTAGCTAGTATCATAGCCCCAGGTCTTGGCTGAGAGTTTTGCCCAGGGCTGCCCACAAGCCAGAGGTGAGGCTGATGGAAGTACAGAGAACTTCTGGGTTGTGCTGGATGCTGTCCCACAGGGACTCATCTTCAGTGACTTTATCTTCTGCATCTTTCCAACAGCGTGGTTCTTACATGACCGTCCACTTCAGTGACATTGATTTCATTTGACCAGGGTTTCATTTGACTGGGGTTTCATTTGACCATTGGTTTCATTTGACCGTATTAATGGTGAACCGAAATACATGACTTCTATACTATGGCTACCCTTCCATAGTTGCTGTGTGTATTCTTGGTCTTTAAGCAGATGAATATAGGTTCATCAGCACTGTAGATCTACACGTTTATAGTTTCATTCCATAATCTCTAACACTGAAAACCTGAACGGTAGCTGATTTTTTTTGATAGCACATCAAGAGCAGTACTGTAAGGGCATGATGCCGGGCCCCGCAAAGGCCCAGCAGACAGCACAGGGGCTCGGTGAGGACTCTGGAGTCACCTGCCTGAAGCAGAGATGGGAGCAGATGCTGTGGGAGCTGGTACCTGTCTCTCCATTAACTTCTGCCCATGTGCAGCTCCCGACTCTGATCCCACAGCGATACCAGATGATGGAGTTTGACAAACCGTTTTCCCACAGCAGTGCAATCTCAGGCAGTTGTCAGTTAATGTTCTGGTGCTTCTTTCTTTGGCTGTAGGATGGACTGGATTGAATTGATCTGACAGAAAAAATTAGCTTTTTAAAAAAAAACAAAAAACTTGCCTCCAAATTACTTTCAGTGACATCTGTCTGATGAATGATGTTCATACCTGTTCTAGCACAGCCTTCTTTAAGCAGTGCTGTCATAAGCTGACTAATCACAGCCACAGTTAAATGCTTAAAGTAGGTAACATAAATACTCTCCATCACCAATAGGTAGCATCAATACTCTTTCCATCATCCTGCAGGAGATCACAGTACAGCACGAGTTAGTGTCTGCCTGGTGTAGAGCGAGTGCTCGGCATGCTCCTCTGTTGCACCCCAGCACCTGTCTTTGGCTGAGGATGTAATACCTCACCTCAGCTGATCCGTTTCAGATGAGAATTTATAGTCCATATTTTCAATTTGATAGCAAGAATTTCATTACACCTGCTCTGTAGACCAAACTTTATTTCACCTGAATTTATTTTTTTATTGGAAGAATAAAACTTGATTGAACAGTTCAACTCATATCTCTGTCATTAGTTGTCCTCTTCAGTGAACTGATAACTGCAGTTACCTGATGAAAGTTTCAGGGATTGAAGTAATCATGTCATTCTTGAAGTTAATAAAGTGCTTATTGTAGTCTTGGGGGCAAAATGCCTCTGAATAAAACATTCTTAAAGTTTACTACCATTTGTTAGAACTCAATGTTACCAGAAGGCTTTTTAGCAAAACAGGCTTTAAGCATGGGAATGGCGCTTTCTCTAATAAAGCCATTTTCAGAGGTCTCTTCTAGGAAAATGGTGAGCATAGTACTATAGAAGTTAATATTATCTTTCAGACAGGAAGGTTGTTCTTTTTCACAGTAATAGTTTCATGTATATGAAGTAACTTATTTAAAGAACTTACTGTGAATGTATCGCATTTCAAGTTTACTTCATGGACAGGTGTTAGAATTTTTTTTTTTTTTAAATCTTTTGGAAAAGAGGAAAAAAAGAGCTACTACCAGTTTAAAAAGTACTTTTAAGTCTCGTGTTCATATGCCATGCATTTTGTAAAACTACTAAGTTGGTAGTTTAAGAAAAACCTTACAGCTCCATGGCAATAGGTGTATGTTATGAACAATAAAGTGGCATCAGCTTTACAAGAAAAATACATGACTGTTGAGGTAACACTTGTGCCCAACTTGGATTTGTGCAGTGCACACATCAGTTGCATGCAGGTGCCCTTACTTAAGCAAATTAAGACGTTTCCATTTTGATTAGTTTTTGTGTTTTCCTTTTTAACATCCACCTGCAATATTAATAAAAAATGTTCAGGTGTTTGACTGTATCCATTAAAAACACCTGTGCTGTGGTTTAAAGTGAGGATTTCAAAATTGTCATTCCTTCTAACCTTTTTTGGGTAGGTTTCTAAAGTTGTGTTGTTGGGAACACAGCTAGAGCTATTTTGTACATGTCAGTAGAAAAGCAAGAACTAAATGAAAACATACTGTTTGTCCAGTTCATCTTGATGTTACACTGTCTGCCAGAATCAAAAGTATTTATAAAAAGATTTAGAAGAGAAAAATATAAATGACTGCACGTGTAAAAAATCTAAAACATGGGTCTTGTGATAGTGTATAATGCTGAAATAGCAAATGGTCTCAACAATGAACCAAATGTGAACTTGTAGTGTTATAAAAAGGATTAATTACTTGGGCTTTCTGCGGGCAGAGGTGTTGGGGAAGTTAGAGGGTGTTAAAGAACAGCAGTAGAAATGATATAGTGGCTTGAAAGAGAATTTAGATCAAATGTCAAGAAAAAAGTTTCTTTACAGATTATTCTAAGCTATTATACTAAACATGGAAGCTATGCAAGAAAACCTAGGAGGACACTTTCAGTCTAGAGAAGATCAAGTGACTTTATCATGGAGTCCACGTGTCTTTCTGTGTGTTCCCACTTGCAGCTTTAGAACCCTTTGGCCAATTGATCTCATTGGACACAGAGAGAGAGAGAAAATGTTTTATGAAAATACACTGCTGAGAGGGGCTAAAGGTTGATTCAAGTGTCCTGAGAAGGCGGCTTCAGTATGAATGCCTCTTTATTGGCATCTACCGTAGAAGGAAGACTTGCATATCCTACTTAGCAAAAGCTTTGCTTAGAGCACACATCATCTTTAAATATCAAGTCCAACAGAGCAGGGTAGAAGAATGTACAAAACTCTGAGTTCTGGTTCTCACAGAGTGTATTTAATTTCTGATCCCTGTGGCTGTCTGAAATAGCGGTTTTCTTTTTCACTCACTGCGATGAACATTTTACCAGGAAAATGTAAATGGCACCTAAGCATCCCTAAATGTGGGAGTCAGAGTACAGTTTGAAGATAGGTTTGAGGACTAGAATTTGCATTGCTGAGGCAGGAGGACAGTTCTGTATCCCACTGTCACATGTTTTTTCAGTTAAAGCTTATGCAAAACATCTCGCTGGTTTGTTCTTGCACTGTATTTTTTTGTTTGGTTGGTTTTGCATGCACAGGAAGGAATAGCAAATGTCTTGGAAAAAACACACTTAATCTCAGCATTTTTAAACCAA
Source organism: Phoebastria nigripes (assembly GCA_035582835.1). Lineage (NCBI taxonomy): Eukaryota > Metazoa > Chordata > Aves > Procellariiformes > Diomedeidae > Phoebastria > Phoebastria nigripes. The sequence continues at coordinate 1,057,286 of JAYKAV010000356.1, read as the reverse complement.
AGTAGTGTAACCATGGTTTTGGGATGGAAACGAAGGAAAAAAGGCAGAGCGCCTAAAGCAGAGCACGAGCAGAACTGTGGGTGCTGTCCTGAGAAGCAGCTTGGCTGAGATTTGAGGAGTGATGAGAACAGCATCCTTTGCTTTGCTGTCAGCTTGGACAAGTCACACGCGCTTCCCAGACTGTCATTTCCCTTCTCTAACCCTCCTCCTACGCTTCCTGAGGTCTGAAGAACATGCACCTTTTATAAATGAAGTAATGTATCGTAAACTTCCTGATGAATGGAGTGCAAGCTTAATGTAGCAACAGCCCATATGTACTTCCTGTATGTCAAACTTTATTTTTTTATTATATGTATATGTATGTATCCCAGCATTTTACAGCTGGTCATATGTTGCGGAAAGACATATTATCTAGATTAAGAGTTGCTGAATCGTACAATAACTGAAGTCTAAATAACTTCATAAATAGTCAAGTTGGGCTGAGCAGCAATTCCTAAACCCCATTAGGTAGAACACATAACAGCTTTCTTGGAAGAAGGACACTTGGATGGTCTGAATATTATCAGCTGGTTGGCTGTTGTATTAGGTGTGCTATAAATACACTTTTTAAGATTTGCTTTTTCCAGTTGAGTGTTAGTATTGTTAAAAGATTAAAAAAAACACGGTAATTCTAACGTGATACTGCTATTAAGGACTTCATCTACGTTCAGAAACCTACAGTCTCTTAAACAACAGAAACGTTAGCTGGGGCATAATTTCATTTCTGGACTTAAAGCTATTGAAGGGACAGAATTAGACAAAACACGCTCTGCTTGCCCTGTAGCTGGTTTGCAAAGTTGCAAAGTTGAAGCATTAAACTGACAAATTATTAAACGCATTGGGTAAACCTTAGGTGAAAAGATCGCAAAGCCAGGTAGGGTGTATTCAGTGGAGTTACCACATGCAGCAATCAGGTCTGCATGAAGGTCTCAGGCTGTTGCAGGGGAATTGAGAAATGTTTCAAAAGGAGAGCAGCACTGTGGCACCCTTCAAAGCTAAATGGAGGTTAGTGCTCTTCCCTTCCCACAGCATGGAAAATGTCCTGTTGAAGTACTCACCATCAGCACTGGCAACTGGATGGTGCAGCAAACAAGGACCCGACACATGCCCTTCTGTGCTCACGTAGAAAGTGTCACTTGATTTTATTGATGGAGAGTATGTCATTGTCTCCATTTGAAAGTGGTTTGTTTCGTCCCTGGAAATGTGGAATCCAGTCACATCACCTACTGGTGTGCTAGGGTGTTGGGTTTTTTAATAGCACGAGGTATGTTGTTTAATTGACAGTGGCATCCACATCGCTATGCATTTCCATTTATATACTGTGTATTTGACAGCTTTTTGCATATGGTGCTTTTAACTTGCCTGTGCCATCAATTTCCTCTATAATTTGCATGGGTTCTTCACAATAAAAAGCTATGGAAAATAATATTTTTTTTTAAATAAGGAAATAATTATAAGAGTTTAAAAATCAACAGGGAAGATTTAGAACTAGAAGCCATGGAATTCCCCTTTTAAATTATTTTGAGAATGAAATGACTAGTGTGTGTCCCTTTGGCCTGATTATCTTTAATTGAATTGAATCTTTTAAAGCACAAATGAGGCCTTGTGGATAATTTAGAAAACTATTCCCTTTAAATACAGTTTCACCTTTGTCAATTATTTTCTTTTATCTCTTTTTTTAATAAATAATATTTGCAGGAGTATAAGATGTTTGACAAAGGTTTATCTACTCTGCTGTTTCATCCCTACCTCAGTGATACTGCTCTCTACACGACATCACACTTGTTTCCCAGTGACCTACTACTACAAGGCATTCCTGCTGGAGCAACGGGACTTTCTTGTAAATAAGATGCTATGCTTTCCATTCACTAAAATTAAAGTGCAGGCTAACAGCTTCCTCAAAGTTAAGCCTGAGCTAATCTGAGAGCAGTTTTGGTCAGTGGCAGTATACCTGGGCAGTTTCACTAAAGCCTACAGCACTCAAAGAACATATGCCATCACCTAAAAGAAAAATGTGTTTTTAATAGTAGAACTCCATGAATTATTGCTGTCACTTCCTCATACATATTTACTGTCATTTTCTGTGCTCAGGAATTTAGCTGCCTATGGTTGTGTTTCCTAGCAAGAGCAAATGTTAATCTAATTTTCTCTTGCCTTGCTTCTCATAAAAATATTTGCAGCTGGGTACTTACAGAAGTGAAGTTAGTTATTTTGAGTGCTATTTCAAACCTGTTTTTCATTTTCCTTATGCAAGTGCATGCAGCCTGCTCCAGCGCCAGTGACCAGCGTCCAGGTTGCCTGGCTTTCCTGCTGCGTGTGCCAGAGAGGGGGAATTTTGCAGCTGGCGTCAGGGGGTGAGCTGCAGCCCGGCCTGGCAGTCCCTGTCTCTGGTGCTTCCATCCAACGCCTCCTGCCAACAGACTCGGTGGCGGAGTAGCTGAGTAATTCAGTTCAGTCCCAAACAGTGAAAGGGAGTGCAGGGGCAAGTCCAGGCTGGGTATGGAGATAGAAAGCAGGATGTCAAGTATACAGAGGAGCAAAATAGTGAATTTCATGGCAAAACTGTTGAATTGATGGCAGCAAGAAAATAGAATAATGCATGAGCTTAGATTTATTGAGATTCTGGTGCCTTTCAGTTGAATGAAATCGTCCACAGCACCATTTCAGGCTCTTTGCAGTCTTACTTTAGCATCCATGCATCCATTTATGCTCGCTCCCCTTTCTTGTTTTAAATTCTTTCTGCCTCTCTCAAGCCTAGAAACCATTTTTCCTCCTCTGAAATGCTGAAGACCGTATGTCCCAAGCTATATTCAATCTCCTCTCTTACATTGCTTTACCCAACACCTTTTTAAGGAGAACAGTTTGAGGTGCCATCACTTTTCTTTATCTTTCATTACTCATTTGGTAAAATCAGGTAAAATACTACTTCTTATGGCAATAGCTGAAAATCCATACTGGGCAAACACTGCAGTTGTGTATCAGGACGCTAGATGAGTAGTGGTTTATACATTAACATGCCTTTGCGTAATATTGAAAGATCAGGCTCACAGCAGAAAACTGATACGTTGTTGGGGTTTTTTTGAGCAGAGAACCAGAAGTAACAGTTCGGGTTTTCATCCTGTTAGGGATGCTGATTCATAGCAAGGACAAGTATATAGCTGTTAAACTCCGTGTTTTGTTAATTGCCCTGCCAGCTTTTTCTCTTCTTAAAATCAAGAGAGTAATTGTGCATACATAACTCCTAGCACTGCATATAGTAAGTGACTGAGGATTGAGTTTACAGACTTACTACTTACAGTCCAACAAGTTACTTCATTTATCAGTGGTGGTGCATTTAAAAGTAGAGGAAAGAGGTTAGCCACACCTGCTGCAGTTTTAGGCTGCATTTAAAAGGGTAAAAAGTAATAGAAGAAAAATAATCATTGTGTGTTTTTTTGCAGGGAAGCTTGGTCGATTTCCACCGAGGATGCATTACCAGGCCACTCCCGACAGCCGAGCTGCCCCTCATTTTCCAAGATCTCACCTTGCTGAAGCAGTTGCCAAAGCCAAGGCTGGTGGAGGTGGTGGTGGAAGCACTGGTGGAACTGGAAGAGGTCTTGTGGGGCAGATTATCCCTATATATGGATTTGGCATTTTCTTATATATCCTGTACATTTTATTTAAGGTAAGACCAACATAAACTGAAAAGTCAGGGAAATAACAACTAAAAAAACCTCAAGACAGAAACGATAGTCCCATTTCTGTACCTGGTTCCATTTCAGCCTTGCTCAAAAAAAAAAATGCTTATGCTGGACCTTTGACTGGTGGTTGGAAGATTGGTATATCCTGTGGTTTTTGCTATTGCAAAGACTGTAGCTAAGAATTCAGGGACGGGTTGCTGAAATCCTGTATTGGCCTCTGACCTCTTACAATTTTTTTAAGGATTTTTTTTCTCCCCCAGGAAATGTGTATGTCTAGAACAATGTTAGATTAATTTTGAATATAGACATAGTATTCTTTTCTATTATGTGTGACTACATATTAAATATACTGTATATGTTATGTATTGTGTTATGCATTTAAAGTTGGAGAGAGGGAGTACAATTATTTTATACCTTCTGGAACAAAAGCACCACGTTGTTGGAGAATGGGTTTGTAATGTTGTATTGACCATGCTGGAACTACCCCAGCTGAGGAACTGGTTGAAAGCTAGTTTAAAAAAGCACAGCCCAAATTCCCCTCAAGTGTTTCACATGCGATTTGGACTTCTCACGGCTTTTTGTTATGCAGACATGACTTGCATGTAGGTGATGACAGTCAGCTGTGTGTGAGGAGGGAGAAGTGGACTTGTGGAAATGTTTTTTCCTTTGACTGGGGGCTGAATCCAGACTGAGCAGTGTCCAAACAGTTGAGCCTGCTCTGGACAGACAAGAGGTAAGAACGAGGTGAATTGGGTGAGCTGATCAAACACAGAGAAGACGAAAGAAATAGATAGCCTGCAGCTCCTGTATAGAGCCAGCCAGTATCTTTGCTGCAGGTACAAAGTTGGTAAGGAATAATAGCAGAAAACATTGCAAGAGGGACAAGTTGGGTCACATATAATTCCTTCAGAACCTGTCCTTTATTTCACAATAATTGCCCAATGCACTAGTTTTTCCCTCCTATACGCAGAAGAATTACAGGATCAGGCCGGAACAGATAAATATTCTAAAATGAAAAAGCTTTTTTTAATGAGTTATGGTTTCACTATGCTTAAAAATATTATTTGTTCCAAGTGTCTTTTAGGAGTTTTCAGCTGGCAAGATCTCCCAGGCATCTTTCATGGTTGTCTGGTTTTGCTGCTGGGCATGCTTTTCTGTGGTTACTTTCTGGCATATTTTAGTTTTCTATCCTTTTTTCTGTTGCCTTTGGGGCTTATATATTACTATTGCTGTAACTCATAGAAGGGTCATCTTTTTTCACTCATCAGCTGGCTTCCAAGGGAAAAACTATTGCTGGAGAGCGGAAATGCCCTACTGCTGCACCTGGAAACATGAAGAGGAAAATCAGTGAGTATGACTTCTGAGTTGTATCTGTGTAGCTGTTGACTCTGTAGAGGCACAGTCCAACCGGGTTCTTCAAGTTCTGGGCACACTGTAAAGCTGCTGTCCCCGCCCCGTAAAGAACAAGCCAGAAGCTTCTCTGTTGGAATGAGCAAGAGCTACAGTGAATTACTGCACCGTCACTTTCTAATCTCATTCAGCTAATGAGTCTCTGCAATAGTAGCCTGATCCCAAGCCGCCTTGGAAGCAATGGCTTTTCATGAGGTTCACTGAATTAACTGTACGGATTTGTTGAAAAGCTATGTAGCTAACGATTAAAAATGGATAATAGGATGTCCACCTATAATTATTCTATAATCCGTAATATTCTAGTAATAGTATATAAAGATATTATTAAAAGCTACTTTCATTTTTTTGAATTTGTGAATTCTTAGCCATCACCAGGCACTTCCCTACTTTTTCCCTTCCCTTTTTGCAATGCCTAAAGTTTTGATGAGAAAGCAAACAGTATTCTGAAATGTAACTGTGATTTTACCTAAACATCAGTGGGATAGATTCAACTATTTGTAGACATTTATTAGATAAATTAATAAGCTTACTATTGAAGATTGGATGAGTAGTTACCATAACAGTATTTAAATGTGTTGTGTTTCGCTGGCTAAATTGTAATAGGAAAGAAAAGTACTTAGGGCTTTATAGAAAGTGCCAGCAGTAGGGTAATTCTCTTAACATAGCTGTAATTATCTTGACATTAATGCGTATATTAGGAATACCTAATGTACTCAGTGCTATAGATTGTATTTTCAGTGCACTTGTACTGCATTGTGCCTGGCAATTTTGTGCAATTTATTACCAGTGGTAATTGTATTTTTTTCTCTAATGCTTGGTAAGAGAAACTAACTTTGCAGTAAGTTAAATATTTACTGTCATTATAACCCAAAGAACTAGTGATGAAAATTATTCTGCCTTTTTCTGGCGCTCTTCATTTGTATTCCTAAAGCATTCATTGCAAGCTGTAGCAAAGCAGGGGACAAGTCGCTGGACTAGGAACCACTTACATAGTGACTTGGAGGGAGTAACTTCCTTTCTCTTTGCCAATTTCCCTTACGCTATTTTTAAAGTCTCAGACATGCAAAATAATGACATCAGTGATACATTAAGTAATGACATTCTCTGCAGAATAGAGATCTTCCCAAAAGCAGGATGTTTGTGGATGGCTTTCTCCATTCCTACTATGTCACAGTTCCATTGTGCCTTTGTGCTGCTTAAATGGGTTTGCCTGTAGCAGCTGAATATTTAACTAACCCAGGCTGGTTTCATTTTGTTCTGCAGTTGGGAACAATGAAGTCTCAGCTACAGAATTTTGAGCATGAGCTACAAAAGCCAAACAAGGAGCTCAAGCATTTTTGTTGACATCCATGCTGTTGCATTTTTACTGATAATGCTTTCGGCTAAAATAAAGCCAGTGTGGGTGTTCCTGCATGTATGCATGTGTGTCTACTATTGTACTATGGACACAGTTTTTGAAAAAAGTGCAACCATGGAAATACTGTGCTTTGCTCCCCAGACAGACACCATGTGGCTAGCTGTTGTTCATCCTGGTAAGCCTGGCAGACCGTTAGCACTCACTGCCTACCCTGGCACACCTGTGCAGGGTTGGATGCCATCAAGCCCATGAACTTTATTCTCTTTGATAAAAGATGTGGTTTCTCAAACCTTAGACTCGTTAGAAGATGCTCAAGTGACCTTTTGTCTCTGTTCCCAAGGACTTAACAGGGAAATTCCATGAGAACTATTAATTCTGCAGTAGGCTAATTTTAATCTCCAGGGCATTCACAGTGGCCCACTCACTCTGCTTTTTGGGAGGTTGCCTGGGAGTCTTTGAAAGAAGGTGCTTTCTGTGTGTCCTATTACCATTGGCAATAGTCTTCACCTTCTTATACCAGGAAAAGTAGGTAGAACTCTTTAAGCTGCATGTTTTAGTGTCCTCACAGCCAGTTTGGTTTGGTACAGCATATGCTACCTGTGATAATGGGACAGGGATACATTTTCAAAGCTCCTACTGACAGATCTTGGGATTTTGTTTGTTTTACAGCTGACTATGAGCTCACTCAACTCCAGGAAAAACTGAGAGAGACAGAAGAAGCTATGGAAAAATTAATCAACAGAGTAGGACCTAACTGTGACAGGTACGTTTCAAATTACAGCATTTTAAGGAGAGATTCTGCTCTGATTAGAAATTAAACTTTGTTACATTAGCTATATTAAAATAGCGTTTTTATTACCACTTCAAATTGTATAAATTTGATTTTACACATCACACTTTTTGTTCTGCAGTTTTTCTCTTTTCAGCATCTACATTTAAAATAAATCTTTTTTTCCAACTTCATTTTCCTTAAACTGAAAAGCAACTATCCCTACCCTCCCCCTTTGTACAGTGCATTATTTGAAAGATAATTACAGGTATGTGTAAACAGAAAATAAAACATCTACATTTAAAGTATATAAAACAACCTGTCTTATGTGACCAAAGTAATATTCTGAATGATTCCTAAGAGACACATTTGTTTTATGTTATTTTCCAGTTCTATGGATTATTTTTCTAAATAGAAATGCTGTTATAATCTATGTAAATGCCTGTTAGAAGATCCATAAAATACTTCTTTAAGGGCAGAATTGTATAATAATTGATTCCATAACTTAGTTCCACCCTGTAACCAGTAAATCCATGCATTTGCTTCTAAATATAAAAGAAAAAAAGAGTTGTAAAATCAGGATTTAAAAATTTATTACGTCTATTAATGTTTGCCATAAATCTGAGATCACTATTCTACATTATAAACAAACACTGGAAACAAGTCTATGTTTTTCATAAGGAGTAACAACACATCAATAGGACAATGCATAACTGCAGTGTTTGAAAATTTAAATACCATGAATATTAAGGTGACATTTGCAAGCAAAAAAGATAGCTTTTCAGGTTGTAACGCATGTTAACTTTGTCTGGATCAGTCAGTGCCTGTTTTAACCCATTCTGTAGTAACGATTCTGTGCTGAACTTGCACGTTATGTTCATTTATGCTTCAAACGGCATTCTGTTTGAGCGTGTAGTTTTGCCCACTTTGCACCATGCCCTGTATTGCGGCTGCACTCACCTCAGCAAATGAGGTGCCAAACTTGCCTGTGTTAGGACTGGTTCCAGTGGGAGAACCCCTAAGCTGCCCTGGTTTTGTTAGTGAAACAGAAGGATACTATTTTGACTATTACTCATCTCTGTTTTGGAGAGCTAACGCAATGCTCTACGCGTACCTTTAAGCTGCCAGAAATAGGTTTATGAGCTGCCCAGATATTGCGCTGACTGTCAGGATAGGATGTATTTTACTGAGAAAATGGGTTTAGGGTCTGATCCAGTATTTGTTCCACTCTGTGTTATTGGCTTAGAACCATTATTCAGTAGAACTTCCCTGCTTTGTTCAACCAAACTATTTATATAGATGGACTAAAGGCCTCAGGGGAAATCAGAATCTGAATCTAATAAAGAATTTTGTATGTAACCTCTTTAAAAAGAAGGGGAAAAGCACCTCTAGATGGAGCAAAAGCTGTTTTTCAAATACATCCAGACTTTGAAGCTTTCTTAATCTACACTGTGATACTCATTAAGTTCAGTAATACTGGACGAATGTCTTAAAATAAAATCTATGGTTAGAAAGTGTAATTAGAGCACAGAGTACAGTGCTAGACTTATTCAGTCTGGATGTTGATAGATTTAAATAAAAAGGAAAGAGGAAGAGAGCAAAAATGACTTGAGCTCCATTTATTAATATGCAGTTAAACAGAAATTCTTAAAACAGAAAAGTCAGAGAAAGAAATAACTGGTATCAAATTTAAACTAATGCTGAAAGACCCCAGGTGAGACCATGGCCCATTATACTAGATATGGCAAAGCGACTCCCAGCCTGCCAAATGAAGTATTAGTAACCAAACCAGAGGACATATTTTGCATTGTCACAAAAACCGATGTATCACCATAACACACAGTGTTTGTAATAGTGCTGAGGTCTGAGCTCGTGCCTCAGTGTCCTCTCACTATACTTCAGGAGCATTCTCCTCCTGGCTGAACTGCTCCAGGATTCATCCTGGCTTTCTCCTTCTGGTGAAGATTCTTAGAATCCAAAGACATTCTAATTTTGTATTTTCTTCAAAAAAACCTTGCTTTTGAAATCTGGATGAGTTTGGAAGGACAGTTTATTCTCAGATAATGCTGTACCATAGAAAGAAATCCTGTTTCAAAGGAGTAATATATACTGTGCTGTGTGATTTTATTCTGCTTTCTTCTGTAGCAAGTGTACGTGTTGTTTTCTTGCTGTGGCTTGTCCTGCTCGTTTTTCTTTTAAAAGCATTTGAGTGAAGTGAGACTGGAAGACCTCTCAGTACTATTAGCTGGTTTTCTCAGATGGGATAGCTAGTATTATTGAGCCCTGTGTTGTAGAAGGTAGGCAGGCAGAAACTTGGATTGGCTTTTTTTTTTATGAGGCTTGAAGACCAACCTCCAAACCAACCAAGGAGACCTCCTTCCAAACCAGCACACCAGTTGGAATTGCTACAGCCTTAAGTACAGAAAACCCCTTGCAGAAATGCAAAACTTTAAAAAAGTACAAGTACAGATACTTTTAATAAGGCCTAGCATGTATTAGCAAGGACTAGAAGCAAGGTAAAGAAAGCAAGAGGAAGAAAGAACTACCTGGCCAGGTCCTCAGGAACGTAACCAAACCTAAACTGAGAGATGGACAAAGATAATTGTTACCTAATGCACACACTTAAATGGGTAGTACGTAGTACCTAAGGATATAATGATTCACAGCTCTGAGAAAATCTAGCACTCTTCCCACCTCTTTTTTCAACAGGTTATAAATTTAAATTATACAGTTTTGTAATTTATCATCACATCCTATCACTAAGGGGACCTCAGTATCTCCAGTTTCCAAATGTAGACCTTTATAGTCCAGTATCTCTCAGCAGAGATGAGGAGCCTTGCTGGGAATTTGATGATTCAGAAATAAAGACTTGATTGATGGTTATATAGGGCGCTCYGCATTAAAAGCATGCATATTGCTTTTTTCCAGGCTTTTAGCAGAGTGTTTCAGTGTTGGGACAGTGATATAATGGGTACAAAAGATTTCCCTACCTATTCTCACAGATGTCTTACCCATATTCTTTTCACCACTGTCTGTAAAATTTGGTGTTTTGAAACCACTTTAAATTGAAGAATACTTGTAAATATTTTTCTCAATGGGAGTATTGTGCGATACTTTCTTGTAAAAAAAATCTCAATTTCTTGTAATTAGGTAAGAGGTAGAAATAATGCAGCTCAATTACCTGTTTTTAAAGTCCTGTTTACCAGGCTGTCAATTGGAAAAACTTACCTTTTTACCATAAACTGAGCAAATGTGATATGGAAGAGAGAAAGAGAGAGAGAGAGGCTGTACTCTGTGGGGTGCCATTTTTGGGCTATAGCTGCATTTTAATAGTGGTTATTTTAAGATCATGAAGCAAAAAAATACTGGCTGACATGTCTGAGATACCATGTTAGATTATGGATTTTCACTGCAGTCATGATAGCTCTTTAGGAAATGTTCTGATCTCAGTGCAAGAATAAGAAACCTTTACTTTACCTGTTAGTGAGCACTTTGGGACTCTACAAAACGTAAGCATTGCCACTATGAAAAGTAATAGCTATGTTGGAGCTACTGACACACAAAACAAAAATAATGACCTTTTTCTTACACTGTAAACCTTCTGCATCTGTTGTCCTCTTAGTACTCATAAGTGCATTATACCCTGGTAAATCTCCCGTACGCAGGCAGCCAGATGTCTTATACATTGCCAGCATCCTACAGTAAGTTTTCCTAGAGGCCTCAAATGAAGTAGAAATAGTGCATGGGCTTTGGTTTCTCCCTCTCTACAGGGAAATTTGTCTTTTAAGCAAGGTATCTGGAGGAGGAATACTCTGAAATACAGAGACCTTGTGTTGCAATAAGACAGCAGTGCTTTCTAATGAGAGTATCCAGCATATTAGGAATTTTCCTATATGAAATGCCACAGCGATGCAGCTGCATTGGTTGATCCTATTATCTGAGCTAGCATATCTCCCTGTTGTGCTAAACAGACAGGCCTCTCTGTCTTTATCCAGGTGATATATATTCAAATTACATACACTTTTGTCTATAAAAGGAGGATTAGTTTGGCGGTTCTATTACAGCTTCTGTCAAAGGCAGCTAGCTGATGAAACCATTTCTTTTTGTGTGCCTCTTAATTCACATCTCAAATTCTACATGTGCATAACCCAGGCTTTTGAGAAGATGCTTTCTTTCTGCTTCACAGAAGATGTTCTGTGGAACAAACTGCCACCACAACTTGAGGGGACTCAGTGCAACCTCCATATAGCGTTGGGACCGTATCAGCTTTTCAAACTGTGGGGCAAAGTGGCCCTCAGGGGAAGCACAGAGAAGTGATGTTTAGCGTTGTGATCTCAGTCAAACAGTTTAATCTGGGTAGCTGCTAATGAAACCAGTGGCCCTGCTCCTGAGCTAAGTTCAGTTACAGACAACTGTGTGTGCAGCTGTGCACAAAATCTAGCCCAGGGTCAGCAGTTTGATCACCGTCGCACAAACCAGCAGTATGATGCTAATCTCTTTGGCTTTAAACCAGTATGACTCTGCTGCCTTTAGTGGAGTAACTATCGTGTCACCATCATTCCCATATATGTAGAGTAGCACAAAGTACCTATTAAAGTGCTGCTGTAGTCACAACAGTTAGTAAGAGGAAAAACTGAAGATGGACGCTGCAAGTTTTCAAGTTTATGAGAATTCAGGTACCTGAAACAAGGTTTAGGTAGATACTAATCACCTAAATGCAAAATCATTAATCTGTTTCCAGCTCCCCTGTTCCCATCTCACCCCTAAGATTCACTGAGCAGCTGTCTAATCTTGGACATTATCTGTCTATCTGATGGTCTGGAGGTCACCAGAGATCATCTGTCTGACCTCACATACCACCTACAGTTCAGCATTCTGCGCATGCCGAGGGCGACCCTCTCTGAGTAACTAGGGGCAATAGATCCTGCCTAAAACACAGCGAGATTCAAAAGAGCACCAGAGTAGTGCCTCAGTCCCCTGAGAGGCTTGAACTGACACTTACACAGCGATCAAACACCTGCTCAAGAACAATTTGAAACTCAAGGTGAAACAAGCACAACAGTCAGAACCATTTTCACCCCTAAGTACAGCCAGTGTCCTTCTTATTCTGACCTACTGAGTGAGTTAGTAGAGCTCAGATCAGTACCCTCCAAATACTTCTTTAGTGTCCATAAGATTTTTAGGAGACTATTTTTTTTTCCAGASAAAATAACACGTAATGACTACATGATCTTATCTGTTGGAAGCATTTTTGTTACAACAGTAAGTAATTGTATTACCTGAGCAGTAGTAATTACTAGACTCAGCAGTGTAGAACCAGTCAAAATTATAGTTTGCTTTTAATCTGATAAAAATCTCAATCCTCTCCCACTCTCCCGCTGATTCTAAAGGGCAMGTTAAAGTTAAACGTAACACCTTCTTTTCATTTTTAAATCTTCCTTCCTGCTTCTCCCCCCACCTCCCTGCCTCGCAGCATTGGTGACTCTGTATAATAACATGATCTGTCCAACTGACATTTCTTAATGAGGCCTTGCAAATTTGATACCTTTAATACCTTTAAATAATTAGGGATCATTAGACTCTTGAGTCTAATGTCTGTGTGAGACATTTTGATCAGCCCCACAAGTTGTTTTAAATGCAGCATAGGTTCTGAATTACATTTTCTTATAATGCTTCAAACAAGGTATGGCCCTCTCTCACCTAACACTCTTTTAAAGGCCAGAAATTTCTGTAGTGCCTTTTGTACCATAACTCTTGCTTGTGTGTTGCTTTCATCTTGCTCTCACATTGGCTGTATCTGCCTTCCTTTACCTGTTTAAGTTTGCAGGCTTTCTGGATAAATGGATAAACCTTTATACCGAGCTGAAGTGCAGACCACATGCAGATGTTGAATAGTGATCGTGCTGCATCCAGGTTTCTTCAGACTGTGCTGCTGGGATGGACCAAATGCTTGGGTTCAAACTCTGTTAATAGTTTATAATAATAGTGGACTGAATTCTGGTGTCTAATATTTTCTAGCAGGACTCAAAATGTTACAACAGACCAGGAAAAAAGGTTACTTCAGCAACTCCGAGAAATTACTAGAGTTATGAAAGAAGGAAAATTCATAGATGGCATCTCTCCTGAGAAGGAAGCTGAAGAAGCTCCTTACATGGAGGATTGGGAAGGTAAGCAAGAGCYTTTCTTACCATTACCCTGATGAGAAAAATTGAATAAGGATTACTTACAGTCCCAGATCCTTTCAAAATTTTTTGTTAACTTTATCCTTCCTTTTCAGAAGTCAGTGTTCAAAACTTTGCAAGAGGTGGTTTGTTTTCCCAACCATAATAGAAAGAAAATAGATTTTGAGGCATCCAGCATTTCCTTTAGTGTAAACACTATGCTATCTGCTGCCAAAAGTGGCATATGAATATTCACATATGCTCCATCTGCTGCTGGGTCTTGGCTGCTGTAGGTTTATATCTTTCCCTTTCTTTGCTGGGCTAGATTTCATGCAAAATCATAAAACCCTTGGAAATCAGAATCAATATGTTTTGGATAACTTACAGTTTTTACTTTTGATTAGTCATTCTTTGTTTGCTCCAATGTTGTAAAAGTCAACTCCTGGAAGTCTGTCTTTTAAAAATTCTTTATTTTAATGTCCTTTCCGTTCCTTGGTGTTTACTTGTTACATAAATGTGTTTTCAAGATATCCTAGTTGAGCTGCTCACTGTCATAATTTTAAATGCAGACTTAATTCCTTGCTCTTTAAGAAGCTTTCAAAAATGATCCAAAACATAAAGCATAAACAGTGGCCTCGAGCTCTGTTTTCTTAAGTCAAGTTCATGATGCATTTTCTAAAATGAAATGCACAAAGTCATTGACATATCTGTTTTTTCAACTTCATAATAATGCTGTTTATAGTAAAAGTCTTCAAAACATGAATCAGTCAATCTGTAGACAGAAACAAAAAAAACGGGTCTGTTTAAAGATCTAAGACATGCAATTTTCACCTGTGAGCTCCCATAGCTTTCAGGAAAGCTCAGATACTCACTTCTGAAAGTCAGGGTTGATATCCTGGCTCCCTAAAAATAAATGGTGTTTTCTCATCATCTCTCAAGAAGTCATGTTTTGCACATTCTTGCCATGGATTTAATACTGTGATGTATACATGGCATTAAATAGATGACAGTTATACTGGCAGTGCTAAAAACAACTGTTCTAACAAACTTGTGCATCCATCACTGAAGTCAGTACTGCTTTTAAATGCTGGTAACACTTCAAGCTGCATATCACTTTATTCCTAAGGTTATCCAGAAGAGACCTATCCTGTCTATGATAATTCTGATTGCTTCAAGCGCAAACAGGACACAATCCTTGTAGATTACCCTGACCCGAGCCAGCCCTCTGCAGAAGAGCTGGCAGAAAGAATGGAGGGCATGGAAGATGAGGAGCATCTGTGCAATGAAACCCTGCTAACTGATCTCACCATGGGAAGGGGCAGTCATGATTTAATGCAGAAAGCGGACGAGGTAACTGGCATCAGTGAAGAGGAGAGGGACCTTCATGACAGCCAAAGCATTGAGGAGTGCTGTTGTTGTTACGAGGATGACGATCCTGCTGTCATAGCGGAGAATGCTGGATTCCACTCTGAGAGCTGCAGCGAAGCAGAAGAGTCAACCCAAGAGGACGTGTCTGTGGAGTCAGAAAATGAAAATGCAGCACTGAAAAAGCAAAAAGCCAGTGATTCAGATGAAGGAGGCACACTGAGAAAGCGCAACATGAAAGGACTTGAGTAATAGGGACAATAGTGGATGTTACCTAGATGGTGAAGGTAGAGGTCATAAACTGTCATTTGTGTGTTTTTTGTTCCCGATGAAGACTTCTCTATGTCCATCTCCTTGTACCAATTTCATTCCCATGGTAACAATCAGTCACATCATCTACCTGAACTGGAAGCCAATGCCCTCTTTCATGCAGTCTTGTCATGGCTTACCATGACGTTGCTAACAGTGCTTTGTCCTTGCTTTTTGGAGACTGGTATCTTGGAGCAGATTATTCGGTTCAGATATTTGTGATTCTTTCCTTTCCGATTCTGAAGAAACAGTCCTTGTTTTTGCCCTTTGTCATCCCCAAGTTAACCAAACATCTCTTCTGACTTTCTCAAAAACATCTGTTTGTGTGCTACCAGTTATGAAAATTAATCAAATCCATATATATTTATGAGATTACCAGGAAGCTGGAGGAGAAAGTATGTCTTCTTTCTCTTACTTGAATGTTAACTGATCAGCAGAACAGACCACAGTCACACACGTGACTTTTTCTCAACTGTGTCATTGCTGCTGTACACCCGAGAAACTGTTGTCACTACAATCCACAAAATTCATATGCTGCCCCAACCTGCAGCCCATTTCCCAGCTTATTCCATGCTGCAGGACCAGTAGCCTGATCTATGTTGTGTTTCAGGAAGAGCGTGAGCAAGACTGAAGCGTTATGAGTTGTTCTTTGTCTTTGCCATAGCCGTGGTGAAACGTCTTGGTGAAACTCCCAGATGAGTGCAGGAACTGGACCATACTTTGTGTTAGAGAAGAATACTAAAAATATCCCTGGGGATTAAAAAAAAAAAAAGCAGCGAGAAGGTTTGTCCTTAAAAGTAGAGAAGAGAGTGAGGGTGAACCTCAGACTGAAAAGAAACCCTGCCACCTCCAGGCCCCAAGGACCTCCCTCGGTGGCCTCCGACAGACTCGTCACGTGGTGCCGGCACAGCGTCCCAAAGGACGCCAGGCCCTCTCCTCCCCTCTCCCTCGGGGCTCCATGCAGAGGAGATGGCACCTCCCCACGCTCCAGGGGCAGGGCCAGGGGATGGGGAAGAAGGGCCCACGCAACATTTGGCAATCAGCAATTCTTTATGGAGTGCTGGGAGACCTTGTGCAGGCCGGCTGCACCTCCCTTTCCCACCGGCGGGATGTCTGGATGCTTCGCCCCCTCTCAGCCACTGTCGGGCATGGGGGGCTGCGCCACTTGCAGGGAGCCGGGTCGGTGTTGGGTCACTGAGGACCCCCGACCCTCCTGGAACACCATTGCCACCATCTCGTCCAGGGGAGCCCAGGCACGGGATGAGGAGGGGGCTGGAGCCCAGGCACACGAGGGGAGGTGGAGGGCAGTCCCTGTGCCCAAGGGGCAGCAGAAGGGCACAGGGGAGCGATCCCCAGGAAAGGGGCCCTCAGCCCCCCAACCCTCCTCCTTCTCCCACATGAGGCCATCTTTCAGGCCACAGGCCCCCCAGCTCCCAGAACAGCCATATTTGGCCACATGCATCCCCATCACAGTGGCCTCCTGATGTCATGAGCTACCTCACTGACATTTGTTCCGGGCCCTGTAAAATACAGGGACCCTGGCAGCTGGCCCACAATTCGCTGAGCTTCAAGGCCCTCAGGTTCCAAGAATGATTGGAAGAAAGGGGTCCCCCAGCAGCAAGGTGAGTGGCTGCCCATGTTTGTGTGGGAAGGCAGACAGGTGGCTGCAGGAGAGGCAGAGAAAGAGGAGGCAGCATCAGAGGGGGGCACCATCAGCCGCATGGTAGCGACGGCCATCGCTCATGTGGCTGATGGTGTGGAGCCCATGGAGGTGGATCCACCAGAAGACCGAGAAGAACCGATGGAAGCGGATCCACCTCCAGCATGGTTCCCCTGGCACCACTACACTGTGCCAGGGCTCCCCTCCATGACGCCATCAGCACGGCGTCGCAGGAGCGCCTGGCCAGCACCCTACCATCGGCCTAGCCTCCGTACCTGGCATTAGCTGGGAGGCCCAGCCTCCGCGCTTGGCCATCCTGCGGGCTCACCCGTTCCATCTCCCGGCATCAACAATTATTGTGTTGATTGCCCCGGGTGGTGTGAGCCCTTCTTTCCCATCCCCCACCCCCTCCCCCACCCCCACCCCTCCTGAAGGGGTGCCATCTCCTCTGCTCTGACCCCCAAGAAAAGGGGATGAGACGACCTGGCTTCCACCAGGCTGCTGCGCCAGGGCGACAGCTGTTGCCCCTCAGAGGGCCACCGAGGTCCCTGGGGCCTGGAGGTGGGGTTTCTTCAGTAGGAGGACAAGAAGGTTGCCMGATGGATGGTTGAAGATGAAGCCACACCCTCTGCGTCTGTGCACAAAGAATAGCAACAGATCAAGCAAAGAAGTTAGACAGCTGTTCCTTTGGAGAAGCAAACGACTGCAGTTCTGCCAGGAAGAAGTGCTGGCCTTCAGCATTAAGGCCCTTCTAGCTGCTTCATGAGGAGTTCTTTTCAAGGTTGGGCAATAAACAATTAAAAAAAACCCAAAACAATAAACCAAGAAAATAACAGTAAAAATGCTTTCCTCCTCTCTTGTTTGGTACTTTGGCRACTGCATCTGGACTCCTCTGTCCCCTCCTGGTCTCCCCAGTCCAGGAAGGACACTGATGCATGGGTTGTGGGCCCAGCCCAGGGCCTTCAAGATGGTGAGGGGCTGCGGCACACGGCACACAAGGGCAGGCTGAGGAAACTGCCTCTGGTCATGAGGGTGGTGAGACRTTGGAGCAGGTGTCTCACTGGAGCAGCCCAGAGAAGTTGTGGATGCCCCATCCCTGGAAGTGTTCAAGGTCAGGTTGGCTGGGACTTTAAGCAACCTGGTCTGGTGAAAGATACCTGTCAGCCTCACCTCTGTGCCTGGGAAGATCATGGAACAGATCCTCCTAGAAGCTATGGCACATGGAGGACAGGGAGGTGATTCGAGACAGCCAGCATGACTTCACCAAGGGCAAGTCCTGCCTGACCAACCTCGTGGCCTTCTACGGTGGGGTGACTACATCAGTGGACAAGGGAAGAGCTACGGATGTCATTTGTCTGGACTTCTGTAAGGCCTTTGACACGGTCCCCCACAACATCCTTCTCTCTAAACTGGAGAGATACGGATTTGATGGATGGACTGTTTGGTGGATGAGGAATTGGCTGGATGCTCGCATCCAGAGAGTGGTGGTCAACGGCTCAGTGTCCAGATGGAGGTCGGTGACGAGTGGCGTTCCGCAGGGGTCCGTACTGGGACCAGTACTGTTTAATATCTTCATCAATGACATAGTGGGATCGAGTGCACCCTCAGCAAGTTTGCAGATGACTCCAAGCTGAGTGGTGCGGTTGACATGCCTGAAGGACAGGATGCCATCCAGAGGGACCTGGACAAGCTCGAGAAGTGGGCCCGTGTGAACCTCATGAGGTTCACCAAGGCCAAGTGCAAGATCCTGCACCTGGGTCGGGGCAACCCCCAGTATCAAGACAGGCTGGGGGATGAAGGGATTGAGAAAAGCTGGACATGAGCCGGCAATGTGCGCTCGCAGCCCAGAAAGCCAACCGTATGCTGGGCTGCATCAAAAGAAGCGTGGCCAGCAGGTCAAGGGAGGTGATTCTGCCCCTCTACTCCGCTCTGGTGGGACCCCACCTGGAGTACTGCATCCAGCTCTGGAGTCCTCAGCACAGGAAAGACATGGACCTGTTGGAGCGGGTCCAGAGGAGGGCCACAAAAATGATCAGAGGGATGGAACACCTGTAAGGACAGGCTGAGAGAGTGGGGTTGTTCAGCCTGGACAAGAGAAGGCTCCGGGGAGACCTTATTGCAGCCTATCAGTACTTCAAAGGGGCTTATAAGAAAGACGGGGACAGACTTTTTAGTAGGGCCTGTAGCGACAGGACAAGGGATAATGGTTTTAAACTGAAAGAGGGTAGATTCAGACTAGATCTAAGGAAGAAATGTTTTAAGATGAGGGTGGTGAAACACTGGACCAGGTTGCCCAGAGAGGTGGTAGATGCCCCATCCCTGGAAACGTTCAAGGTCAGGTTGGACGGGCCTCTGAGCAACCTGATGTAGTTGAAGATGTCCCTGCCCATGGCAGGGGGGTTGGACTAGATGACCTTTAAAGGTCCCTTCCAACCCAAACCATTCTATGATTCTATGATTCTATGATTAGCCCTGGGACTTGGGAAGTACTAGAAGTGTATTGAACAGCTCATTTGAATCCATGCATATCTTCTATTTAACAACATCTATGTGTAACCACTATGGACCAGCTGTCTGCCTAGATCACCAGGGTGTATCCTGAGTGTTTTTGAAAAAAAAAGCATGTTGCCCTACACACTCAGATCGGGTTTGTTGTTCAATGGGTGTCTGCCTTTGAGAGATCTCTTTGCCTTTTGTTATGGTTGGTTGTTTTTCCAGGTTATAACTGTAGCCTGATGTTTACATTGCTATTTACATTGCTTTTTACATTGCTATAAGTAGAATTCCTACTGCAAAAATTAATTCATAGTAAAGGAAGAGAGGAAATAGAGAAAACATGTTGAATACTTACTCTGTTCTATTAGGAGTGTATTTATTTTTGAATCATTTTGTAAGCCAACATTTATTTTGGTTTTGTTTCAACACATTCTGGACTCTCTCAACACAGTCTTTCTCTTGTAACCATGTCAGTAGTTTGACCTCTCTCTATGAGCAGGGCTAGTGTTTTCTTCACTGGGAATCCCCGCTGCACCTCTACAACACCTGGGAGCTGATACGCAGCATTTCTGCGTACCACATTTTATTTAGAGAATATGTTAATACCAAAGACAGCTGTTAAAGGACTGCCTTGATTCCACTGCAAGTAACGTCACCTGTCCGTCCCTCTGTTCCCGGAACAACACTCGCACTGTTTAAACACTCCTAAAAGCCACATGAGTGGAGAGACTGAGTGCAAAGAATGGGATGATGGACAGTTCTGGTTCTTCTGTAGAAATAGTCAGGCTGGACGGATTGATACAGCTGTGGGACTTGCCAAGCATACAGCCCTTGCTTGCTACTTGCCAGTGGTCTGTGATATCCATATGCCACCGCTGCTGCGGATATAGCAGTAGTCCAACCCATTGCCGTGGGAAACAAGAATGCCATCTCAGGTCTACTGCAGCCGACGGAAATGTGGACTTACAGAATTTACCTGTCTATACAAATATGTGCTTACGATGTACTTTAAATTCCTGCTGCCTAGAAAGGTATGTGAAATTTTAAAAGTTCACCATTTCCGTTTGCATTTGGGCAAATTTGTGCATTTAATTTTGCGCAAGACATTGTAAACACATGAAAAAGTGGTGTTATTTGTGTAGTACAAGGTAGAGTTTTTAAACAGCTGTTTTCATACAGTAAGAACCTAAATTGTAGTAAATGGTTGTGAATAGCAAAGTCCATGCTCCAAAGTGTGATAATCTTAAGACTACTAGAGACTGCATCCAAATAATCTTGTTGCTAAGGACAGCTCAACTCATGACAATACCCAGCGAGTCGCTGTTTGTGCATATTGTACTCTCACACCCACAAACATGGGATACAGATGAATGTTTCTATTGGCCTTTCGATGGTCAGTGTTTCTGTACTGAGTGAGCAGCTTGACCAGACCTTGATACAGCACTGAATATGAAGACACATACAAATTTTATTGCTCGATAAAGGCAGCCTGCTGTATTAATGAGGACCCTCACTACAGTAGTGGGAGGTGTTTGTAAATCCTCACACTGTGATGTGGAACAAGGGCTGCCAACCTCAGTTGTCCCCCGAGGGTGGCCTAACCAGCAGGCCTTCGACTGGTGTCTATCAGCATGTCCTTTGGAGCTGTTCCACTTGGCATTGGGAGTTATATTCTCCTTGTATCAGTGAGAGAAATATCAAGCAATTCATTTGTGTGCGACATACTAAGCTTCCCAATTAATAACAAAAGTTTAATTCCTAAGTGCAGTCTGGCTTTTGACCTTGCTGTCTTCCAACCTCCCACAGTCCTTACCGAAAGGTCATTTTCAGCAGACAACTAAAAGTCCAGAATTTCTTTTCAGGCCCCTTAGCATAGGTAACTACAGAATTCAGTTGTGTCCTGGGAGTTAGTCTGGTGCGCCAAGACGGTCCCCACAGACACACCAAGCACACGTTGCACTGGAGTGTGAGAAGAAAAATAATTCTACCACAGCACTAGTTAAAAAACAAAACAAAATGAAAAACCAGTGAGTTTTCCCCTACTAACAGAGACTGGTTGTTAGGACTCCTTTTAATACCTGTGGCAGAGCTAAAGGCTTCATATTTCTTTGCAGCAGGAACAGAAGAAAATGATACTAGTGCAGGTTGAGTGTGTGGTGTCAGAGTCTCACAGCTCAGTCCTGAGGTCTAGATCGCCTTGGCAGCCCCACCCCAGGTACCAGAAAGTGCTCTCTGAATGTAGCCAGCGATACCTTGTACAGCAGCTTACCAGCTTCAAACTCATATTCCTCCTGTTTATATGACACTTCCTTTTCTCTCTTTGCTTCAGCTTTCCCCCCCGCCTATTTAGATAAGCATTTTAGAAAACGATCATCTCACAGGTGTGTCCAGCATTCTTAATTATTAATTGTTCATTTTTAGCAGAGAGCATTCATAATTTGAAGAAGAACATATCTGAATAAAATCAGGATTCTCAAACTTAACTTCTATTAAATAAGTAGATCAAAATCATAGGTCAGAACATTAGCAAACCTGGGACTTTGGAAAAAAATTGTAGAAGCTCAGGTGGACTCCCAGTGGAAGCAGTCAGGCTTATTAAAAGCACATGCTCCTTTACTTACAATGTTTCCCACCTAGCAAATTAAATGGCTGTACTTTTTATTAAAGCGAAAAGAAACAGCATGTGTGTTGTTTAAATTAAATATTCTGAAAAAACGAGATTTAAAAACCTGCAAAAGTGCTTAATTCTTCCTGGATATTTGTTAATGGTTACAGATCATTTCAGGCGTTCCATGGGATCAGAAAAAAAGTACAAAGTATAAGATCGGTGCTGGTCCCAGAAATACTGTAAAGAGGATTCCTTATCAAATAGTATTTGGAAAACAGGTAAACATGTAAGAAGTTTATGACCTAACTCATCGCATTAGGAATTAGTGTTCATATGTTGGATTCTTTCCTTTTGCAGGTAACTAAGAATAAGAAAATTATGTGCAATAATCCTCTATTTAAATGATTTTTACTTGCACATCCTAATAAACATATGGTTTCTAACCTCACGTATCACAAACACTGGACAAGAGAACCCAGGTAAGAGTTAGAAAAGGACCYATTTTTCAATGCTTTTATASCARCCACATATTTCAAAGCAAATGAATGCAGCATCAGATCAGACAGACTGAGCATCCCGTGTACAAATACAGCTGGAAAGGTTGGTCTAGTCAAGTGATTTTTCTCAGCTTTGGAGCTTCACCAGTTTTCAGGGGGGACACAGATTCCTAGAGAGCAAATAGGCACCTGACAATATGCTCATTTTTCTCAGTGATCTTCCCAGGATGGCTTAGGTAGTGCCCAGCGACCACTCCTCCTCTCTGCTGCTAACTACTGTTGTGATCAACCACCTGTCAAAATGCAAGATGACCCAAACATATATTGTTCCTGGCAGAGGAAATTGCGAGTCTCCTGTCACTGAAAGTTTCTCAGATAAAAAGGTCTGTTCACTAGCCTTGTAGTCAGAGAATTTTCTGATGTCTAACCCCACTGCAGTTTGAATCAGTTCTGTCTATCAGAGATACRGAGGACAGATGCTCCTCTTCTGCTTTCCAATAGCTTTTTACATATTTGAAGCTTGGTGGTTTTTGTAATTGGGCAGTTGATCATTCCTGCCTAAGTATAGTTCTTTGCTCTTGTCCTTACTGGACTACATCCCAGGTTTCTCTGACCATTTTCCAGACTAATTTTGGTAGAAATGAGCAGGCCAAAAATTCAGTCCTTAACAACAGCTAGACTTGGAAAGAATTGGTTTAGCTCACAGCAAACAGCACTGAGGTAGCAGGARCGGGACAAGATCATCGGGTGGTAGGGACCTAAGGCAGCAAACAACTGGGCCTCTGCTCGGCCTGTGAGATTCATTAGGAATCTCACTGTCCTCTTCATGAAAACGGGTAAGAGGAGTATTTCTACAGTGTGTACCGATTTCAAGTCTGAGCTCACAGTTTGAGAAAACTTACAGGCTGAAAATGACTACAGATCTGGTAAAGTCAGGACTGATAGTATAACTTTCTATGGCTATGTGTTTTGTTTTGAATTCATATTAGCGTTAAAGGTAAAAATACAGTTTAAACGGCACTGGAAACTCGTTACGTTAAATAACCTGCATACTCTGTAGGTAATTTATCAAGGTATTTCTGACCTTGGGTCGGGAAAGACATAGTTGTTTCAAACAAATTAATATTTCTGCACAGTGTTCTGTATTGACAAACACCGGAACCCCTATGACATACGCAAGGTAAATTATGTGAAAATACAAAAATCAGTTGTTGCACATACTGGTAAATAAATATATTTACTCCAGAATACCAAAGGGTTTCTTTAAAAAATTTACTTTGTAAAAGCACATTCTTGCAGGTTTATCTAAAACTCCATATAGGTCTGAACAAAAATGAGATGCCTGACTACTCGAAACAGGTCAAGACAGTCTTCTGTGCAAATAAGCGTAAAGTATTACAGGCATTATGAAAAAATATGACTGGTTAAATACTCATTCTCAAGATTAAAACGAAATCTAGACCATAACATACTCAAATTCTACTGTATACCATTGGTTTATTTAGGAAAGGCAAAGAGATGAATTAGATGATGTTTATTGTCAGAATAAAAAAATTTAAAAAAAACCTAACTAAACTTCTTTTTCATTTTATGGGGACAGAAACATTCATGTAGCACCTACATTTTCTACTTCTTGAAGTTTAAGTAAACAAGTCAGAAACAAAGGTGTATTATTCTTCACAGGCATATATAGTCCAACACATTCTAAAATGGGTATTTCTACAGCTGCTCCAAACACTGGATCTTTCAGACTGCCATTAGTTGGACATCCTCCACAGATATTTTCTCCCTTGTTCCCCTACTCTTGAATATAAGAAGTTGTTCAAAAAGGAGAAACAAAAGCCCCACTCTTGTAATGATGGGGTACGGATTGACTCACTGAATGGATCAATCCCACTGAAAAGTCAGCTCAAAGGAAAAAGGAAAAGCAGATGGCTATCTGTAATAGATACAGACACTTCCATGGAGAGCATTTAAGAAATTTTTTAAAAATACTTTCCACAGCAAGATTTCACTTTTCAAAATTATTTTAAAAGGGGTTTCTTTTAGAGTCTTTTAGAGATATTTTGCAATAATTAATGCCAAGACAAATTAATGCCATGGTTTATGCTGTCAGTGTGAACAGTGGGAAAGAAGACTGCGTAATCCCCAGATATCACCAAAGGAAATTTTTTAAGACTATATATGTATGTATATACCTGTGTGCACAGCACATATGTTTGCACATCTAATATTGGAAAATCATAGAATCATAGAATCATAGAATCATTAAGGTTGGAAAAGACCTCTAAGATCATCGAGTCCAACCATCAACCCAACACCACCATGCCCACTAAACCATGTCTCTAAGCGCCTCATCTACACGTCTTTTAAATACTTCCAGGGATGGTGACTCATCCACTTCCCTGGGCAGCCT
>JAYKAV010000356.1:877615-1029664 GCA_035582835.1 Phoebastria nigripes | reverse complement strand
CCAGAATCCTTTTCCCCCTGTGAGACAGCTGACCTCCATCTGTCGCCAGCAGGCCCAGTGCCATGTAAACCTCCCCATGACCAAAAAAGCCAAAATTCTGCCGGTGGCACCAGCCCCTGAGCCACGTGTTGATCAGGCGTGTTTTCCTGTCCCTGTCAGTATTCTTCCCTGCCACTGAAGGGATTGAGGAAAACACTCAGAGCTGTGCTCCTGATCCTTCAACTGATCGCCCCAGTGCTCTGAAGTCCCTTTTGATCGCTTCTGGGCTTCTCTCTGCAACCTCGTCGCTGCCGGCCTGTATAACCAATAGTGGGYAGTARTCAGAGRGCCGTACCAGACCGGGGAGTTTCCTAGTAATGTCTCTAACCCGGGCCCCAGGGAGGCAGCAGACTTCCCTGTGGGATGGGTCYGGTCGGCATATCGGGCCCTCYGTTCCCCTCAGAAGGGAATTGCCTACGACGATTACCCTCCTTTTTTTCTTAGCGGAGGCAGTCATGATGCGTGGGGCTGGCCGCCTCACCCTAGGCAACCCCTTGGATGGACCTTCATCTACATCCTCATTTGCCTGCAAATGTTGGGAAAGTTATAATTAAACCCACTCCTAATACTGTGAATCCTGCTGAACTGGGCATGTATGTGCACCCCCTTTATACTTTGTATATAAGCTCCAGATGACCTTATTTTCCTGTCACCAAGTACAGGATTTTTTATTTGAAATAAACTGTTAGTTTCAATCACTAGAAAAGAATTTTACACTTTTAAGATACTAATAAAATTAACAAAGCTCCAATATTTGCCTTTTTTCATACATGTCTTACACTAAGGTTTGTTTCTTATAGTCCTTGTTTCTTAGGGAAACTCCCTGTGTGATTTGCTAATTCTTGTGCAGGGTCAGTTATCCAGTATTATCCCTTAAAACACGGGCACATATTAGCAACGTTTTGTTTTTCTAAATGCCCTGTTTAGTTGCAGTAATGACATCATAGAATTTGATGGCACGTTTAATAGAAAAAATAGAAACTGCTTCACCGATAGACGTTTTAGATCCTCCTTTGAGTGTGAACAAGGCTTCATGGGATGTACGTAAGAGCAAAATTTGGCCTCCCTTCCAAATTTTCCACTTCCCAAAGCATTCATGCCAATACTGCCCAATTTTTGAGATCCAGATAAGCCCACTTTTAAACAAAGACAGACAAGAAGACATTAGGACTCTTGTAGAGACACGCAAGTGTGGCATTACGGAGGCACAGCAGAAGTTAGAAAGGAAGTTTCAGTTACACCGGCAGCCTTTGGATTAGGCCCGAAACAGAAATAAATGGGTGAAAATGTCATCATGAAGAAATCTGCACATAAATCAAGCTGTTTAGGAGAGAAACAAATGGTATGGGCAGAGTTCTTACCAATATAACGCAACATAAGCAGTGACCATCATAGTCTATCAATGAATACTGAAATCCATTGCCCGCCCTAAGCGATGCCAAGCAGCGTGCCAATCCTCCGGCAAGAAATCACCCTACTGTCATTCCCCAGCACATACTACTGTCTTGCCTGCACGCTGGAGTTCCTCCACATCTGTAAATGGAGCCTGTTTCCACTTTTGTTTGCTTCTCTGTACCTGCACTCCTTGGATTGTATATTCCTTTTTCTGGGCTTAGGGCTCAATATAGGGCAAGTATAATAAAAAAGTGTTACCTTCTTATGTGCAGTGCAAACACATGAAAAGTTCAAATAACTTAAAGAGCCACAGGTCCCAACTTTTGCCTTCAGGAGGAGCTCTTTCTTCAATATTAGGAGAGCTGTATCTTAATGGCTTTGGTTCTGCAGTTACTTTGCTAAGCTTCCATGCACGTCTTTGCAGCCGTGTCCTCTGACTGGTGACAAGCACACAGGGTGGGAAACAGCACACAGGGAAAAACATGCACTGTTACACAGCAGGATGTCAGTAAGCATGTAATAGTTGCATTGCTTAGCGATAAACCCGCCTGTAATAAACCCGTTGCGTGTGTTTTTCTTATATGGTGGCTGCTTGCATGTATGCTAAGAGGGGCTCTCATCCTCCAGATCCAGGCAGATATAAATGAAGAAGAAGAAGAGAAAGGAAGATTATTTTCTGAGAAACAAGCATATCTCTGATGGGTACCATACAAATAAACCTAGTTATACTGGCATCATTTACACCATGCTCCTAGCATCAAGCTCTGCTATACTGGTAAAGCAGTTGCTTTTAGCAGCTCCCTGGCATCCACAAAATGCAAAGAAGAAACCACACTGTTGTCAGGAAGCTTAAATTCATCATACAGGTGGCAATAAATCAGAGAGGGCTGAAAACCACTGCAGTAGAAAAAGAGGACTTCAGAAATGTGGCCTACATGTGTAGGCGCTGAGGTTTGCAACTACAATTCAAGGAGCCAGCTGTTAGAAATGCTGTACTGTAAGTCATAATTGCCACCCTGAGAATACGGAAAGGTGAATCCCTTTACATATGTTCTCCAGTATCTTGTTCAGAAACCTATTCTGCACTTTAAAATTCACCAACAACCTTGAACTGCGCAGTGTGATGAATACCCCCACTGAGGATTATGCAACCGGAATTGAAGGCCACCCTACTTCGAAATGAGAACATATACACAGGGATTTAACATACTTTAATTCACAGACATTAACTTTATAGGTTTCACTGACTTAGCTTTCTGGAGTGTCCCCATATGGAAAAACCTGTACATGTTTGAACAAGAGAAAGTTATAGATGGGGAAAAAATCAGGGAGCTTAAAAGAAAACAAGGAAATTGTAGTAACACAGATTACTAAGAAGCTGAAAAGCATCTACCACCTGCAAGAAAGTATTTGAAGTGATACCAAATAGGAATTCATCCTCATGGACTTGTGCTATGTAGTCCAAAAGACAGAATAACCAGTGCTTTTGAAAACAGTTTTTTTTTTTAAAAAGAAAACAACAAAAAAACTTGTCACAGTGTCATTGAATTCAGTAACTCTTGAGAATCCATCATAGTTAGAGCCATATTCCACAATCGGCTTTTTAAGACGACATTGTTACAAATCTTCTAAGAGTAAGCATCACTGCTGTAGCCCTACTTAAAACCAGAAGTTAGAATTAACAGTACACAGCATTTCTGTATTTTCAGACTACATTATAAAACACTGACTCTCCAAATAAATACAGTTAGGAATGAAATATAGCTCCATTGTTTTTTTACTTAGGAAAACTCAGTGGACCTGATCTGTTATTTGCAAAGCAACTTCTCAGTTCCTGACACTTGCACAGCACCCTCCTGTTTGTTCTGGGCCATCCTCATAAATTAATATGCATGAAACTTGATTTCAGTGTAATTTCAATTGTCTGATGAGAACTCTCTGTAGTAATGTGGTTTGGTTTTCCAGTATTCCAAACCGAAGTGAAACAGTTTAGTCTTCACAATGAAGTTCAAAACAGAGACCCTCTGTCTACTAGTTGGTCACCCATGGCAATAGCTAGAACACAGGTTTAGGGACAAAGAACTTAGTGCCAAAAAATATCTAAAAATAACTCTGTCTGTTTGCTTTTATAGAGTGCAAATCACAGCTTCACTGCCATTAAAAGGATAATAATACTTAACCTGTTGCTCCCGGACTGTTGTAAGGCTTTACTAGCTGATGTATAGTGTCTTTGTGAAGTGTTGTTTTTAGTTTGTGGATGTTTGTTAAGGCTTATATTTATTAATCTAATCACAGATTGGCCGCAGGATGGAAGATACTGCAATAAGCATAAGTATCAACAGAAAGCCTTCCAAAAAGGAAAGTGGTGCCACTTTGGTGAGAGAGGGCTGTATCTTTGGACCAGGTCCTAATGCTGTGTCCCAGATGTAGGATGCAACAGGGTATCATAGGATGTTTCGTGGCACACACCGCTCTGCCAGTGGTAAGATTCCTGGTTGGAAAAAAAGCCCTCTGTCAATCCAGGCACATAGCACTAAAAGTTAATGATTTTGCCTAGAAAGCCTGTTTTTTTCTTAGATGAAAATTTTCTGATTTTAATATCAAATACCAAATCTCCACATGTAAGGCAGCATGAGACTTTATGAGACTAATGAGGCAGACACTTCAGTAGAAAACACTGCTCTATTTGTGTTTAGCGCTGGAAGTACTGACCTTCAGAAATAAACGTAGTGGTGCACAAAAAAGGAGTATCATAAGGCAAAACCCAAGGAAACCATATTATAACAGCTACGTCATGTTCTTCCAGCAGGACTATCAAGTAGTGCTCATATGTCAACTGAGAAAATTGCTGGAAAAGGCAGCTGCCTCCCAACCAAATCAACTTGGTACACCTCTAGCTACTTCAAAGACTATTTTCTCTGAGCTCAAACTACATCTCTGAAAACGTTTTAAAAATAGCTAAAAAACACCAATGTTTAAAGAGGCATCAGGTTCAATATAGTTCTACTTCTAGCCAGTGAGGACAGGAGATTCTCCCTAGGGAAGAGAACAGGACGGTAATAATTGGGTTATCTTCGATGCGTCCCCAGTCTGGAATGAAAACCTCCTGTTAGGAGGTGCCAGAGCTCACAAACTTGTTTCAACACTGAACTCCATAGGATAAGCATTGCCCAAAGCCCACTGTCACAAAACATACTCTGGTTTTGTGTACTTGTGAGATTTTCTGCACTGGCAAAATAAGCGATCTCATGACATAATTTTCCAAGACATCAAGACTAAACGTCTCATAAAATTACACTTGCCTAGACAGTAAGCATAGCCTTTAAAAAAAATTTTTTTTTTAAATTCAAAGGGAGTGAAAATATTCCTGCTGTTATTTGGTAAGTCAACATAGGAAAGGTACATGATTTCTTTACATGATGTTCAAGAGTGCCTAAGAGAATTAGGAAGTGCACTCGTTAGGATTTTGGAAATCCCATCACTTACGGTGTCCTGATCACACTGACAGATTCCTGCAGCCAAAGTCTGGCAGTCTGCATAGGCCACACCGTATTCTTCTTGCACAGATGGAGCTGCAGGATCAGGAGCTTACTGCTTAAATGAGAGCTCAAACTTCAAGACAAGCTTAAGGAGAGAAAATTTTGAACAAATAATTTTCTTGTAATTTCACCCAATCTGTAAGCATTAAAATCAACTAGATTTTAATGTTAAAATCTATAAAAATGTTTATAAATTACATTCTGTTACTTTGAGAGASTTCACTTTATAAATTACTGGTACTTCTAATGGCATTGTGCCAACTGGGATAACCTCAGTAAGAAGCCACAGATACGGGGTCAAATGTGAGAAACAGATTGCATTGTAAACATCCCATGTGAGTATAAAGGTGGTCATAAATCATGAGACTCATTGTTTTTAAATCAAATGTGCGTGACAGAGTCAAAGTCTGCAGTAACAACAGTTTTGAACAGCTGAGTCACATCCAAGAAAAAAAACCCCAAAAGTACAAAAAGGCAATTTGCAGCACAATCACCAAGTGTCTCGGTTTGCTACATAAAAGCATAAACAGGCAGTTGCATTAACTGAACCACTGCAACGTGTTCAGGAATAATAGTTTTAAAACAACCGATGGTGCAAACTAAAACACAACCAACAACACATCACTGTGAGAAGGAAAAGTGTATCAGATAGTTTGTCCTTACTGTTTTTTCTGCACATTTAGTGACCAAAAATGACACAAGGTAAAAAATTCAAGCCTCACTGAAATCATTGACAAGATTTCCACAGAATTCAACAGTGTCAAGATTTTATCCTAAGAGATTGTTAGCTATTCGGTTTCTATATAGGTGGCAGAAAACTGTTCATGTTTTACTGCAGTTTCTTCAGTGAGAATTAAATAGGGTACTTGGCACGTCAACACCACCTGCCATCCACCAGCCTCAAAACACTCCTGAGAAGCCTCTCAGCAGAATGGGGACAGAGGCAGGTCCAAAAACTATTATTTCCATTCAACTTGTTGGAACCGAGGCACAAAGAGGTTACAAGATTTGCACAAAGTCACAGAGTCAGTTGGGATTAAAACCCAGGTGACCTGATCCCCAGGCCTGTGTTCTAACAGCTGCTGGACAGCCTAAAAGATTAGGCTGATGTTAACAGAGATTTGTGACTCTTCAGGACTTCTTTTGCATGCAAGCAGTACCTAAGCACAGAATAGATGCACGACTATTCACTGGTACTTGCTAGGTTCTGACTCTCAAGTAGGACTCCATTGCAGTTCACATGCTAGCAAGCTTTTGTCAGAGTAATTTTCAAAGTGCCATTGTAGACTTAAATAAAACCATGATAAGCTTTCAGTGTTGTTAAGTAATCCAATTATAAAGTGAATAGGAAGTGTTTTTTTCTCAAAAACGTAAGCATAGTTTTTCTGAACTGTGTCCTCTTCCTAAAGAAATTAGCAAACCAGGGTACGGGTTCCATTGAACAGTTTCAAGAGAGCCAGTTAATTCAAGCCTTCTCAGTGAAGGTATGGATAAACATACCCTTACTGAAAAAGAAGAATCTAAAATTTCTAGGCAGTTAAATAAAATACAACATATAAAATAAGTTTTAATGCATTTTCATCCAATRTACAGGCATTTGTGAGTATCAGCTACTGAGCTATAGTTCACAGCAAAATACCAAAACATCAAGATAGTTGTGCAAATCCTTTTCTTAGTTCCTTGGTGAGCAACAGAAAGAACTGAAAAATATCTACATAATTAATTTCAAACACCTACAGAGCAGAACCCTGGAAGGTACATTTCATACATGAAGAACAACAGAAACCCATTTTCATTAAGTAGCACATACAAGAAAAGCCTGCATCTACAGTTAGATTAATTCTAGTGCAAGATTTAGATGTATAAAACTACTTTCTTTTAGTGATCAAAACGAGGCCTTTTGAGAAATCCAAGAGTCATTAGCCCATAATTCTGACAAAGGTGACTGCTGTTTTATCACATGTGCTGTCCTTATTTGCCAAGCAAAGATACTTTACCGGTGAGCATATGCTTCTCTAAAATCAGGAAAAATCTTGCAAATGATGCTTTAGGAGAGCAACGAGATCATACGGGGGAACTAGTTAGAATGCCACAGGATCAAACCCAAATCTTCCCTCTGACACCTGCCACACATCAGGAGAAACTCTCTCTGCCAAAACCAACAGGCAACCCCCCTGTCCTAGCCTACTAAAATAATCAAAGACAAAATATTCTGATACTGGTCTAGAGTCATCATCTCTTCGGGGCAAGAACTCGTTTGCTGTGTGACATCCAGTCCTTGTTGTATCCTTATGTGAAATCACTAATAAATTTATAATAAAATTTGTAAAAAGCTAAGATACAAGAACTGCGAGTGATTTTCTATACCAAGGACTGGATTGATTTCCTTCTTTTTTAATGGGCAGCACTCAGGCAGGGGTAGGATTTTTATAGGTAGAAAAGTAGGTCTAATGCTTAGTACTTCTACAGACCTCACTGATGTCTCTGCTTGTTGAAAGTCCCTCCTTTTGTTCATCAAAAGGGAGCAAAAAACCAGAAAGTTCGAATTGATGGCATTGGTTCATCATGACTGCTAAAACTCAGTGGTGTCATTTGACTCCACAATAATGTTTTTCGATTGTGCAGCTACTAGATTTTATTACAGAGCCATTTTCACTAAAGCTCCTTCAGTTCTAGTACGTCATGAGGACAGCCAGCTGGGAACTCCAGCACTATTGTAAGGCAACTTGAATAATGAGAGATTTGCCCAGTAATTATTACAAAATCATTCGCATAGACTTCTTAGCATCAGGGTTTGTAACAATGGCCTACGACATTACTATTTTATGTGCCATATATTATCCTACAAAAGGAGTGATGTCTAGCTTCTAAAAAATAAACTCTGTTTTAGGGCACCAACACACTTCAGCTCACAAAATCACTTTCAACCTTTTGAAAAAGGAAAAATAAGGCAGCACTACAAAGGGAATCTGTCTAACAGTCTGCCTCCAGGCTTGTGGACAGTTCTGCTCATTGATTTGCAACCAATGGTTTGGAAACTCTGGTTACTGAATGTTTACTGAGAAAAATTCTGATTATATTTTAGGCAAGCTTTTTTATCTGCTACCTTTTAATGTGTTAATTTACTCTACTGAAAAGCCAAAGGGCCAAATTCACCCCTTTGATAAAGCTTCTATTGTAGGAGCATCACCGGATGTGCACTGAAGGCATTATTCATCTGTGGAGAGATCACTGAGTAATATTGTCAAAATAAACACTTTTGAGTTGCACATCCTTGAAAAAAAGATAAAGGGGTTGTGAAGAGAATGAGAAGGAACAGAACATCAGAGATGAAGAAAATTAGATAAAGGGCCAGGAAGAAACTGTTTGATGTAAACAGAGTGACAAGTTAGATTAAGAACTCTCATTAAAGCATGCAGTATTTGCCTATAAGCAATTCAGGCAAGGAATTTGTTTACAACTCTCTGCCAAAATCAACAGCAGATGCAAAAAATCATCAATATTGGGATTTTAAATAATATTAAATCTACTGTATCCAAACACTCACTAGGACTACGTGAAGGAAATGCACAGCTTGGTGCCATTATATTCTTTGTCACACTAAGTAAACAAGATTATGCCCTGTTGCACGTTGACATGCAGGCCCTGCAGAAGCTACTACTAATATGARTGTGCCACTAACTACTCCTCAGTTACTTTAGTATGCATATATCTCTGAAAATATATACCGGTGCCAAGATTTTATTGCTGGTGTGGAGGAAAACTGAACTTTGTGAGGACTGTGTAATCTCAGTATGACTGGTATGTTAAGACAGAACCTGCTGTGACTTTACCAAGTTAGGAAAACAAAATTTGGAGACGTGCTGGAAAACTTGTGATATCACCTTGCATTGATATGCAGTAGTGCCCTTCACCAGAAAGTGTCCATCAGAAATTATATAGATGCTAAATTAAAAGAAACTGCTTTCGGAGCAGATGGCGATGGTCAAGTGAATCAAAAGAACCCAGTACCTTGCTCAACAACAGTGAGGAATGAGGGTTTTGGCAAAGGCCACTAGGCACAAATCCTATTGTAACTGAACCAGATTTAATGAGAGCTCCTCATTCCTCTTAGTCCCAGGTTAACATCCCCCTCTAGKGACCTCAATTTATGGTGGGGAATTTTCTCCTCAGCAGCTCATTGGCTGATGTCCTTGTATGATTCTGTTAAGATGATGGGAATTTGAGTCACCACTTTCCTCCTGGCACGCTTACAGGCTAAAAAAATACCTGGCCTGGGAAGAACATGCAGTGACAGTGAAGTTACACAATGTGCTGGCAGCAACACTGTCCCAAGAAGCTGAACTCTCTGCCTTTCCCCAGCCCCTCATTCTCACCCTTGTGCAGGAGTTCACTGCACACAAGTTTCTTTTCGTGCCAATTCCCTGTGGGGCCATGATGCAAGTCACACCATTGTTATGATCCGTGTTAAAAATAACCCTTCCTAAACCAACACCACTACTAAAGCCAACAGATCATATATTTGCACCATAAGGCACTTAGTTCCTTTGACACAGTGTTGTGCACAGAGAGAGGCAGAAAACTATGTCAGGTGCCACTTTCTCAGGCTTTAAAGAAAACATATGACTGGTGAGCCACAGAATTAAAGCCATGCAGATTCAACCATTCCCATGCTGCAGAGTTCTTGAAATCCACATCACACCTAAATACCAGCAGTGGGAATTCCTGTCTGGTTTTGCAGTAGTCTAAACAAAAAATTCTGGTTATCATTGGAACTAGTTTTTAAAGACTGACATGAGGTAACCAAAGGCCTAAGGGCCCTCTCTGTTAAAATTCAAAGTGAGATCACAGATGGGGATGTGAAGTGGTGGGAAACCACCAGCTACAGGGGAAAACAAAGCATCCATGTGCAAAACCATCACACTGCAGCTCATGACTCATCATTTTGATCATTCATTGAGGGAACTGACTGCTCACTTCTCTCAAACAAAAGGTGTCTTTCCATTTTATACCATTGCGTGGAAAGGCTTCTTGCAAAAAGATGTGAAAAAAATGACAGAGCCTGCTGTTACTTAAAAATGACATTTGACAGGCTGAGTCCATCAACAAAACACTGTTCAAAGCCAGCAGACTTTTTTCCATAGATTTTAAAAAAGATTAGAAAAAATGCTGGCAATTACTTATTTTCATCTCTTATCTGAAATTTCCTTGTCTGTATACTGGGAAGGAGACCTGAAGGCAAATGTGAAGAAGAGGGGTTATTTCTTTTATTAGTTGAAATTGTACAGCCCAAATTGCACAACCTCTCCTTATGGCCTGTCCCTTGTAGTCAAAAAGGGACTGACAGCTATGAGACAAGCAGATTTGATCTCATTTTCTCATTACATAATCTTTGGTGGTGCAATGCAAGAGTCTATAAAGAGTAAAAAGGAGGATCTGAATACACACTGTATAAAACACAGCTACTTCTTCACTGACATTTCAACACCCTTCTGGTGAACTACATATAAATTCTATTACTTTGTGAGCCATTTAGGATAACATTGTACAGAACAATGGCAGAAAGACTCATTATTTTTAAAGGTGTTTTACAGTGTGCTTTCAGTTGCAGCTCTTGGCTTTTGAGATGTTCAGAAAAGAAGAGAATGGCTTGTTCTTTGCTTGTGTTTTGAAATGGTATTTGTTTATATATTCCAGATAAATCAGAAAAAAAGAAACAAAAAATCCACACTATTTTAAGCTATTCTGTGTCCTGCCAGTGTCTCATTTGTATGCAGCATACACTAGATTTGCCTAGAAGGATTTAGCTCAGTAGCTGGCACGTTTACATTAGAGAACAACATACACAGTTTCAATCAATTTCAAGCATTCTTACAATGGGAAATAAATATGAAAAGTGGTTGTTGCTGAAAGTTCAAAAAATGCAATCAACAAATTGTAAAATCGCAAAAGGCCAGACAAATTTAATAAAATATTTCCATTTACCTTCCTCAGCTTTACACAGCCTGTTCAAAATAGTAAGATTCTCTGTAGAGAGCCTTTATCCAACTGTTTATATCACTTCATACAAAATATGTGTTTGAATTACCACAGCAATACAAGCATATAAATTCCCAACACGCGACATGCCAAATTCAACATAAGTTATGCTTTCTTGGCATCTAGACGTTTTCCTTTTCTGTACTCCAAATACATTTCCATTTGAAACAAATTAAAAAGCATGTAGATGTTAAAACATAATGACAGCTTAGAATTCAAGTGACTTGTGCAACATTATTTTGTGCTTTCTACTTCTCCATTTCCTCCTACTGCAATTAAAATTCATCACGCCCTTCTACATATACAATAGCAATGCATCAAGTTCAGTCCACTATAGGTTTTCAACCCTCAGACTTGGCTTTATACTACACGAGATCTTTGCAAATTCAAAAAAGTGCATCTTTTTTGTGATCTTTCTTTTACGTTGGATGATGTGAAGCTCTGATTAGTCAATGTAGGAATGCAACCTTGAGGTATGATTGCAGCCTCGGAGTAATTCTTAAATGTAAAAAGAAATTTTTCGAGCGTGCACGCCCTTTCTGGATTTAAAAAAGACACCGTTATAATGGTGCTACTAGAGCCACGGTACAGTACATCATGGCACATCTCCRTAACATAATCAAGGACATGAGATAGAACTATTTACACAAACTTGATGCCACTTCCAGAAAAAATATGACAGAAAAAAAGGAAAATATTATTTCCTGAATGTCCTGAATTTTAGAAGATTCCTTTTACTTTCTCTTCAGCAATAGGGTGGTCCTCCACAACTGCATTTTCCCTGACCTGTTTAGTATGGACCATACGTGACAYCAGCAGGAATTGGGAATCATATGGCAAACTGCATCCTTTGAGAGGATGCTCACCTGTGCCCCTTTACTCACAAGCCAGCTTGCTGTCAAAACTTGAAAGGGCAATAGCAAAGGCTTGTAGCGCGCACATTGGGTAGTTGTAGTCCATGGTGAACACATCCTCAGCCACGCGGCCGAACTGCATCACAATGTAGTCAGCTGCAAGAGAGGTCATAAAAAGTGACAAAGCATTATTTTTGTTTGCAGCCCTTACTAAATAAGTATGTGTTCAACATCATCCTCTGGCCCCGCTCAACAAAATACAAACAAAACATGCTCACTCATCAAACTTTCCAACACTTATTCATGCAAGTGGGTGTGGTGGTATCAGAGGGAGAAGCAAGGATAGCTTGAGTGAGGAACAGTTGAGTGATAAAGGATTGCAAGAYTTGTTACTGTCTTCAAAAAAAATTACACAGATAAAAAGTGTTTTTTTCAAAGACAGAGAGAAAATTGCTTCTGTATAAAATGCTCAAGCCTTTTATATAGACCTAGTGCTGAGTTTCACATGTACCAAGAACCAATTAATCCTATTCCTACTTAACTTCAGGCAAGTGGACAAGCAAGGATAATGGGGAAAGAGAAGGCATGATTGTGACCTAGACCTAATCGTGTCTCTCTGTTATATCATATTCAGAAATTCTTCCCCAACTTTTTTTCCCTTTTGTACACTGTTAGCGAGAGGAAATCTCAGCCTCATTCACAGTTTGAATGTTTCATTGTAGAAGCAGGTGTAATTATTTCACCTTATAAAATGCAGCAAATGCATACATCAATGTTTCAAATTCAGTGTTGCTCTCAGAGACGGGCACAGCCACTTTCACCAGTTTCCAATATTCCCCTGCAGTCTAAGCATGGCACTGGTGTAGCCCAGAGCACTCCAGCACCTAGTGACTATGCCTGCCTAAAGTGAGTGTAAAGTGGGGCAGTATCACTCCACTCGAGCACTTGTCTTTATCCCTGCTCCAACAACTGTACCTAAGCCTGAGAAAAAAAGGGGGCTGTACATTGCTGGCAGAAAGCAGCACATCGGTAAGGTCCTAGTGATGGTGTGAAAGGCAGTCCTGACATTTTCAGGGTGTTCTGTAGGGCTAATGCTACAGAGTAGTAATGGCAAAGTGGATGTGCAGTGGGACTGGTCTGACTGCCACCATCTCCAGCTGGGCAGTGTATGGGGTCCAGAGTGGCCAAAAAAACCAAGGAAGGATTGTGTGATACAAGTGCTTGAGTGGAGTGGTACTGCCCCACGGTCCTGCTGACTGGAAGAAACGCAGCTCTGAGCGCAGAAAAAATTCTAAACTGTTGCTCATTTCATAAGCCGGGCAGCCAAGGGAGAAAACTAAGATAGCACATAGCAGAATCACCTGTCCCAGGCATGAGCATTTAAACACCCAACTTGCATCAATGTCATGGCCACAAGGCAGAGCAGCATTAAGTGGGACCCACATAACTAAATTAAACTCACTCAGGTAACAACAGTAAGGGCAGAATCACTGTCAGGCTGTGTATGCAGTACTGTTTCCACACATTACAGACAGAGCGCTATACTTACGATCATTATCATGAATAATTTGGAAGTTTTTCACTGAGGCCTGTGTGACTCGACCATGGAAATTTAAAACATAGGACTGGGTGTCATCATTCCAGACTGGTGTTTTGTTATGCAGCTCAATGACACTCTCTGTATTTTTGTTCTGCCATCTTGCAAGAAGTGTCTCATGTTCCTGCACACATCACAGACACACACTTCAGTTTAACACTCTCACAAGACAAAAAATAAATTCACACAAAAAAACCTGTTCATAAATCCTAGCCCAAAGACTAAACTGTCACCCTCAACCCTCAAAAGAGTATCATCGAATGAAACAGAGAACTCTGAGTATCTTAATGCGAATGTGCATTCGAGTCCTTTCCACAGCTTGGAAAAGGTTAGTTGTACCTTTTGTTATCAAAATACATTATTATTTGTAGTGCTTTTGTGAGTCACAGAACTAGTCACACATCCCATTGTTCTGCAATTGTTCAAATACTGTTTTTTTAACCTCTAAACCTTCAGAAATGCAAAACAACAACTCTACCTGAAAAAGAATTCAAATAATTTTTATCGTTGACTGATGGTATGACTTACATTTCGTGGTCTGATGGAAACTCTTTCATGGTCCATATTCATTCCTGGTATAATCACACTCATTTTACGAGGTCCTTTAAACCCCAAGACATTTGTTTCCTAAAAAGGTTTAGAAGAGAGTTCATCATATTCTGTATTCTTGAAGTTAATTTCTTCAACAGAGAGACACAGTAGCAGGCCAGGGAACTTACTTGTTAGTCAACTCAAAAACCATCTTGAAACGCCTACCTTCACTGGCACTGCCAAACATTCTAGCTTTGTCTTAGAAGCTCCGACAACAGGAAAAATGGAAATAGAGAGGTTTCCAAAAACAGTCCTAGCATTGGCTGCCAGCAACCTTAATACAATTTTTAAAAAAATCCCTTTGTTAAAAAAAGGATATGAACTAACCAGATTGCTTGGCTACTGCTAGATCCCAAAATAAAGTAGCTGTAATTTAAAAATCATATAATGCAGTCACACATTTTGATGAGAGACAAAATTAAATATATGGGACCAACTCCATTTATTCCAGAGCCAGCACAAAAGCAAACAAGAAGAAGCTGCCAGTAAGAGCATCTGGTAGCAGTGCTGTGGTTTTCAAAGTCTTCAGATATGTTATGCTTGCAGATGAGCATGGTAAAAAACAAACACATTAGCATGAATGCAAATTTTCAAACTATGAAGGCAGGAAAAGTAAAGAATTAACATGGGCAGCAAAAACAAATCCGTTGAAAATACAAGTTCTTCCATTAAACATGATTTGATGCCTTTCTGGCCAGCTTTTTGCAAAAGCTTTCCAGTATTGCACTATCCTCTCAAATCACAACCACTAAAATCTAAATAGGCCTAAGTCTTATTTTTATCTGAGGCTTTCTTTTTTCCACAGAAAAAACTGGGGCCAAATACTTCAGTAAGTTGCCGTCTACTTTTGAGAAAGAAAAAGTAAAGGGCGATATTTTCCAACCCACTCAGTAAAACCTGATTGCCTATTTTACCATTAACTCCAGTAAATGAAACAGTGACACCTCCAAGAGTCCATCTCCTCATATTTTCTGCTACTTCGTGTTTTTTTTTTTTTTGTCACATGCATTTTTTCCCCACTACCTTTCCCAAGTGAAGGGCTGCGGACACACACTAAGGAATCTCAGGAAGGAAATTCCCATTGGCACTATTCCCAGCAACATACCACAAGATGCCAAGAACTGGACAGCCCCAGGCTCCAGCTGATGTGGCTCTACCACTGGGACATTCAGAAGCGACATATTCAGATGCCTCTGCTTTTATATATTTAATTAAAGTGTCCTGATTTTAAGGAACACTAAACTTTCTAAAACATCTCTACTTCTACAAGCAAAAGTCCACACATCTCAAGTCACTGGAAACATCTGAAAATACCTGCCTAAAATTTACTTGTGCAGAAGTTTTGTCATCCATCAGACTTTTGAGATAACTTTGGTTGTTTCATCTGGAGATTTTACACAACTCATTAAAGATTGTCATGCATGCAAGAAAAATTCCACTGAGTTATTTTACTGAATACTCTTGAAGCAATTCAAGTATATGCATATATCTTCATAACTATGTACATTAATGGGAAGATTCTACCTCTTTTCTGAATCACTTATGTTATGGCCTTTGGCAGAGTAAACCAATGTTATCAGTGCAGTTGGAAGTGTATACTTGGTTTTGCATCATGGCGAAAGTCTAACTCAAACTAAAATGACTGCCAGCAGATTTTATAAGCAGGAGAGACTCAGCACAGCAGAGGACAATTTCTGAGGAAAGATTCATGCTTATGCTTGTTTTCCACTAACTACTGACAATTTTGGTCTTCTCTGCAATGCCTTACAAGCTCTTCTTCTCATCAAGCTGCAGTTCTGCTACATAATTTAGATGCTGACTGGTTGAAGACATTGTTCAAGGTAAAATTAAATAATAGCACTGAATCACTTCCCTCCCAACAAGCAGTATTATCACTCTGAAAAAACAGGACTATATTCTTTGGATTTACTCAGAAACACTAAAATCAATACTTCTGCCAAATGATAAGGGAATGGTTTCTAGTTGCACATTACATCAGTCACCAATTATTGGCAAATGTTACCCTTTTGCTAAAATCAAGGTACAGAATTGAAATTCTACAAACATGGAATATATGAGGAAAACAGTAGGGACAAAAGAGGAGCTTTAGTTAAAAGCAGACCTTTCCAGTCTACCTGCATCCAAATAAAATTAATTCCCCTTATCTCCTGTCTCATTCCCTGTTTGTCTTTTATTTCCCTCCTCCACTATTTTGTGTGTGTAAATTCAAGACTACAAATGGCGTTATTAGGGGAACATAGGCCAAACTCTGATTTCACACCATTTTAATGACACTGACAGTCTTGGTTTACACAGGAACTCAAAATAAGGGTTGTTAGCTGGCAGAGTCCTATTGACTCAACCAGCACGCCAATGATTTAAATCAGCTAAGGATTTAGCTGAAGCTAAAGTATTGCCCAGTGTTGCGTAGAAGCCACATTTCTGCCTTAGCCCAACCAGTAAGCTGTTCTGTGAGCATGTGTCACGATAAACTGGACTGAAAGAACACAGAGCCTCTCCCCAGTGTTACTTTTAAAATCTTACACACTTTCATAAAATTATGTAAGCATTTCGCTATGGTGGCAATAGCTACCATGATAAAAGCTGCAAGGCGTATATCCCAACAGCTCCCAGGAGATTCACGATTTAATTACCCCAGTTTTCCTTCAGCCACTTCCCTTTCTGGATTTGATTCACACAGCTGTGCCCTGTCCTTAATATATCCTGTAGAAACTATCACTCCATAGAAAGCCCAAACCACAGAACCCACTACATTGGAGTACAATGCAAGTGATTGAGGCCTGAGTAGAAACATGTAGTTTTATTGCTTTACTGGAACCTGAGTCACACCTCAGAATATCAGCTGAGCTCCCTGCCTGCGGAATCTGACACAAACTGAATTGTGAGATACTATGGATATAAAGGAATCCAGCACAGAAAATCCTGGTACAAATGGTACAGTTACACCTCCCTGCTTCTCGATAAATTTTGCCAGGCGATTCTGAAATCAGCCATTAGGTGCTGCTGCAGGTTTATTAATATGCTAGCCTGCCATCAGCGGGGAGAGTAAAAATGGTTAACAGCACCTGATAAGACTCGGTCCTTGCACCAACTTTATTCCTGTTGCTTGAAACGTGCCCTAAGGTGAGCTCCACAATGAGAGTTCTCAACATGTTTATCCCACAGTTAACAATAGATGCATCACCAGCTTCTACCTGTATAAACTAGACCTGCTGAGATGATTCAGCAGGTCAGGCTCAGTAAGTTGGTGGAAGCAGGTACAGCTTGCTCTCCAGATGGGTACTTGATTGGATGAGCTGAGAGGCAGTGAGAAGCATAGTGGTGCTTTCAAAGTATTGTTTATTATAGTTTTTGCTGCAGGAAAAATCTCAAGGTAGGAATTAAAAGGTTACCTTAGGACGAGGGTGTTTCGGGAGTGCTCTTTCTGGCATTCTTTGCTGTGGTTCTGCTGCAGCCAGGAACAATAATCTCACTTTAGCAAACCTGGCTAGTAATGAAATATCATTCCGATTTCCTTTTGTCCTCTGGCCATAGCACACCTGCAAGCCTGCTGCCTTTTTCCATGAGTATCAAAATATCAATGGAACTAGTAATTTTCTTATACAAATGTACAAGTTTTAAACTGTTGATCTCAAAACAGACATATAGAAGYAGCTTATCTTAGCCACATTCTCCAAACAGTGGCCATGGTTCTGTTCTTTCCAACACTCACACTTCTACCTCTGCTGACCACAGCTGAGTTTTTTATTTGGTAACGTTAATGGTTCAAATGTCATTGCTGTTGACTTATACAAGCAGTGCCTAAATTTTTTAATACATAACTTTTTTTAAACTGTTTTTTTTTTTTCTCCTTGTATTTCTAGTTTGCACCAGAAGACTAGTTGCCTGGCTCCAGGGAATGCCCTCCTATATAAACCAGTAAAACTACCTTTATTAAACATGTAAGTTCTCCTAGGTTCCTACTGAAACTTCAGTCAAACTGTAAACTGACATCAAATCCTGGACTCTCTTGTTAAATCCTGTTAGCTGGATTTTCTGAAATTCTCAGAGAGTTTCAAATCCAACAGGAATGAGGGATATATGTGTGTGTCTGTCTGTCTGTCTGCAACCGTAGGCCGTGTGCCTGGATAATAGCACATGCGAACAAAAACACTATTTATACTATATTCACAGAAAAACTGCATCCTAAGCAGCAGGAAAAGAACACCTTAGCAGCTAATACTGCCACTCCTCAGTGCTCTCAGCACTTTGCATGGAAAGGATGGCTCTCCGCTTTCCTTTTCATGTGCCGAAAGCTTCCARACACATTGCTCCCCGCAACCTAAAGCTGACCTTTCCAGGAACGCATTCTGTGCATATGCAGGGTATATGCTGGGATGGCTGGACCTCGATCTGACAGAGCTCCAGGCATCCTTGATTAGAGCTGGGCAGGAACTTTTCAGAAAAGTGGTTCCTGGGTGTTTTTGTCAGAAGTTGTTGATTTGTGAAAACAGAAAACTTTCTGTAGCAGTGTATGTACCAATTTTGACTGGAAGAGTTTCTTGGGCCCAGAGATTTCTGGACAGAAAGAATACTCTCACCAAAAGAGTTAGTCATCCAGTAATCAYGAAACAACAGCAACTGTGCTTCAAGTCTTGATTGTCTGCATTGCCCCTGACAAATGCTATTTACTGTCCTATAAGGGGCTGGTTTCTCTCATTCAATTGAATTTTGGATTTTGTTTGGGGTTTATTTGGTTTTTTTCCTGGTAAAAAGGAGTTTTAGAGTTTTTATCCCAGTCTCAGCCACTGCTGCAGACCTAGCTGTCCAGTTACCTGTGTTTTGGATCAGAGAGGCTTCCTCCAAAATGCCATAACAAATGATCAAACTTTAGTGCAGTAATTCCATGTGCACAGCTCTTTCCAGTTCAGGAGGCTCCTTCAGATGGTGCCTGCAGGCTGTGAAGCATCCTACCTCTTCCAGAGGGTTATGTAAAAGCTCCAACACCTTCTGACCAAAAGTGAGAACTAGGCAACCTGGTTCTGTGCACATTTTTCACCTCTACTTTCCACTGAATTTCCTGGTTTCTCTAGTGAAGATCAGCTGTTTGATTACATCGAAGTATGAATGCTGATTTACATAATCCTAAATGAGAAGGAAATTCAGTGTGCTATTTCAGAAACTGAACTGCCCTTTCTTGCATATTCTGCCTGTGAGCAGTACTTACATAACAAATAGCAGCTAGCTCCTGACGCAGGATACTCGCCTCCAGGCTTGATGTTGTTTTCATTGGATTTACTCCATTGTCATAAACTGTAAAC
Source organism: Phoebastria nigripes (assembly GCA_035582835.1). Taxonomy (NCBI): domain Eukaryota; kingdom Metazoa; phylum Chordata; class Aves; order Procellariiformes; family Diomedeidae; genus Phoebastria; species Phoebastria nigripes. The sequence continues at coordinate 1,010,289 of JAYKAV010000356.1, read as the reverse complement.
TTAGTTCCCATAAGATTTGATCTRTCAAAAAAAAAGGAAAATCCAATCACCGTTTGTCAATAATGCTGCCCTAGATATCTATCCTTTACTGCATTGTAGCCCCAAAGGAAAGACAAATAATATTGAGTAAAATAGTTGTTAATTCTAATCCCAACTAAATGGCAACTCCTGGATTAAAAGCCATAACAAAAATGTAAAGGTACAGTACAGCAGAGTATAAAGGTCCCTTATCATTACACTGGAGATTTCTCATGACATCTTGCAAACTAGTACATTCAAGAAAGCAATAAGGAAAGACTCAGGTGGGGTTATTTTGTTTGTTTACTTGGTTTTTAAAATATGCTTACTCTCTACAAAAATATCTGCTTTCTTACCTGACTACTAACTCATTAGAATACAGAGAGTGATCTTCATAAAGTTATAAGTAAGATCAGTCTTTCCTATTTAAATGGAAATCACACCAAGGAGTGCAAAATACAACTTAGAACATATTAAAACCACATTATCCTCATTCTGTGTTTGCACTGCAGTAAGTAGCGCATGAAGTTCCGAGATCCACACAGGCAAATGGCAATTAGCAGTACAGTCCCTTTCTTCAGGCACAGACAACCTAAACGTATATTAAGATAAGTTCTGCTCATACACCCTTGAGAATCTGGCCTTTGAGCATTTAAGAGCTTCAGTCCTGCTGACTTTTAATAAAGTGTGATCTCATAAGTACTTGAGACATTTTGAAAACATGCCTTGGATACTGGTAAACTTTAAGACCATTATCACATGATGTAGTCAAGCCTCTAATTAAGAAGTCATAGTGGCTTACAAGCTTCTTAATTTCAAATGAAGTTTGTATTATATAAAGAAAATTTTTAGATGTATCAGTGTTTACCTCAGTTTTCCAATAAAACTCTCTCCACCCCGAGACAGGTCAGTTGGGTCTATGGAGATGAGGTAATTAGAGGTTTTACTCTTCTTTCGTTTCCTTCCAGCTAACAGAAACACCTAAGCAGTGCAAAAAACACATATTCTAGAATGCCAAAGGAGTTAGCACACACCACTTCCTGTTTTGATATAACGAAACCATAGGCAATTTTTCTGTCTTCCAGCATCATTAGTGAAGTAACAGAAGGTCTCCTGGGACTTAGCAAAACCAGATAAAAATCTGGAAAGGGAAAGTGACTTCTCAACCACTCAGTCCATTATTTATGGTTTAAATAATTAAATTTGATCTATTTTGTTAAATGTTTCATTCTAAGTTGCTCTGGCTCTTCCAGTTGAATTGAAAATAGATGCTTTTCAGGCCACAGAATGCAGAGAGCCCCAACTGCTGATTGTCACATAAAGGTGCCATGCATGGATTATTTAAGGCCAAAGATTAGACATATGAAGAAAGGCAGTAGAACAAAGTGATACTATTGTTTTGCTTTTGGAAGACTGTAGGGCAGATCTCAGTGAAAATATATTTAAAATATAAGATTATATTTTCTTTGTAAGACTTCTTCAGACTTTTAATAATTTTTTTATATTCAGATGCAACTGGTATGCCATTCAAGTTATTTTATGACCTTTTTACCATGCTCCCTTTCCAAGTGGAGGTAATAAGTAGGGTACATCCCTCGGTCCATTCCTTTCTTGTCTCTTGTGATTCTGCATTTGACAGTGACACCCTGTGGAGCAGGTCTTACGGCAAATTCCTCCAGGTCATCGACATCTATGAGAGGCTCATTCGTGGAAGGACTGGAGGCTGAGGCTGCTTCCTAAAATAGTAAGCAAAACTCAGGTTTCCTCAACTTTGATTTACAAGGTTAGAAGTACAAAGGAATGACATTTGATAGAAGCTGCACTTTAAAAAAATAAAAACAATGGACATACTGTCTTCCCCGTTCTGATTCCTCAGCAGCCTTGAAGGCAGCTTATCAAGCTAAGGATCTCTCCCCATTCAATCGGTCAAGCTCTTGGCTACCAAAGGCACAGGGAGCAGTTCTCTGCATCACTGATTCTCAGCGTACAGACACATCTGGCAAAGCAGAATGGGGTGGCTGCACAGGCAGAGTGCTGTAATGTTATAAAGCAAACCCTGGCTCACACCTTCCCATCTCATCACACTTCTTTTTTCAGAAAGGCCATACCCAAGGACAGTGATGGCCTTTGATGAAAGGAAGAAATGGGCTAGGGAGAGACAGATTAAACTAGATAGAAATGTAACAGAGATGAGAAGTCAGTGCAGGATATAAAAGAGTGGGGCACCATCAACTGGTTTAGCAAGAGCTTGTGATTTAGAATATTTGAAAAAGCCAGTCTTATTTTATGTTCGGATGGTAGCAGCGAGAACGGGGTGGGAAAATGCTCAGAAAAAGGCAATAGAAACAAAAGATCCTTCTGAGCACCTGCAGGAGGTAGAAAGGTAAATATTTACTGTTTACCTTTCTCTTCATTCAAGTTCAGACAATATTTGCTATTCTTTTCTCCAAGTCATTATTTTCATTGTTTGCTCCTGTGAACCCTGAGAGCTATCACAGTAAATCACCTTGGAGATACTCTAGTGCATATTAAAAACAAACCAAGAAAGCCAGGCCTGTCCTGACTGCACTCTGAAATCACGCAGTACATAGCAGCCTGCACGCTCCTTCTTCGGCACTCACCCCTTACCTTACTGGATTTCTTGCTCGTAGCAGAACCAGGCCGGGTGTTACTGTTTAACTGTGAAGAACTGGAGCTGTCTTCATCTTCCTCATCTTCTTCCTCATCAAAATTCATGCTGCTTGAAATGCCTGAGGAGAAAGCAGCACACTTATATGAAATACTAATACATTTAAACTGTCCATACTTGCTGTRAAACATCACTTATTATACCGTTGCACCCTTAGGCTCACAGGTGAGAGAGGGTGTGTGTGAGGGGGGTTCACTGTGTGAGGCAGTGTACAAATATGTGGGTGAGACAGTACCTGCCCTGAGAAGCCAAAACATTTCAGCAAATGAGAAAAGTTGTTCATGGTTTCCATTCCACGGAGAGGATCAAGTTACCCAGTGATACAGGAGCAATATCCAGTTAGGAATTAAATTCAGATCTTCTTCATCCCATCAAGTATTTCAAACACAACACAAAATCTTAAACCTGAAATTGGAGCTGAGTGCACAACCTATCACAGCCATTTGGAAACCTTAACGATTAAAATACAAGCCCTTCTACAGCACACTTTTAACTGTTCCTATGTGATCTGATGAAAAGCAGATCTTAGACTGAGAAGAAACATTCACATCAAGGAAATGTTCTCATGCATATTTATTTCATGTAAAAAACAGTATCAGCCCAGGCCAAAGGAACTGCCTTACAGCACTTAAAAATTTGACTTTACAAGAATTCAAAACCTCAGACATTTCAAAGGGAAACACAACTTTGAACATCAAATAGGACTTAGCACCAGAAAGCATCATTTCCCAGGCCTAGTTTTTCAAGGAGTATCATGCAGATGAAGCCACCTTGTATTCAGGTTCAAACTCTAAGTTCCACATATTAGAGGCTAACTATGCAATTTTTTTTCCTGGGAAAAAAAAAAAAAAAAAAAAAGAAAACACTTGGTCCAGAATTTCCACTATTGGTAAGTCCAATGCAGAAGGATAAATGAAATGCAAAGATTTCCAGAGTCAAGTAGCATGGGCATAATTAACTTTTTCCTTCTGTACTTACCAGGAACATGATCCAGGGCGACAAGACTGGATTGGGAGGTGGAAGAGGACCAGGATGTATTTGCATGGGGATCTGGGAAAGGAAAAAATCCATGGGCTTGATTCTGCAAACCCTTAATTGAGTGAACAAGCCTAACTTGCCAACAGGACTCCGCACAGGGCTAAAGGCTTACTGGATGGGGCCATAATGCTGCTGCCTGAATTCTCCATTATGGACATTTTATCTTTCTGCACAATCAAATTCACCCTCTACCTGCTTACACCTGCTGTCACCTTCTTTTTTAGTACTTTGAATAAAGTCAAAAAGCCCTGGATCACAGAGCTGAAGCTTCAGAAAACATCATCCACGCTAAATGGTTGTGCCACAAACCCTTCTGTGCACGATGTGCCCTGCATGGTAGGTTTTTGGCCTACTTTTGAATTCTAACACACAAAAAATTAAAACTGATCGACATAAGTGATATACACAGATTCTACACAAATATTCATTCAGTAACATTGAAAATAGTACTCAGACTCATATTCAGATGGCCTAAATTCTACCTAAATCCCTGTGCCCACTGTGTCCTCATCATCTTTCTCAGGCTCCCTAAACTGTTCTTCCGGGACTTCCAGGGATACACATAGAGACTTCCATGTAGCTTAGTCTTTTGGAATATGAGCTTGGTCTGCAACAAGCACAGACTGAACCAAACTAATGTACAGAAATATAAACATTAGAGATAGTATCAGTAATGGTTTTCTTCAGTTCAAATTTTGGAACGGAATGAGAAAAAAAAGACACCAAAAAAGGCATTTAAATACTTCTTATGTTATTGCTGCTTCCAATAACTTCAATGCATATCCCTTTAAAATAGCTTTTGACACCAGATGCACACTGGATAATGAAACAACACAGAGTAGTAAGAGTGAGTGTATAAAACAGAAGCATATGCAATGCTTGTAATCCATTCAGCTGCACCATGAATGGTCTCGTTATCCACTTCTTCAGTTCCCCCAGTCTGGACATACACCACACAGCACAACAGCAAAAAGTTTCAATAGGATCTGGTTATGCAAGGGAGGCCTGAGTTCACACATCAACAGATATTTTTAAAGCCTGTAGAACTCACTCATTATTAATCACACACTCATTAATCACAAACATTATTTCTTAATAATGACAACCACATTCTAGCCAACTATGCATGGGTAATAGAGACAGTCCATCTCCTCAGCTGGCAGCTGTGCAATAAAGCCATACTTCATATGCACAGACATAATCAGATTATTTCTACATCAGTGCTCACTATTTCACTACCAATATTTTGGTCGTGAAAATTCCGTGCCAGCCTTAGAAAAGTCTGCACTCATGACTGACCTGTGGGGAAGAATGCTTCAGAGARCTCCTGTTTTGTTTTTGAACCCAGAAATCAAATGTATTCCTTCCCTAAATCTTAAAACAGTTGTAACGTCATGTGGCAAAGAAGAATGAAGACCAAATTGCTCATTCCAAGTCTTTACAGAGACATATAGGAAACTGATAAATGTGAAGACTAAATGTTAGTTATTCAGTGTTAAAACTTATGGAAGCCTGGCTCTGTCCTAGTGACTCATTTCTCTGAGAGGAACTCTACATATTAAGAGTTCTGAAATCAAAAGGACAAATATTTCCTGCAGGAAAAAAATTATTCTAGTATGGTAATTTCCAACAGATGGAGAAATCAGATAAAACGTTTGGCATTTTCTTGCAAGTGGCATGTTCTTTTCACACTCAGGTAGCCTATAACCTTTTGTCTCATAACAGAACTTGACTCGCTGAGGAAGCAGAGACACATGCTGAGAGAGGCTTCTCTCCACAAAGTTAGYGTCAAAGAGCAGAATGAGCACAAATCAGGGCTATGCAAATCTCATAGGATTCAGCCTTTCCCATTAGGCCAGTTAGCATTTATCTCTTGTGTTCTTCTCCTTTTGCTCCTATTCCATGCAAGAGAAGGACTGATGGGAGACAACAATTCTAAATGCTTTTCAGACCAACAGGGAYATGCCAGTAAGGACGTGCCACAAGCAGTGAAGTGGCAGTGGGAATCCACATGAAAAGCCCTAGCTCTACATAAAGTTTCCCATCAATACTGGGATACTCAAAACTTTCTAACAAGCCTCCGCTGCTGGTATCAAGTGGCAAACCATACACGCATAGTAAAAATATCTTATGGAGATGCTGCTAGTTACAGTCTTGTCTTAATACCTTTCTTTGTGTCTCACAGAGCATAGCTCTGTTGTTAATAAAAATGAGTAAACCTCAGCATTCCCATTTTAAAAAAGGCCACGCCCCAACTTGAAGCATACTAGTGGTCCACTCTTAGCAGTGTCTGTTCTGATCAGGAGTATACTCAGACCTGGCAAAAAAAGGTCATATCACATATTTAAGAATATGAAGCAGCAAAACAAAGCCAAATCAAAACAAAAAAACCCCACCCACTGCTTCTATTAAAAAATAAACAAAAAATTGGGAAGAATAAAAATATATCTTAACCTTTCCAGGTTAACATCAAAAATAGAAATGTCCCCCAGAGTAAAAATCTGAGTGCTCTGACCTAATTTGAGAAGTCTGTTGATAGTTTTTAAGTCAATCAGCTTTAGTAAGTAGTGTGCCTGATGATTAAATATTCTGAGCCATGGTCTAAGGCAACACAGTCACCACACAGATCAGAACTTGTTAGTCATGCCAACATCCCTCCAACTCAAATGCCCAGGAAATACCACACTTGGAGAAAATCTGCCCATTTCAGTTGAGTTGCTCACATCTGCAGAGTAATGTCCCAGAAAAAATGAATCTTAGTGAGAACTGCTCTGCAGACAAGAGGCGGGCATTTAGGTATGAATAGTCTATTCTTGATGAGTCAAGTTTGCACTTACATTTTGCTCTTTATACACAAAGACTTTATTCTTAAAGCATCAGAGCACTCTTGGCTTGAGCCGTCTTTGCTTCAAAAGCTGTACGCTGAAGAACAACAACTCCAAAGCAAATGCCTTCAGAAGAAGCTTTGTGAGGATTTTAGGATTTTTTTTTTTTTCCTTCCTACAGTTAATGTCTAATGAGAGATAATAACAGTGCAGGAAGGAAGAGACGGATGCATGAATGCGTACATACACAATCTATCTCCCAAATCACGCATGCCTCTAGAAAAAAAAAAATATTCCAGAACATTTGAGGACTATGCATGGGAAATGCTGCAGAATGCACAGTGCTGTAATTTCACCTCTGCAAGCATGAACACGCATTATGAAAACATGAACAATATTTAACTGACAACACAACTAAAATTAATATTCTAGTTTGAATGTTGCTAACCCATACTCTTTTTTTAACCCTCAAGTAAGTAATTTCCAGAGTTGTACAATATAAAAATGTGAACAGATGGATATGAGCATTAGCATCTGCCTGGTACCTGCGGCACTGCACTGCAGATGGGAAAGCCACATCCCTGAGAGCCTGCAGAGCTCTTGTTCCCTGGGACAAGAGAGAACTWCTTTTTTTTTTTTTTTTGAGATAACAGAATAGAGCCTAACAGGCTCTGAGGAGAAGAAACACAGAGTAACAATCTCTGCTTAGGCTAGGGCTGAGAGTGAGAATAGGAAAAGGAGTCAACGTACATAAAGCAAGCAATGAGAACATGAAGGCAGCTTTGGCTACTTACCTTTTTTCTGCATTGCTGTTCTAAGATCTTGTTTGCTTTGCTGTTGTTGGCCACTAGCCATTTTCTCTCCATCATCTTCATCATGGCTAGACTGTCCAACAGTGAGAATCTGCACTTGACTTCCTATCTTCTGAACATCATCTTGAAAAGCAGCTGGGCCATCAATCCCTGTCAGACAACAGAAAAAGCCTTAGTTGTCTTTGTGTCAAGAAGTTACTGGAAAGAGAATTGCTCACTCACAAAAAGCATCTTTTCTAAGAATCAGAGATCAGAGGTTCACATTCGATAATATTTCTAGACTTAAACATGACTAAACTAGCCTCCAAGGCAAACATCTTACTTCCCACATACTGCACTAGAGAATCTCCAGGTGAGATGAGGTGATCAGGATTTCACTGTTGCCCTCCTCACCCCCCAAAGCACACCCATCCATGCACCAGAAACACTGAAAACAAAACAGAAAAGAAATTCACTGGAGAGGACCAACAAGGAAAACAGATGCAGCGTTCATAAGGACACACAACTGGTCCAGAAACAGATAAGCCTGAGTCCCAGATTATGCCATATCCCCTAATAAACAACACTGCTATTATGAAACAATGCTTCAAAGTTTCAGAAACCTAGAAAATTCACAAGTAGATCTAGCAGTGTATACAACAGGAAGAGCAGCACGTTAACAAACCTAARTGTGCTTACTGAGTTAGTAAATTGCTATACAGTTAAAACATCAGAGTGAAATTGTAAAGAAGTTAATACATATTCCCTGGAACCTCCATCCTCTGAGATGCTCAAATCCTGACCGGGCATGGTCCCGGGCAACCTGCTCTGAGCAGGGGCGTGGGACTAGACAGTCCCCAGAGGCGCCTTCCAGCCTCAGCCATGCTGTGATTCTGTAGCTTCTGATGACAGCCAGAAAGAAACTATTTACCTCCTTACAGCTGTAAATCGCCTCTGAAGAYAGAAAAATGAAAATACGGGGTGGGGTGGGGTGTGTTCTTATCACAAGCTGACTTCATTTTTTTCTTCAGGACAGCAAGTTAAAACATCAGATTGCAAATGTACTTCAGCTCTTAGGTAAGACTTAGTGCTGGTATGTATTACTAAATTAACGATATAAAAATGCACTTTTGCACCAATAAAAATGGTAATATTATCATGTACAGATACAGTAAATAACATAAGCCTGTATACTGTTGCTGTTCTGAAATTTTTGTTAATAAGCAAGCAACATTGTGGAGCATTAGCAAGCATTACAAAGAGCTAGTTCACTGAAAGAATATGGTGCTTCTCACACCAAAAAGAGCTGAATAAATCCTGTAAGAAGGAGCTGTAGGGATTGGGATTTTTTCAGACTGTGATCTGTAGCAGAAGTCTCCAAGAATACCATTTCAACCCGCTTTGCCAGCAGCTGTCAACTTGCATTAAAAGACAACTGGCTTATACATTTAGCATGCTTAACTGTACTTTGCCATACTAGCTGTCACTGCCACTGTGATAGGAAGCATAAGTGGAAAAGAGAGTGGTCCACCCCTCAGGAAGAGGAACAGCACTGGCTGTGCAACTACCTAACAAGATGCAGTCTGACACTGCAGAAGTATTAAATTCACAGAGTTCCAGACCACAAGGAATTATTGACTTATCTGCATCACACAGACCCTTCTCTGGCAATTTCTGCACCAACCCTGTAAATTCTGATTTACTTACAATAAAACTAACAACAACTAACAACAAATAAACAATCTGTCCATCCAACCTTGAAGGACTAAAWAAAGTCCATGGCAATGTTTCTCTCATCTTGGTAGGATGACAATTTCAGACAGAAGCTCTGTGTGATGCAGAATGAACAGTATAATTTCCTATGTTGCAGGTGTAACATGGCCGTGAACAGAATAGCATTTTTCTTAAAAGTTATCTCAGGATAAGCACTACAGCAAAGGTGCTCTAGAACAGAAAGGTAGCTGCTCAGATCCACTGTGGTATTTTTAACAGCTTTAACCATATTAACCATTATCATTAAAGTGGCTGCCTAAAGTTAGGTTCTTACCTTAATGCTCTGAATTTCAAAAGTGTTAAGCATCCATGAATTTAACAAGATGCTCATACCTCATGCATATCTATCTAGCCCCTTATTAAGCTTTGGACAATACAAACCTAATTTTGAGAACCCATTTCAAAAGGAACAAAACACCTTAATTATTCTTCTTCAAAGCAGACATTGATCTGCAGCAAATGAAATGCCTTCGACAGCATTAGACATTACACTGAGGCTGCTTTTTTCTGATGCCTGCAGAACATCTGTGCTCACATCCCGTGCTGTCAAGAACATCACGTATTATTAGGCGTTAGGACAAAGGCTACGCTGGCAGGTCACGCTTTTAGAGAAGAAAAATCAATTTCAGTATTCTGAAGAGTGCATCACTGGTAGAGTGTGTTATTAAGCATTATGAATGGTCCCACTGGTGACGCCATTTAAGGGAATGGAAGATGGAGCCAGACAGAGAGGGAAAAAAAAAAGAACCTCTGCTGCATTAGAATACTGTAGATGGTTCGTGGCAAATACAGCATTAACTATTTAATATTTGTGTGTGTACACACATCTTTGTAGCTATATATGCATGTGTAAAATGGTATTAAATGCAAGCATACATACACATTTCTTCTTTCTATATCATGAGATATAAGTGTATCTTTGTAAGCCATAGTTCAAAAGGTAGCTTCACCATCACCTAGGCTAATGTCTGAAAACGCTTCCAAGCTTGTGTAATCACGATACTCAAGGTGGATCTCTCCCTATGTTCTCACTTTCTTTGCCTCGCTGACTCCTTTTCATCCACTTACTGGAAGGATGGTTCACTGTACAATAAAACAAAGCACTCACGTCTGTAGTTATAAGTTTCCCAGTTTAAGGACAGGGTCAAAAGAAGCAAAGAAGCTGACCAGGCTGTGCCAAAAAGAAAGGACTGCTATGGTCACCATTTTCTACAGCTTTTCCCAAAAATCAGGTAGAAAAAAAACTGATAGAGATGTCCTTGAATACCTGCTAACAAGAAAAGGAATTTTTGAGAGACAACTGTGAAGGAGGGCAGGGAGGAAAGAGGAAGACTGAAACAACCCCCAGAATACCAGTCCCTTCAGTAAAGGCCTTCTGGTAAACTTTGGCATGGTCATGTCTCAGATGAAACCCAGAGGTACCAGAAATGAAAACAAAGAGGTAATGAAAACCATGCAACAGAAAATTGGCATTCACTAGCACTGCCATCCTATAAACTACTATTTATCAATGCCTGTATTATGTTAGCACCTAAAATCTTCTAGACAATATTTATAAATAGACAGTACCATGCTCTTAAAAGCTGGTAATCTAAACTACCACGTAGAATGTTTTTACAACCTGAATTCATCTAAATGCTAAGAAATTCAAAATACATTAGGTGGGCATGCACTTAACTTTGATCTCAGGTATGGGATTTTTAGATAGGATTTTTTTATTCTTTTGCTTTAAACACACAAAATGTTTACTATCTACACACAAAAAAATCACAAGATCCCGGTCTGGAATGAGGGGAGAGAGAAAAAGGTATGGGAAAAATAAAGAAGATATCTGCTACTGAAAGCCTTGGAAAAGGAATAAAGTGGCAAAATTTTGCTTAGTGTTTATGACATATGAGAAACAAATCTAAGCTTTCGTGCATTATATGATACTACATTATGCCTCTTTGAAACTTCAGCTTCTAAAGGATGGACCAACAACCCAAAATCCATTCAGTCTCACTGGATTTAGTAATGACAATACATTTTGAGGATATGAAGTTGAGACCTCGTTTTATTGTTCCAATCCAGCAATTACAGGAAATGTCTTTATGGGAGGGTCACCAGCCATACATTTCTCTATCCTACATCCCCAGCAGCTTTCTGGTGAACAGTTTCCAACCATTTTGATACGTCCTATAGAAAGATACTAAAATGAATACAGATGAGCCATCTCAGTTCTATTAGATGTAGATACCAAATTTCTTTCTGACAAAGTAAGCAAGTACATGGGATGGAGACTATAGATCCTGAAGTATATTCCTCGTCCTTGGTCCTACAGATCTAGAGGTTGTTTTGGGATGGGTTTTCTTCCCGCGACAATAGCACTAGTAGAACATTACAAGTGCAGTTCTGGGTATCCATGTGAGCCTCATGCATTTTTATTTCAGCTTCACAATCTTGAAAATGATTTTGCAGGAAAGAAATACACTTCCTAACCCTATTTGCAAGTGGGAAACTAACGGTATAGTCATGCTGAACACAAGGCTTAGATCAGTCTGTTGAATAGTCCTGTCTAAACCCAGAATCTGTAAAAGAATAGGTCCGAGTGGAACTTCCTCTCAAAACTGGACAAAAATTAAGCATTTCTAGACACCGCATCAGAGAAATTCTCAAAGTCATCACAGTCTAATGACACTATAATATTACAGCAGAATAAGAAAATTAAAGAGGATAGGCCAGAACTGCAATTTTGATTATTTAATTGCTCAAGAGATAATCAAGAAAGAGTATTTAAAATTTTTAGGGGGCGCAGGGGTGGGGGGAGAAGGTCAAATGGGAGGAAAAGACTACATACTACCAAGCTATGTATGTCCAGGGAAAGTTCAGAAAGGCAGCTGATATATGTGGCCATCACTTATAGACGAGCACGAGACCCAGCGTGAGGAAAAATTTTGCTATCTGACTATAGTGCACGATGCACAATGGTAGTCTTGAAAAAATTAGTTACAGATTAAATATGTGACAAACTACCCAGCAGCAAATTACAGGCATAAGCATAGTGAGTCAGCTCTCCAAAACATTATTTAAGTACTTGACTATATACTACATGAATCCCCAGTAATTGGATCTTGCAGGAAAAGAATCTAATTGTATTTATACACATCATGTTCCTCTCTGCATGTATTTATACATGCAAACATTTTGCTGTGAAAAGATTTTCAGCAAATGTTATTTCCTCTTGGTTCTTTTACATGAACTTGTAAGTACAGGAAAGAATGATTTACTGATTATTTACAGAGAGTCTTTACTGTACCTAGGACACCATGAAAAGACAGATTTCTAAATTATTTGAAAATAACTGTTATAATAAATGAAGAATTTCTTCATAGGACATTTGCAAACTAAGAAAGAAACTAAAACGAAAAGTATCGTGCATCAGAGAGAACTAATTGAGCTCAGTGACTGAATGGCAAACGAGATTACATATCAGGAAAGGAACATAGCATAGAAAACAAGTATTTCTGTCCCTACTTTACAAATGAGGAACTACAGGATACAAAAATTCTTGTTCTCATTTTAGACACAAATTCAACATATGAAGTCAGGCATACTGCTCACAGACTACGTTTTAAGAATATGCTTAAGCCCTTTGCAGATCAGATCTGATGAGCTGACCGAGGTCAGGCAGGAGGTCTCTGGAAGAGAAAATCTCAAGCCACGTTTTCTGACCTCAGTTACATACAACAAGGGTTCTAACAACAAGCCTGTCCTTCCTCTACAAACACGCTGACAGCAAATGCAGGCACACTAGAAAATTTTCTCCTCCCCCCCAAATGTGCCTTCAAAGGCAAGATACCAGGTAAGATAAGCCATCGGTCTGACACAGAAGTCATATCCACATGGATAACACTCAAGGCTGCGGCCAGCAGCAACACTGCAATTGCAATTGCTCTTCAAGAACACTGCAGAGCAGCTCTTCCTCCAACTTAGGGATGGCAGCATAACCCTTCAAAGGCCGGCTGGCCTACTCCGAGGTCAAAGACAGGAGTCTGTCCTCAGAGAAATCTGTTCTTATTAGACTGACACTAGAACAAATAGAGTTTCCGCCCTTTAAAGAACTTGACTTAAAGCAAACCCTGCTTCTGCATTTATTGTCTCAAGTGATCTACATTTTAAATTAAAAAGACAAAACAACAGTTGATTGTATTTTTTTTAAATCTAAATTTTTAAAATTTATCAAGAAGTGTGACCACGGAGTATAATAACTTTTACTTCCAGAACAGTGGTACAAGAAAGTAGTATTGCACAAATCAATAAGTGAAAAAGGTTCTTACTCAGAATGATTGCTTAGGAAGCTCTAATAAAATGGCTAGAATGAAATATCAYGAAATTGCATCTTCTAGAAATTTAGAACTCCATTGCTTTGAAAAAAAAACAAAACAAAACACCACCTCTCTCTCTCTGTTGGGTGAAACTCTCCTCAAAAGGAATTTACTGAAAAAGCAGAATGTTTAAAGCTTTTTTTTGGTCTATTTATTAGGACTGAATAACCTTAAGTACATTGTAGCTGTCAATATTTTGTAAGCCATTTCCCAGTATATGCTTGTTCTCATAGAGGCTGCGCATCCAGTGATATGGGTGGGTTCAAGCAACTGCAAAATCACGAAGGGATTTGTTTATAGGGAAGGGGGGCAAATAGAAATTTTTTTAGGAAGCGACCTCTGGAGGTGATTTAGTCCAAAATTCCATCTAAAGAAGGACTATTGCTAGCACCAGGTCAGGTCACTAAAAGCAAGTGCTTGAGCACCAAGCTCTACATTCACTTTGATGAAATCTAGAAAACTGTAGCAGGAACTGTACTTTCATAAATCTCTATCCTGAGGAGGCCAAAATGACTTCTTCACAATCAAGTTCATGTGTTGCCAAAGCACAGCCTGAAAGGGTTGTCAGATCTAGAAATAACAGGACTTTTCTTGGTGGAAACTCACTTATTGTTCCTCCTACCCTTTCTSTTAAAGGCACAGGGAAGCCGAGATAGATCTACTCTACATGAACTTCCCTCCCCCCATCAGAAAGGAAGTGTTGTAGTGAGAAATGATGATGCTTATCCAACAAATGCTGCTGCTTTCTTAGTCAGCCAGCGTTAATGTAGTTGCTTGTTACATATAAAAATGGGACAGGATGCACAAATCAAAACAGACAGACAGGCGTGAAAGAGGGAAAAGAAACATGGAAGAAGCAAACCAAATCAAAACATGAAATAGCCATCCTGGCAGAAAAACTGTTGTGTGTCAGAGCAGCTCATTTGCTTTCTGACTCTCATAAAGACCACAGGGAATACCCAATATACTATATACATTTAATGTACAACATAAGAGAAAAATTGCTGTGAAGGTATTGTTTATTTGAACATTTTAAACACATCCAGATTCCTGATTTCAGTGACAAAAATCTTCATTTATATTGCCCATGGCAGTGAATGAACCAGTGCAGTTCAGAGCAGGGTTTTCCTAGAATGTATCTACATGTACTTACACTTATAAGTGCAACAGTGCTAGGAAAAAAAACAAAAACAAACAAACAAACAACTTTTCACAGAATGATTCCTGAATTTTCATATCAGATTCCACTTTGAATTAACTCTTGGCTTTGCATGGTTTTCTGGGGTTTTTTAAAGGTTCCATTTTATCTTCCTGATTTGTTTTTGCCCCATTCATTGCACATAGCCAAACAAGCACTTTATCCGGTATATTTATTAATTTCTTCACAAACCTATATTGGGGGAAAAAAACCAACCAAACAAAAAAAACCCACACCACTATGTAGCTGTAATACTTTCAGGAATCTCAATTTTTAAAGAATCATCAAGGTATTTGGTATCTAAAGATGCTCTGGTTTTGTATTTGTAATACTATGCAGGGTGCATACTTTTCGTAGGTTCCTGCTGCAACTATTTTCACTTGTTTGCATTATTTTGCTGTTGAACCATCTAGCAATACTGTACACCAGGTTCACTAATATCCTTAATAACCCCTTACTAGCGTCACAAATCAAACCAGAATTTGATCCACTATCTCCATTGGAAAGACAACCATTTTACATATTCATTTGTTACATTTTGGGGTTTTTTCCGATACTGAATATTATGTCAAACAATAAACTGGGAGACCAAAGCTTTCAGAAATACCAGTTTAATGAGCTAAGCTACGACAAAATGTCATCAATTTACTGCATTTGCAGGCTCTCTCCCACAAAAACGATGTTTCTTTTTAAAAATAGGCATGGTGTATACTGGTTACCGCCATAAATACCAGTAATAATCACAGATTTAGAAAAAATTGCTAAATACCGTACTACCCATCACAGAACTACAAAATGCGCTGACCCCTAACTTGAGAGGCACAATCAGCTCTACATGAGCAATTAGCAACATTCCTTTTCTTGCCTTATGTCAGCGTAACCTCATTAAACCTAATATTTCCCTCCTGTTTGTCTTTAGCACATCGTTCTGATCATTGTTTCATCATTCTTCGAGCCACTTAAAAAACCATTACACATCTAAGACCAGAGTACAATCATTACACTACAGCTTCAAGAGCTATTCATGTATAATTCAATGATTTTTGCTCTAAATCAGCTTATTATTCATAGGCTCTGGTCTAAAGGTTGTTTTTTCTTAAAGCACAAAGAGCTTGGCTATGCTTGGAAAGGTAATGCTCACTATAGCTAAATACTAACAGAAACATTTAAAATGCTATTTTAGCATGTAAAGTGCATTCATCCCTCAGCATTCATCCTGCTCATTTACAGGACATACGAAGGTTACAGTCAGAGTAGTCAGAGTGGAGACAAAACCTGAAGGAACTGCAAAGCTAAAAGCAGAACCTAAAACTTCCAAGATTTGGTCTAATTACCAATGAACTTCCTCCAAAAAAATCTCTTGTGCCACAAAATGGTATAAAACCATTTAACCTTCATCCATTTTCATTAGTTAGATCTGAAGTTATTAGCAAATCTATTCAATATTATTATAAAACCTTTTCTTAAGACTCACACTTACTCTTAAAAGTAACTGAAAAATTGATACAAGTTCCACTACAGGGTTCTGCTACCACTTGCTTTTTCTTCATTCCTAAGCAACGCAAATTAGCTATGTCTGTAGTGGACTGATGAGTAAAATCCCTCCGGAATTTTAAAGTCACATTCGGTTTTACTTTTTCATCCAATAACAAAATATTTTGCAGCTTCAATAAGGATGCAAGACTGGAAATCCAGTTATAATCCCCTGCAAACACTCCAAGTTTACAACACTATCAAAGGTAAACTAGATATGATTCCAAGGGTGAAATTATACACGAATGAACAGTTAAATACCAGTGTGCGGAAAAAGTAGATGGGCTGGATGAGAAAGTGCTACGTGTATGCTCTGAACATACTTTAACTGACAGGGGTATTTGTTACTTGAGATTTCTTACCAATCATCAACATAAACTTCAGGAGAGGAGGTACTCAAAATTTTCTTTAGTATAATTGATGAATAACACCTCCACTCTATGGAAACATACATAAGATGCAATTGATGGGCAAATGCTGAAGACCAGGGAAGACCATGCATAGCATAGCAGGATGAGCARTAAGAATTGCAGCAGAAGCAGAGGTTTCTATAGCTAACAATATTAGTTTCCAACACAGAGAGCAGTATCAGCATGCAAAAGTTCTCAGCCTACATAAAGTGACATTACTTTTACTGACACAACTTGCTTCTATTAAAATATGTCAACATTTGCCTGTTTGGGGAATTTTTCAGAAAATGAATAAAAATATTATTGGCATATGAGAAAAATACTAGGTGTTACCTGCTGTGAGATAATAACAAACTGTGCAAAGCCTTCACAGTAAGCACACACTGCTCATGGAGTAACTTGCCCACATCTAGCAGATGAGTTCAGAGAGCACTATCCAGCAAATGCAGCCCCAGCATGTACGTGACCAGTGTCTGCAGAACAGCCCTGGAAATCACACACTCCAGTGATTACTGTTTCTTGCTATGCGCCTCACTAGGCCTGTGGCTAGGATTTTGTTCATGGAATATTTTAGCCAAGAGCTCATCAGAAAACTGCCTAGAAAACATGTGAATGTATACACACATTGGTGTTATACAATGCAAATTCATCAAATCAAACCTACTGTAACTGACCAGCACAATATCTTAAGTTCTGAACACAGTACAGACATAGGCACCTCATAAAGGCAAAACAGGCATTATACGAGATGAAACTGAGCCTCAAGGTTATGCAGTAACCATGATTTAAGTATTACGCTGTGCAATGCTCAGTTACAGCCTAAGACAGGTTTTCTTCTAAAAGAATTTTTACTCTTCAGCAAGATGTACTTCAAAATAAAATTCGGCATCTGTATTACTATGCTGGAGTGACATTACTTTTTACATTAAATTGAAAAACGTTACCTTTCTGTTCACTTTTTTTGCCAACAATTTTTACATTCAGTTAATTTTGCCTTTGACTTTTACTTATTATTTTAAGCCTAGGTATTGACACACACCATCTTTTTTTCAAATATATGAATAAAGTCTTTACCTCAGGGCCAGACTCTAAAGCCTGTCTAACTTAGGGCTTCCTTTGCAGCCAGAGGGACTACAGACATAGAGACGCTGTAGATTCAGATCTCAAGAATTAAGCTGCAATATGTAAAAGATGTGTAAAGCATTTTGATAAGGTAGGCTCAAGTCCTGCAAAATCTCTATCGATAAGCCCCAATACTCTGACCTCAATAATCACCCTTATTAGTCATTGCTATCTTTAAATAGACTTGTCGAGGATATATACACTATTTTCTTACTTAAGCAATAATGGAGTGACTGTTGGACATACACAAGACAGGAATACAGTACAGTTCAGGCAGGATAGTGTTACAGTGCCCTTATCCAAGAACTGCAAATTATTGGAAAGGTATTTATTAATTTCATTAGTCACTCACCATCAAATAAAAAGAAACTGTATGTGGTACAAAAACCGCTCTCTTTTTGTGAGTGTGCATATATATATAAAATTTGAATACCTCTGAAGTAGCTCATGTTACTTCTTCCATCTAGTCTATGTAGCTCAAATAGTAAATCTAATAATGGCAATGTCATTTCTACCTACACTTTTGGCATTATCAATAGTGTATTTTTTTTGTCTACCTAATCTTACCCAAAGTCATTGCAGAAAATTTTTCATACAAACACCTCCCATATGTTGACCAGGTAGGATAGAGTAACACTGAAGTAACGACTTGAAGAACCCCTTTGAGGACGTTATCTCGGTTTTGTTGAACTGATTTTCAAAATGCCCACTTAACCTCTAATTTGTATAGTTTAAACCTCAGTAAGAGTCTGGACAGAAATGACTGCAATTTAAGGCTGTTTCTCCAAATTACATTACATGCAGATAGTCTAAAAAACCACACTGGTGTAAGATGGTTCTCATTTCTTTAACACTGCACGAAAACACCAGCATCTTTCCATCAGTACTTTTTTCCTCCTCTGCAATTTCAACAGACACTCTCCTTTGGAAAAGACTCAGTTTACAAATTTTAGCCCTCCTTCACTCCCAGGTTGTACATGCCGAGACAAGACCAAGTCACTCACATTTTCCAATCTCATAAAAATGTCAAGAAATTACTTCAGGCAATTTTCAGAAATTCAAAGAAATTAAAAAAAAAGAAAAAAGAAAAAGAAGTATTTTGCAATCAATTCAACATCTGACATTCAGCCGCATGCAGCTAACCTTTGTGTTTCCCTTTTTTCTCCTTTCTGGTGCTGCCAGTCTGAGAGCTCGCAGCTGCTGCCTTGGTTTTTTTAGTTGGTTTCGGAGCTTGGGCATCCACTACCACCTTTACATCTTCCTGTTCGGCCTCCTGCACTGCTTGAGAGATTCAGGGTACCCCACCAAAAAGAAAAACAGAGAGAGAGAGGAGGGAAACAGAGAGAGAGAGAGAGAGACAAGAGAGAATGAATTGAGAACTCTGTGAAGGCATGAAAGAGTAAGCAGACATAGCAGAGTTTATTTGGTATTTCAGACAATTCATGCAGAGAGGAGAGTCAAATAAACCAGAATTTGCAAAGCTACAGTAAAAACCTGAAAGTGTTAGGTTAGCTGGGATGTATTTCCTAGCTTTTTTCCTCCTTCCAATAATATATCAGCTCCTAACTTTCAGGCCAAAAATGGCATCAGAATATTGATGTGTTGCTGAGCTACTGTAGGAAGCACTTTTCCTCATAGTAAAGCTCTGCCAGACTGATCATCAACAGTGGCAGCATGAAGGCAGAAAAATTTTATTTAGACTTTGTAGTGCCTCTGCTTAAAGCTACATCCTAACCCTGTAAACGAGGAATCATCAGAAGGTTATTTTCAAAACACAGCTTGCACAATTGTATGTATCACAGTATGATGAGTAGAACRGCCATGCATGTTATGGTGAAACTATACCCAAGCTGAAATGAAAAATTCCTCCTACTTTGTAACATACACAAATTAATTAATTCCTTAGCAGTCTCAACATAATATGCATGGCATGAACTGTGTACGTCAGCATAATTCATGCAATGCTAGTTGTTTGCAAAGTAAAAAGAGGCTTTATCATTTTCTAAAAGCGTGACACACTCTGAAGTCAATATTTGA
The DNA here is from genome assembly GCA_035582835.1 of Phoebastria nigripes. Lineage (NCBI taxonomy): Eukaryota > Metazoa > Chordata > Aves > Procellariiformes > Diomedeidae > Phoebastria > Phoebastria nigripes. The sequence continues at coordinate 990,491 of JAYKAV010000356.1, read as the reverse complement.
ATCTGTGAAAGCAACACACAACTTTCTTCTGGCCAGGTCAAGCCTTGATGTGAAAGTTTGAGTTTACAAAGGCATAAAAGCAATTACCTTTGTGAAATACATAAAGGAATCATCAAACTTCACACCCTAAACAAAACAACCTGTAGGTGGGCGCCAAGAGCTTTTGGTGCCAGCTGCTGCTCACTGTTAATTGCTGAGGCCCACTGGCTTGACAYGGTGACTGTGGTTTATCGCAGAGGAGTATCACCCGGGCACTTGGGGCCTCCCGCCACCCCTTTCTTCTTCCCAAAACTAAAGTGCTTTCTTTAAAAGGATAAAAGAAGTCCACTAAGGAACCTTACTGGAAAGAACTGGTTGCCCATAAAATTACTTTAAAAATATCCTGACAAACTTCATAAACCCCCAAAAGACCAAATGATACTCAATGACGTGTGGACTGCCAGTAACCTCTCTTTGAAGGTGGAAATTCTCCGTAGGCTTCTGGTCTGTGAGGCAACTTTCCTGTTCACCAAATCCTTCATGTCCATGAATAGCAATAGAAACACCAAGGAGATTCTCAGAGGAGTAAGATGAAATGGATTTAGCCATGTCTGTCTAGACTCTAGCTTACAAACCCCCAGCTACCCTCCCCAGCACAGCAATCTGTTACGATTAGCATTACATTCACAACACAATGAGCATCTGAGGCACTCAATAAACACACACTCCTTTTCTCATTACGCAGAGGAAGAGTTCAAGTTTTATAGAGAATATACGTTAAATTAGTAGAGGAGTGACTAAAAGCCCAAAGAAACAGCTTGTCACTGCCCAAGTCCTCAATCCTGTCTTTATCATACACTAATCGCAAGATTGCAGTCCCTTTGCTGAGTGTAAAGGAGCACTTGAAATGAATCAGACATAACCAAAGGAGTGAGTGCACAGGACGCCAGGGAAAATGTCACATAAAAGGCAGTACACCGGGTCCTATTTCCATGGGCACGGCAGCCTTGGACTACGCAGGGAACCAAAGCGTCCCTGCTCCACAGTCTTTAAATACATGTGATTTGCCAAGCCAGCAATCTGTCCTATATTTGTAGCTCAGTCTCTCTTTAAAAACTAGGGTGTGTTCTTTTCATTGTTTTAAAGATGATAATCCACGTTATAATTAAATTCAGTACTTTACAAATTACCTATATTAAATGACCAGACAGTTCTCTAAATCCTTTTAAATATGGCCATATTCATTCACTCAGACAAAGCATCATTTACTTGGTCCAAAGCAATGATTAATCAGCAAAGGATGAAACATTCTGACATTGTTAATTGAAAAGTTAAAGACTTATCTTCACTATCTTGTCAGCCATCCTTTGATCTAACAAGTAAAAGCCAGAAGCTTTTTGAATTACTTTTGTCTCATAACTTTCATCAAGAGATATCTGATCATAAGCACAGTGATGGAGCTCCAAAGGACAGAGAAGGAAATATTGCCATTGCTGTACTCTGTAAGGCAGAGAACAAGATTTCAGTCCAGTAGCCATTTTGAGCATATACCATCACTGCTGTCTACAGCAAACAGGACTTTCAGACATAAGTGATGGAGGCTGCAAAATAAGATTTAAACCATAAATGTGCAGATACTGCAGCTGGGTTTATGAAAGGAATTGGCACAGAACTTCCTCTTTCTAAAGGATGCTTTTCTGAGCTCTAACATTACATTTAAAGCACTACCTCTAAAATAAATCCAAATCAAATCCCAAAATACCATCTCCACCACAAAACCCCACCATCTTATCCTTAGCTATTAACTATTCAGCAAATAGCAGACCTCGGCTAAGGCTCAACCACTCACTAATGTTTTCTCTTGTGACTGCAGATATCAAAGAAATAATGTAGTTTTGCTACTGACTGTACAAATTCAGTTCAGGACAGCACTGAGTTCCAGGGGACTTGGCTACATATTTGCAGTTAAGCACAGGGTAAGCACGGGTCTTCTCCTGCCCGTAAGCACTAACCTCCGCAAATACCTCACATGTAAGTGCTGCCCACTGAAGCGTGGTAGGAAGTGAAGTTTATGCAGCACAGCAGTTCCTGTCAACAGGGCCAGTCGAGACTTTGATCCTTGCAGAGGAGTGGGCAATGGGCTATCTTCTGAAGCCCGCCGACCTACAGAGAGAGATCTGCGGACCTACCTTGCACAGCAGGTCCAACAGATTTAGATGTGGAGCAAAGTAAAAAAAAAAGTGTTCTCTTTCCAGTGCTTTCTCCTGCCCTGGAGAGTTGTAAGAACAACCATTTCTAATACCCTCTGTACCCATTCTGCAGCTGGTCATTAGCATGTGGAGCTTTGAACTTACTGAACCAGCACTCCTTCTAGTCTGTCTTTGCAGAGATGAAGGGATAATTGAGCAATTCATAGAGGCAATGGTTATCCTCAAACATTCATCAGGGGATCAAATGTCCTCCCCTCTGCCCTCTACTACATCTTTGGATCACTAAGTAACAGTCTGACAGGAATTTCCCTTCTCAGCAGGATGGGTACCTTGAGGCAAACTCTAACCTGCTTTCTCCACAGACTCTAGATAGCCCCATAAAACAATTTACGGTTCCCCGCAAGAAAGCCTGAATAAGGAAAATGAGAGAAACTGGCCTCCCTAGATAATATTCACTGACAATATGATTATGTCCTTAGTTTGATGTTAAAAAGTTAAAAACAATAATAGCAGTACCACAGGACAAATAAAAGAAGAACCTTAAATGCAGCTATACAGGGGTGGAGTTTCAAAGACTGTCACTCAAAAATGCATCAATTTCAATACAAAAAGAAATTTAGGCAACTTTAAAAATCCCTACTGATAGTTATCTTAACCAATAGGAGACTACATTTGAAAATCTAGCCTGCTACTCCATGTGCCCCACCCCAAATTATTAAAATCTTCACTTAAAAAAAAAMCCCACAGATTTTCCTTTTCTATTAGAATTATTTGTTTGTACTAGAATTTTCATTTAGACAAGACAAAAATGGAGGAGCATGTGTTGTGGTAAGACAGAATTCCAAACAGCAAATAATGCTGGACTCTCAGATCTGGTGTTTCATTCTCATTTGGATTCATAAATTGTAAGAAATAGTTTTGAGATAAATGGCAAGCTTTCAAATAAAACAATGACATGATTTTAATTTTAGTGTTATTCATCCATGTTCATTAAATCAAGTACTGACTACTAACCTCAATACAGTATTATAAAAAAATACTTTTGGGGAGACAGAAAAGAGCACAGATTGCGATATCAATTCAGGATCTGAGCTGAAAAGAAAAGAGGAACAACAAACAAATAGTCTATTAACATAGTACAAGGTGAGTGTAGAAGGACTTGCATCAAAGCAGAGAAGGGCAGTGTCCTGGCTTTGCCTTGCATCATCAATGGTCTAACTGCTAAAAGTGGGAAAAAGAAGCCTCTCCCATGAACCAGTTCTGCGTTGGACAACACTGCATGTTACAGGGATAAAGCTACAATGCAGAATCAAACAAAAGGATGCAATTTGTAAGTAAGTGAATAATCTGTGATGCAGACAATAGAGAATTGAAAAAAAAAATTGAAAGATAGTTATCCATACATATTTCAGTAAATGAAAATGAAAAGCATGTTTTTCCATCTGGCCTTCATGATGAGACGTTCACACAGGAAATCGGTTTCAAAGCAGCATGCAATGAAAATGCAGATTTTTTTTTCCATTTGCATGACCATTTTTCTTTATATGAGTGCTTGCACACTCTTATGATCTTAGAGGAAGAAACAAACAAAAAAAATCTATGAATCATAACTTAGCAATCCCTACCACATAAAAATGCCATGTGCTAAAAAAAAGTGGTTTCGATCAGTACATTATGCGAAGAATGAAGTGAGTGAAAAATCACAAAAAGATTTTTTTAAATGGATAAATTAAAAATTTGTGCAGTCTGTCTGGAAAACACCTTAAGTAGAAAGAGGTTGAACCAGACAACGAGGTATGTGATGCAAATCATTAGCTCAACTGTATAAGGCAAATATTAATTCTATTTACCAACATCCTCTCAACAGTAGAAGTGAAATCCAGGATGAGTATCATGCAAAGAAAGATAAACTACAGTTCAGTCAGTGTGTACCTTAACAAATCAATGCAAATTGGTTGTCCTTTTCTTACTGTTGCCTGAGATGCTCTTGTGTTTCACTATAAGAATGGCTTGCTGTTTTACTTTGTAAAGTTCTAGCCTTAGTGAATCTTGCTGCTTATTTGGGCTGTCGTTCATTATTAATTTATTTGATCAACTTAGATTCTGAACCGGTCTAGCATTTCTACAATCATCTAAAAGACATTCTATCAGAAACATTCTGAAGATAGGCAAACCCAGTCTATTTTCCAGTGCAATGGAAACTGCTGCTTAAGGACATTATCAAAAGCTCATTGCTATAAGGAGATTTCCTCAGAAAGAACAAAGGAGGGAGTTAAACAACAGATTCTGCTTAACCCCCAGATATCTGCTGTCTGCCCCCAGGGAGGGGGAAAGAAAAGGGAGCATGTGAAATGGAGACTTAGTAGCAATGAATTTGACTCTTTGGGAAAGCAGACAACTAATAAGGAAAGCTAAAAATATCCATGCAAAACCTATGCCAGGAAGATTAAGGACAGTAAGAAATGACATAATTATTTTGTGTATCGGGGCCCTGAGGGCACGAGTAGGCTTTAATTGCCGTGACAAGCCTCCCTGAGGGCTTCTACCCACACACACCCTGCCCATGGGCCACGGGCTCTATTTCAGCTCAGCCCGGGGCTGTGCTGTAGGTGTGCTGCTTCCCAGCTGTGTCTCCTGGGAGGACCCTGGCACTATGCTGTAGGTAACTCATCTGCTCGATGGACCCCTCGTATGTACGCTGCAGCCTTGTCTCTGGCCCCATCTGCTTTCCGCCCTGACTGGCACCCTGGAGGGCCCTGGCCCCGGTTCATCCCTTGCCGTGTCTGGGACTGCTGAGGATCCCGTTAGCAGCAGCCGGCCCTGCCCGCCATGTTCAGAGCCTGTGGGATGGTCCCCCATCTGTGAGGGCATTGCCCGTGCTGGGGTCACCCTCACCTCCTGGCCCCTGCTGCTCCCCAACACCGAGATTGTCAGAGGACAGAAAATAATGGCTACTTGTGAAGTACTAAGTGAAAGTAAATATACTTTAAGTGGAACTTTAAAGCAAAGAGAAGGGAGTTTTTCAAGCAATTGTGAGCAACTGCCTCTAAACTTCCTTCTTAAATCTTTCAGTACCAAGAACCACAAAAAGACCTCTAAACCACTTGCTACCCACTGCTCTCTGATCATTGCTGCCGGGTTAGTTTGTTTATTTTGGAAATGTACGAGCGCAGTAAGGACTGCTGATAAATCAAAAAGATGCTTTAAAGGATGAAGGTGAAGAGACTGCAGCTGAACGGGAGAGTTCAGAATATATGCTCATTGGAAGTTAAGTATTTTGCCCACATGATACTTGGAGTGCTGCCTGATCTCTCAGTATTAATGGTCTTGTGCACAGAACATTCGTTGCTATCTTCAAAAAATAAACTAATACCTTCTCATTTCAAGGCCAGTGGAAAAAACAGGGATGGCGAGACACTGTTTTGATGAACATGCAAATATATGTTTTTTTAAATGAATGGTTAACTGATGTCATCTTATAAAGTTGACAGCTTGATAGTCATCAGAAAACTCTCCCTCATCATTCATGGTAAAGGAGCAGAATGACATGTCAAATTTAACAATCCAGAGCTATGATTTGTCATCAGAAGTCTGTTCAACACACCACACAACCGTTACATCTAGATGTGCTGCCAAATGTCAAAGAAGGAAAGTAAGAAAGTAATTTTGCCTTTTTACACATGGTTACTCTAAATCTCTAAATTGGAAGTTGCTATGAAAATTACTCTGAGAGTATCTAATTGAAAACATTTTTAATTTCAAGTCTTTAAAAAAAAAAAAAGCCACAGCTGCAACAAAGTACGGTAATATTAATGAAAGCATATCTGGCACTCATTCAAATCACTGCCTTCCTCAGTGCTGTAAAAAGAAAAATCGGTCCCCAATGGAAATTCACCATTTTCACAGAAGTAAAATTACTCTTCCCTGTAAAAATGTGCTTTCATAATTTACATTAAATGTAATTAAATAATGTAATTAAATTGTTGCAGTAACTAGTGTATCTCTGCATGCTACTTGGCTCCAGGAACGCTCAGTATGTATTTGCAATCCAGATTGAAAAGAACTGTACTCATAGCAGAATTTTGCAATGTCATATCAGGCTAAAATGTTTGTTCAGGTTTTCAACAAACTTCACAAAATAAGTGGTGTAGAGATACATGAAAACAAACCAGCAGATGTGACTGTGAGGCATTACAGAATGGCAAGCAAAATTTAATAAAAACTTTAAACAAACAGGTAGCAGTATGTCCTTATGAAGGACACTGAATCAAAAATAAACAAGAACACAAGAAAGAGAAACAAAGCAATTTGTAAGAGATCTCTCCTACACAGAAGGATTAAATTTATTCCAGTGAATAAATGACATTGTTGTCTTTTATATACAATGTTAACTCAATAGCAATACAAAATGTTGTTATTGGTTCTTATTTTGCTATTTATAATGACGAAATAGTGATGAAATTGTATTTGGTACTGCAAGAAAGAGAGGCATTATTTGTAATAGTAACAACTGGAGCCAAACATCATGGAAGTTAATGGAAGGATACCTATTGCTTCAAATGGCAGGCAGATAATTTAGGGTCTAACCTACAAGTGTGGTCCCAAAACTATATTAATACCTCCATTTTGGGGTGGGGGGGGTGGGGGGGGTGGGAAGGACACTGCATTCATCATTTTACATGAACACTTTCTGTTACCTCCATATACTCAGCTTTGTCCCCGACTTATCTAGAAATGCTGCCATGAAACTACTTCTACTACTGTGCCTATGTTCCTAGATGCACAGATTATTAAACAAGAGGTTCTGTTCCCATGAAATATATCTCTATAATCCTTTCCAAGTAACAAAAGCAATTTCCTGCACACTTGTTCCTACCTGATCTACAGATGCTGACAGGCAAACACTGCGTTACCACTGGCTAATACTCGAGCTCAAACTAACCACTCATGGACCAGAGTGCCAAGGATTCATTTTATCTCAGGTTGGCCTGTTCAACCTAATTCATGTCAGTTCCTGCAGATAACTCAAATACTTCTGTTGTTATTAGATAATTAGGCATTATGCCAACAACCAAAAGGTTTTTAAAAGGTATACTACATGCAAGTCATTTACAAGCCACAGGATCTGAAAACTTTTACCTGTAGGTGAAACATGGGCAGGAACTAAGAAATGATCTGTCTGGAGACTTGTGTGTGGCGAATTCTGCAGAGCCACTTACTCAGTGGAAGGGCACCCATCTCCGTAAAAGTCTCATGGCACTCGGAGGAATTGCTAGTAACACTTGCCAGGGAACAGAGATACTGTTTCATCCTACCAACATGTCACCTCACTGCTTTGAAGGTACCTAGGAAAAAGTATGGTGATCCTGGCAATTCTCCTCCTTACTCTGTGGAGACAGGCTTTCAGCAAAGCCATTTCATTATTTATTAAACTAATAAAAAAGAAACTCAGAAGAGCCCTGTACCTGCTCAGTTGCATGCTGAATTAAACTGGTCCCAGCATCTTCAATCCTGAGCAACACAAGTGTAAGAAAGCCACATCTGTATTATCCCCTTTGTGAGCTGCCCCATCTGAGCTCAGTCACAGCCCTTAATTAATATCCCTCCATCCTACTGCATCTTAGATTTATTTGCCCTTCCCTTCAGCTCCAAGCTAGATGAAGCAAAATACACGTGCAGCCAGAGGACTAGCAGCAATCACCCTGCAACCCCCTGCAGAGGTTCAAAAGCAGCCAAGGGCTCCTTTATGTGGAAAAACTTGTGATCAGCTTAACAAGCGAAATATGCTGTTCCACTATATCTACCTACAAATAGCTCACTAGGCTAATGTTCTATACCAGAACAAAAGTGACTTTGACTTTTTACTCCACACTCTGATAATTATTCTGGAATGAAATGAGTTTTTATTCCAGAGTAGAGTTGCCCATCAGGGAACCATTGCAGCACAGATAACTGCATCAGAATAAGCTACGGCAGTGTACGAAAGAAAATTTCGCAGTGCAGAAAGCCTAACATCTCAGAATTGCTGAGATATTATCTCTGACCTACTTTGCTCAAAGTACCATAGAGATATCTCCACACAGGCATCCAATTATTTGTTGAAATCAACAAGTACTTTTGTGCTACACAGAATCAGTACAAGGAAAAAGAGAGAGTAGAGGAGGATGATAGGTAGAAAGAAGTGTTCTTTTTGTAGCATTTGCAGTACAGGAATTGATTTCACAAGCATGCTCATCCAAGCAATGTAGTTCATTCAGTAGACCGTCACCTCCCATCAAAGAGTCATTCTTAACTTAAAATCAGCATGCCCATAACAGAAACAAATGAACGGAAAAGAGCAGAATAGTTCTTTAGAAACAGCCCAGCTGTGTCATGCATCCAACGCTCCCACATACAAATGTTTTCATTGAAGGCGAAAAAAGTGCCAACCCCGAAGCTGAATACCATAGTTAAAAATGGCCATCAAAACCTAACTACGTACCATGCAAACAGTGTAACCTAAGACACTAAGCATATTCCCAGAGAAGACCACACCAAAAAAGGACACTTCTGGAGTTCTTACAATATTTTCAAAAGCAACGTTCCTAACAAAGGATTTTACAAGGCAATAAAACACTTTACTAGGTAATTAAATTCTCCTAAGTTGGCTTTTGCTAACTGCACAGTTTATTACAAGGACAGCTGTCCCCAGGGATTAACAAACTCTGGGTTGAATATGAGAAACATTACTATGTTTTTTTGCTTCTCTGAAACCTTGTGAAATCTTGAAGGGGTTTGAGAGACAAACTTAGAACAAACTGATTTAAGGAGAATAAATTAGTAAGTATTCCAGTAAATGGTGTGGTATAACATTACAGGAAGGGTCACTTTTAGCTTAAGAGCACAGTTAATCCCACTTAAGTCAGAAAGTCCACTCTGGTGCAAACTGTTGCAAAATTTAGCTCAGCGCAGAGATGAAATTTGCTACCATTTATGGGACAATAATGTCTGTTTCTCTGATCTGTGAAAATTAAAACCTTATTCAACTGACAATACAGGAGGTTTAGTATACAACGGCACCTCTGTACCATAAGATACTATTTCTTAGAACAGTTCTGTACCTTTGATAAGCTATTGTGTGAAAGAGGAAAGAGAGAAAAAGTCTGTTTTCTCTGATTAAAAAATAAAAAAAAAAACCAAATTCAAATTCTATGCTAAATCAAATTCTTAGGTCAGACTGGAAGAAAATTTAGTTTAATCTTTAAAATTTTCTTCCCAGACCCTGAGAAAAAGACAGTAAAGAGAGAGAAATATTACTAATGCTTTTAATATTTATTAGAAAAACATAATTAAAATAATACTAAGAGAAAAAATAATTCTCCATCTGAAATCACTTATGGTAGCCTATCTGCTTGCAGAAGCAAGATAAAAAAGGTCCATTATTAATGAAGCCTTAACATTTAATCAATGCAATTTCCAGTTTCTGACAATAAATTCTGCAGCTGTAACCACACCAAAAAATTCCACCAACTGCAAACCAGGGGTAGAGACTCTGAAACCTGCACTTCTCACAGCATGATTAGTTAGTCCAGTAAATACGTGCCAACACCTTGTTGAAAGATGTGACCACCAACTGAAAATGAAATGATAAGGCAGATGAAAAGTATAGCACGTGCAGTATACTTGATAGAGATCTGAACTGAACGATTGATTAAGTTTTTGTTTGTTTAAGACTAGGATACTGGTTAGTTTGGGGCTTTTTTCCAGAGGTAGATTCACAAAGGCATCTTAGGTTTTGGGTTTTAGACATTAAACCTTAAGTACTCGGCCACCTAGTAGCATTCCCAACCTGAAAACAGCCAACTGCATTCCCAGTACCAGTAGATTTCAGCTCATGTCCTCTACTCTCTTTTTTTCGTTGTGCTAATTCTGTGTAGCACATACCCATCAATACTCAGGGAAGGAAGCCTTTTGCTATTGAGGCTTATGAACCCCTTGTGAATCAAATGTGGCTTAACAATCTGCAAAACAAGAAAATTTGAAAATTAACGTTCTCTGTAACTCTTGGAGGTGTTAGCAACCTGGAATGAGATCTACAAGAGACACAATATTAAACAAAGGTTACCCAAGCTTCCCTCGTGGAAATCCTGAGGAAAAGTATGCACCTACCCTCATTAGGGGGCCAACAAGCATGGGCCATGTGAGCACAGAACTAAGTAATGACTGGTTTCCTTAGGATTTATTTCCAATGATTAAATTCTTTGAAGTCTAACAATACAGAAATGGTATTATAATTTTTCCCTATGGCTGTGATACCTGAAGTGTCTCTGTCCCTTCTGGATTCTGTAATCTTTAATAAGAAAGCGTAGACCACATTGTACAAGCTTGAAATGTTCTTCTCTACCTACTCACCTATTTTAATGAACCTTGCAGAAACACAGTATCTTTGAAATTATTATATTCAAACTTAGCTGAAATTAGTTAACAGGTTTCAAATTTATCATTAACACTGTCAGGCTTAAGCAAAATTATGTACCGAGGAATACATAGAGTGGAACAGCATAAGCTTTATTTCAGTAGGAACCAAGGCTGAAGACACTTAAATATTCATGGACAAGCTACTCTCTCTTCCCCACAGCACTGAAATGGCAGGTAGTTACCTCGCTCCCTCCTGTTAGGCTAGCATTGCAAGTTCTGATGTTTTTATCCCCAAACACAAGTGAAGGATATCAATTATTTACTAAAAAATCCAAAACAACAATCTTTGTTCTCATTAGCATAAATTTAACATGGAGAGCATCATACTATGACTTGCAGTAAACATACATGCAATAGATCATATTCACATACCATGATATATGGTGCTGCTGTTGCTGTTAAGATACGATTCAACCAATGGTGCTTGTTCTTCCGAATGTTTCATTCTGCGTGTTCTTGTGCGACTGTCCACATTGGACTGAACCATTAATGGCTCCTGGCGCTTTTTTTTCTGCTTCTGTTCTAGCAGTGCTCGCTGAGGAAAATACAAAGAAAAGCATCTGTTACTGGACCCCAAACAGTAGCAATCTATGATGAAAAACAATGGATATCTTTACACCTTTTCCAGTTTTCCAGTGGCAGCAGTTGGCGAGTGGGATATTGGGATATCAGGTTATAGGAAATCTTTCTAAAAAACCACAACCAACCCACTGCTAAAACACCTTCTGCTGAAAACAGCAAGTAATTAAAATAGATCTTTCTGAGCAGTCTACCAGCTGTCAGAGCTTGCTTGGAAATAACCCTTGGGAAAACAACAGCGTGAGAGTATTGGCTGTGAAGCAATGGGAGGGTAAGCAAGGGCATGAAGCAGAGATGCCAATTTAAGTTTCTATAAATTAAAAGCAGGTAATCTGCAAACTAGAATCAAGTGATAATGCTGGACATGAGCCTAATTTAACAACTATACAAGATGAACTTTAATTAAACACTTGAATTTTTCAACTAGACCTGCTGAAAACCAAAACCTTCAGCATCCGATGGCACCATAGGCACTTCTTTCTTTGAGCCCTCTTCCACAACCTCCGAGAACTGAACTGTTAATGTTACTTATCCATTACCTTACCATTTCCCTGCCTCTATACAGTGATTTTTTGCTTTTAGAAAGATGGACTAAAACTGAAGAACAAGAATAGAGTGTGGACTCCCTCAGCTCTATAAGTTGTGTGGAACACCTCAACATGACTTCAAAACGATCAGAATCCAGTACAGGAATATGGCATAAATAGAAAGTATTTGAATTTGAAAATGAGATGCTGGTAGACATGCAAGCTGATAAAACAACGGGAAAAGAAATGTATAGAAAAACATAAAATTAAACTCACAAGGTTTAACTATAAACATGACGAAGTTTTGTGAAAAGGGGACCACAGAAAAATCAAAGCAAAAGTGGAAACCTCAAACCCCATTAAAACTTGATGGCAAAATTCCCTGAAATTTCATGGGAGAGATTCTGAATCACTTTCTTGTACAAGTCATGTAGGAATACAGTAGCAAAATAGGCAACATAGCACATAGTGCCACTAGTTTACAGCCACAAGGGCTAAATCCATGGAACAAAAAGGAAAATATGTGAAAACTTTGTGGTAAACCTCTGTTGGCTGGCATGTCTGCCAGAACCTCTTGTCCTTTCTGGTCCGTCAAAGGGGTAACAAATACATTGTAAGTCAGCTTAAAAAGTCCAAGGCAGTGGAAATGAGAATCACTCAAACCACAGTCATAAGAAAAATTTTAATGGAAGTCAGACTTCTAAGAACGCTGTAACCTCCACAGACCTCTCTTTTGCATTCCTTAATCACAGGATGCAATTTTCTATCAATTACCAGATATATGTGTCCGTAATTTCATTACTCCAAGATCTAGACTTCAGAGAGCATGTAGGTCACCCTCCAAAATCTTACCTGCCTGTCAAGCTTCTGCTGACGCAGGCTGCTCCCCTCATCATCCAGAACACTGCAAAGACAAAGAGTACATAATTGGAACAAATTTATTACTCAAAACAACACCTAACAGCAATCACTGGAGCAAACTCTTGCAGGAGTTATCTATATAAAACTCCCACTATGTTCCATGGAAGTTTGCCTGCCCTAAGCTGCAAAAGTCGGCTCGAGAGAATTTAAATGCAGTCCATGAAAAACTGAAAAACTCTGGTTCACATAAACTTCAGTAAAAATATGTATTCAGCCAGTTCAGAAGGAAATGCAAAATCCACAGTCTATAGCTTGTTTTCTTCTCCACTGTCTTCTAATGCAAAATGTCAATGCATACAGCAATGGGGTTTGATTGAAAATTTGCATATAAAGCATACAAAAAGTGAGGAGCGTAAGAGAGCTGCTTAGCAACTCAGCAGTATTTTAAATTACGTTAGGAAAATTAACTGTCTAATCTTTTGCACACTGAAAACCAGAATTTATTCCTGAATATCTGAAAAGTCACACTGATTGCCATGCACTTCAGCTTTTAGAGACTGGCAAGACAAACAGTATTGTGCAGTGCCATATTTCTTTCTGCTAATTGTTGCTAGTTGGGAGATTAGCTCCTGCACATTCAATCATTTTCATTAATTAGATGTTAAAAACTAATGGCATTGAAATCAGAAAATTATTTTTGTGAAGTATTTTATCGAACTACTGACTACCCTTTATTTTTCTGGAGAACAAACGTCTCTATCCTAAGAACATTATGGTTAAACATTGAACACAGATAATTAAATCTTTTAAACTGTAATATATCACTTACAAGGAAAATAGTTCTATGAACAAAAAAAATAGCCTCTTACAAGTGGAATTCATTTTCACTTACAACACATTTTTATAAAATGATTTTTATAATCACTCTTAATCACTCTTAACAATCAAAAAGAAAAAAAGAAAAAATCCAGGACAAACGAACCTGGATTCTGACCTACGTACAACCAAATTGTATTGCAATGGAAATTTCATAAAAAATGTGACTTCCCATGTATTAATACATACTCTTTAGGAGACAGTAATATTATAGTACAGTTAGGACAGCTAATAAAGGCATGCAGAATGCCACCTTTCCAATGCCAGCATTATCAAAGACCTGTAATTAGGCATTATTGGTAGCATCAATCTTTTGCAGTTTATACTCAGGTTATAGGTTACAGAAAGCTGATGTTCCACAGAATGAAACTATGCTGTACAAGTACCTCGGGTATGAAACTACACTGTCTCTTGTAGAGGTGATGCATTACTCATAGTCCACAAAAAAATTAAAGAAAAAAACCCCTCACACTCACAAAAATATTCTGCTTTACACCAAGCATTCTTTCTTTGATAAATTACAGAAACAAGTTATAAAAAGAAGACACACATTCCTCCATTGTATACAATATCAGGTTTTTTTCCAAGAGTGCTTCACTACAACTGCAATACATATTAGCTGCACTGCTAGAAAGTAAAACTACCCAAACGGATATCTTTGGCCAAACAATTGAGTAAAAGATGCCTAAGTATAAAGTTTCAGGCTTAATGGCCTGAACAAATCCTCCTCATTTAAGACAATGCTTGAAAAAAGCCCAAACTATGTAGTGATGCTAATACAGACCATAAGAACTGCAGAAGCAGCAATGCATACACAGCTGTAATACCCAGAGAGGTCAAGAGCCAATATTGCCCCACTCCACCAGTCATTTGCAGAGCTAAGGAGAAAACTCTGATCTCTTCTCATCTTCTGCTTTATAAATCAGACTATGCTGACTCCCTCAGATATGTTAAATGAGCTATATATACACATCTCAGACATTCCCATAAACCACCAGTTCAGTAATTATCTTTATGTGAATATAATGGTTTTCAGTATTATGCTGGATTTGCTATAATTCTAAATTCTGTATCACAGACAAGGTGTCTAAGCACTCCAGATGACTCTAGCTTCTTCTGCTTTCCCATCACACCATATCCTGGCACGGAACAAGGGAGCAGGGAAATGTCCTCGGTCAGGTTCTAAACTTTACCTGTGACTCCCTGGGAAGCCACAACAAGCTAAATTCAGGTTCAGGCAAACAAGCACAGCTCCCTCAGGTCTCTTTATGCCCAACCTTACCACGGTAAACATGGCAGTTTAAGTAACACCATAGCAAACACCAGTCAGAGGAAGAGTGTGATTTGCATTGATGCAGCATTCCACAATGTGAAGCAACTATCAGACACACCAAAGGACTGCCAAAAAAATGAACCTCCATCCAAAAACTGCGGATGCTGTAACGCTAAAACACCTCTCCTTCTACTGCAAGACGTTGTTTTTAAAGCCTCTGAATATATGCAATCAAAGCTGACACCAAAAGCAGCATGCCTTGAAAACCAGCTGACAAGCTCGTCTGGAATTTCCAGGTCCTTCATTCTCTCACTTCATATTTCATACAGTTCTGGGTTGTTTTCCACAATCCTTTTGTAAATATGCATTAACTACAAGCCTTGCTTTATTTAAGCCATAACATTCAACAACTAAAATTGAACTCCAGCTTTCTTCAGTGATACTGAGGTTCAGCAGAATACAGTTGTTTCAACAATTCTCACCCCCTCCAGATGACTGGACTTGGACTAGAATGCCTTACTCCCACCAGACAGAGACATCACTCTTTCGAATCCTCCACAGTGGAAAAAAGGCCCTAAAAGTAATCTCATTACCACCAACTCTCTCTATTTTAACAGTTACTCAATGCCAGTATCAGTGAAAAGCTGCAGTTCTGTCCTTTCTTGATGCCTAAATAATCGTTATGCAAGTCCAAATAAAAAGAGGATCCAATTTAGCCTATATATTCTTCTGCTAGAATAGCAGAGCACTCTAGTTCGAGACTGTGTACTTTGTTAATATTTTCTATAGGACTAGTGGACCTTGGAGTTGCTGATTAGTGGCCAATATTTCACATTCCCTGATTTTCAATGGAAGAACTCTCCTGAGACTGGGTGACTCCCCAAGATTTACCATTAAGGGACATCAGGTTTTTAATAAATAAATGGATGGGTGAATGAATAAATAAATAAAAATAATAAGCTTTGTTTCCGTAGCAATGCCATCAGGCCCTCACTCCTGCTGCCTTTAAAAACATCTGCAGCAGACTCTGAGATGCAAGTGTGTAACGACCACTGACACTTTCTCACACTTCAGTGAAGCCTCGCAAAAGATTTAGCAGATGATCTTGCCGCAGTGTCTGGCAGTCCATGCACTCTGACAGATGCTCCAGGGTCCAAGAGCTGAAATCCAGAGAACCTACCCTATTCTTTCTTTGGCAAACACAAAAGTCTAGGAGCAGAAGCATAGCCTTTGCCCTTCCTGACCTTTGAAAAGAACAAAAATTTTTCCTCTGGAAGAGTTGTGCACATGGTGAGGACCCAGACTATCCTGCCCAGTTTCAGAAGTGGCCGTGGTTTTGTTGCTCAGTGGTCCAAATAACTGGGATGGTCAGAGACTAAAGGCCCAGTACAGTGGAAAAGCTATGGCTGTAACATGGCAGGACCACTACAGGAAATAATCTCATAGAGAGCAAGGCTGTTAGAACAATTCTGCCTACATGTTTGATGTGATGCTAGAAAATCCCAGCAGCAGCATGAAACTCAGTCAGTCTTAATAGAGAAATACAACTTTATAATTCATGAAAATTAATTATTGAAGAGAATGCATACATATTACCAATCTGCTGAGCATGCTGAAACATCCTGAAGATCCAGCAAGGTTCATTTTTACTCCTGTTTGATCAAGTATCATGTATCCACCTGGTATCTTGACTATGGCTTTGACCCCATTTAAAACAAAAAGCAATTTTACACTATATATAATATTGTAAACAGCACTTCAGGTTTGTAGTAATAGTCTAGTCTAAATTCAGTTAACAAATCAGAGCTTGTATATATTTCCTCCAGGGAAGACCTATCCATCTATACATAATTTGAGCAACCCACCCATT
Source organism: Phoebastria nigripes (assembly GCA_035582835.1). NCBI lineage: Eukaryota > Metazoa > Chordata > Aves > Procellariiformes > Diomedeidae > Phoebastria > Phoebastria nigripes. Next base: position 973,859 of record JAYKAV010000356.1, on the reverse strand, counting down.
AGAGCTTACTGGATGTTGGGCTTAAGAAGTCAAGCCTATAGCTATATATCTTAAAGATTCATATTAGCAGCCTGGACCAAGGCTCACAGAGACTTAAGTATTAAATTTAGATAGCATATTTTCACATTTTAAACATGGCATTTGATTCAAATATCCCCACCTCCTGTTTTCTAAAGGAAAATACATTAAATGAACCTTTTTGTCAAAGTATTACTTTTCATACCACCTTTTTAAGACACAAAATCTATTTTACAGAGGCAGTTTCAACATTAAATTCAATTTACACAAAAATAACCAGGCTTTCTATACTGCTGCATGTCATAATGAAGACAAAAATATAAGCAAGAATTTTAGTATCCTAAGCTCTTCATAATCTGTATTCCTTAAAAAACATTTAGAGAAACCCAAGACCACTCAGGTTTTAAGGATAAAGCTTCATGATTACATGCAGCTCCACAATTTACTTCTGAGATGAAGGCAGGAGCTTCTGTAAATCAATATCTTGCTACATTTTACTGTAATTCCACATGGACTGATTTCAATTTCAGTAAAATCGGAAAAGCCTTAATTCAAATAACAACACATTTCAAGCAAGCACTTCACCTTTACTCTTTGAACATGCAAACTGCTCACATTTCAGTAAGCCATTGCAAGAAAAAATAACTAAGAAGAAATGTTTTCAATTAGAATGTGCAAGATGCATGTAGTCACTGATTTTATTTATTTTTGTAAAAGAAAGTCTGACACAGTAAAGCATCTCTATTGTTTCTGCCTGACAAATGAGGCAATGTTTCTGTTCCTTCTTGACACTGCTTCATAAAAGAACATTTTCTGTGACAATACCTTTTTTACCAGGACAAAGGTCCAAAATCACATCTATCACATCTCTGCAGCCCAGCACTAATTCCAGTGAGAAGTGTTCCTGGTCAAACAAGCAAAGACATATATGACCACTAAACTTTCTTACACTGTTTAAAAGTGTCACCCTTGCATTTTCTCTTTCTGCTGCTTCATGATAATACATTACTAACAGCAACACCCAAAAACTCTACGTGAAATCAGGGACCTTTGCACAAGCAAAATGAATGCACATAGTCAGGGAAAATTCCTGAAACAATCAGTTCACCTTATAAAACGATGAGGAATTGGATGAGAAAATACTACTCCCATATACAACACTAAACCAGAAGCAACGGAAAATTAGAGGAGGTATTTTCATCTCGAGTTTCTTCTGCCATATTGTCAACTGCACTTCAAAAACAATGGATGATCAAACCAGATAGAAAGAAAAAAAAATACACCATACCAGACTAATCTTCAAGATCACTCAGATCTTTTCCATGCACTCTTGCTGTGAAGAAAGCTGGTATGTTGCTGTGTTAACAGAAGCAGGTTATGGGATCTTTTAGAACAAGGCTGACTCAAAAGGACAAGAATGGGCGTAATGTGCCATTTGAACACTACAAAGTCTCTAAAAACATATGAAATAAAATTCCTGCAAAGAGAATTCCTGCATTTGGCTTACTGGATACTATCTGTCATATTCACCCAATTACACTTCTTTATAATCTCTATACTTCCATAAAGTCTCTGTAGTTCCATAAAACGCAACTGCTCTGGATAATGTTACTGTTAAGCCTTTAGGAACAAGCTTTCCAGCAGCACTGATGAAATGCTACTGTAAAAGCCCATTAACAGGGTCAGGGACCTGCAGGCTGAAGTCATGCTCCAGAGGGAATGGCACACAGTTAGGTTCTTCAAAGAAGTGAAATTCAATTAATTCCTAACCAGTGAAGCCAGCAATCTCTATAAAGTCCCAACACCTGCAAGTCCCCACATAAAATAAGGTCGGCTCCCCCATGTATGCCATACGCTGAGTTCACCAGAAGCCTCTTGGGAGAACATTATTATATCAGACACACACCCTAATCAAAGACTTCTAAATGAAACAAACCACTCTGAAAGACTGCGAGGGCTCCCCTCATGCTAGGAATCATCAAGGTTTTCTGACCCCAAAGCAGTTGCTCAGTCATCTGATTTAGAGTAAAACCTGCAGCTACTATCTTTACGGTAAAATGAGCAACTTCTTTCCTGGGCCATCTAAGCAAGCAAAAGTCTGGCCATCTTCTTCATTGAGGAGCAGCCCAAGGAAATTCAATCTTAGTTTGCCCTTCTACTGCCAACAGCAGCAACAGCAGAAGCTCTTGGATTTCTCCCATGCCATACTTATATGGAGAGAGGGCAATGGCCTACCATTACTGGTACACCTATCAGTCACCACTGAACTGACCAGTGAAGTACAGACACCACAACTGCTGCAGAAATGAAGATTGCATTTCTTCATGTGAAGCTTCAGAGGAATAAAATTGTTTCACTGTGAATCTCACACAGTAAATAAAAGCATGACTGTCCAGGAATACAACATTGCTTCCCCTGCCCGTGCAGCTGTTCTGAAGACCCTTAAAAAGACTAAAAGAGATATAGCTAAAGGATAGGGAAAAAAAGGCAGGAATATGAACACAGATACGTGTGTCAGAATTATCAGCACCAAGTCAGCCACAAAACACAAGAAGATGCAGAGGATCATACGCTGTGCCAATGATGCAAATGGCACTAAAAGTAATGCCTGCAGGGCAGATGGCTGAAAGCAGAGACTGAATTTGTAGTTGCACAAATAATTACAGAACCAAATCCTTTATTTTCTTTTGAAATCCTGGCTGGCAAACCAGCTTAAAAATAGTAAATGAACAAGACCTTCCTGAATTGTTGGTCCTATTTGCTTCAGTAAGGTTTATCTAAATGTCCATTGTACATTAAGATCTATGACACTCATTATGTCTGTCCAACAGTTCTGTTTTGGGGATTCAAAAAGAACAACAAAAAACTTTTTAGCACTCTACATTTTTCCGGCAAGTCAATGCAGAACATTATTTGTTAATATTTTTCTCTTCCATCCCTCCTCAGTCAGATGATAAGTATTTGCACCTGGGCAAGAGATAATGTCTTTATCAACGACCTGGAGGAGACAACTGAGTGCACCCTTATCACATTTGCAGAGATGACAACAAGTTGGGGGGACCAGTCAATATACTCAGGGCAGAGCTGCAGGCTGAAGGAATGGGTCAACAGAAGCCTGATGGAATTTAACAAGGACAAATGCAAAGCCTGGGAAGGAAGACTCCCCTGCAACAATACAGGCTGGGGACCGTCTGGCCAAATAGGACCTGGGTTCTCGATGCACAGTGAGCTGGACATGAGCCAGCAGCGTGCCCTGGCAGCAGAGGCAGCCAACAGCACTCTGGGCTGTACTGACAGGAGCAGGGCCATTAGATCAAGGGAAGTGCATTAACATCCTTCCTTTTCTCTGCACTTGTGAGACCCCATATAGAAAACAGCATCCAGTTTTGAGCCCTCTGGTACAAGAAAGATGTTTGGAGCAAGCCCAAAGAAGGGTAACCAAGGAGGTCTGGGAGCTGCGCTGGAGCACTTGTCCTGTGAAGAGAGGTTGAGGGAGCTGGTCTTGTTCAGCCTGGAAAAGGGATGGCTTTGGAGAGACCTAATCACAGCCTTCTTAATACCAGGCAGTCCGGAAAGGTTGTGCAGTCCACCCTTGGTGTTTTCGAGACCCAAATGAATAAAGCCCTGAGCAACCTGGTCTGACCTCACAGCTGACCATGCTGTGAGCAGGACACTGGACTGGAGAACTCCAGAGGTCCCTTCCAGCCTCCAGAAGTCCTTCCAGATTCGGTGAATACTGTCCTCCTTTTGAATGTCACACAGAACTAAAACATCAGTGTCCCAACTGAGCTACATGGCAGATTATACAAGCAGATTAACTGAAAGAAAATGTAACAACAGGAACACACATTCATAATTTTTTTCTTCATTCCACGTAGATAATTGTTAAGCTAAACTCCAGCCAAATCCTCAGCATGACTACACAATTGTATTTTTGCTGTTTTAATTAGCACAGTTCATCAAAATAGATCTCCAATTGTTATGACTTCAGGGGTATATGAAACCAACAGAAATTGTAGAAATCAAGTCTTCTAAATGTTTCACTCAGAATAAGTTTAAAAAAAAAAAAGATCATCAGAGTCAGGTAAAAATATATTGGAAGATGGGTGTATTACAGGATATATACAACCAAGCACTGACCAAGAGCAAACAGCCCAACAGACTCTCAGTGCTGAAGGGAACAACAGGAGCTCTACAGATACTGTAGATACGCTTTGTATTAACGTTATCCAGCTTTGAGTTCAGTCAGAAAACTGCTATTCACCTTCCAAGAACAAAACTGAAGTCACTGGGAAAAAGAAACTACAGTTTAGGATCTGAGATGTCTAGGCTGACAGCTTTCAGTGAGGATGGTAAGAAGCCAGGAAAAGATCTAATGAGGGGAAAAGCAAAACTATTCCCTAAAGCACACTGCATGTTTTAAATAACCCGAACTACAGGGCTGCCACTATTGCCCTGGAAGGATCAGTTGAACTAATATTTGTACAGATTCGTTCTCTGCAATTACACAGAGGTGAATAAGATAGCACACAGCAGTAAATTGTAGGTAATGAAAATAACACCTAAGGGAAGAGTGGATGGCTGGGCTATTTCTTGCCCTCCCTCAACACACACAAACTCTGAACGCAATGTTAGAGAGAAAATCTATGTCCCAAAAGAGAGAGGTGAATTTAATAAACATGAATGATGGAGCACAAACACACAATAGCCTTCGGGTATTAAGTGAGCAATGCTAAAATTGTATTTAAAGTAGATTGATGAGAAGTGCCTGAATAGGAGCAAATTGGGAAGGAAAAAAAAACCCTGACCTGGAGATACGCTACCTGCAATGCAGATGGATCCAGATGACAAATGACATGACTTTCAGAAAGTGCGTTTATTGAAAACGCATTGCTGCCAGCCACAGGAAAGATCCAGCCCTAACAGTTAGTCTGATTTCTCTTTCAGTAACAAAATTCAACCAATCTCAGTCATTAAAACATAAAATATACGCACAAATGAAACCAACCCATTAATGTACAAAGCATCCAACCACAACAAACAGTAAATTAAATGAGCAGAAACTAGGGAAAACTATTGTCTGGATAAGGAGACTGTACTTACACATACACTGCAGAACAAGAGTTCTCCACCAAGACCTCAGAGGACCACGACAACTCTCCCATTCCACCACTGCTGCACTGGTAAAAGATGTCACCTAGAACAGACCTCCACGATTCTGATATGGAAAAGACTGTGAACCACTGTGATCAAGAGAAAACCTGCGTAAGATGACTGCTGGTTCCTTTCCCTCCCTCTCTTATACCTGTTCTATGAAACATGGTTTTGTCCAGCTGGCAGCATACTGGACCTATTTTACATCAAACAGGATAACCTTCCAAGACACCCGTAAAATGAGATTAACAAACAAGTCTTAACTCCTCTTGGAAGCACCTTCGTGATGCAAGAATGAAGCGTTACAGGTACAGTAACTAGCCTAAAAACAATGCTGGCCTTTAAAATAATAGTATAATCGTGAAGTGTTTAACAAACAAAACACTGATCCCAACGATAGCGTCAATGCTGCAGGTGTTCAGTGAGGCTTCTCCCTGCAGTAGGTGTGTAAACACAGGCACAAATATGTAGATCAAATACGCTGCTGCTGAAAGAGATGGTATCTGAGGTAATTCACTAATGCAGCAACTTATTAACAGATCCCACTGCCTACCTATGTGTTTAGGACAGGATAGGAAAAAGATACAGTTGTATTTATTGGATTTTTAAAGGAATAGTAAAATTAAGCTATGAATTTATTGAAAATGTGAAGGCGAAAGAGACTACCTAGTCTCCCTTAGCTGCTTTAACAATCAAAACTGAAGAAAAATACAGTAAAAATTACAACTCTGATAGGAGACATTAGCAAAGTGAAACAGCCAAGCTCCTTTTTCCTTTTTACAGGTGGTTTTACAGTTTCTATGGCATACAGTTTCTAGGGGAAGACATGTCATTTCGTGATAAATACTAACCCTGAAACAAAATATTTTGTCACTTTTTCCCCCCACACATACTATCTTTATAATCCAATCTAGTACTCTTTTGCTGGAACTGAAGAAAGCAGATTTTTCGTTTTGGTTTGAGTTCATTCTCATGTAGTTACCTTCCATACAAGTAGCAAATTCTGACAATCCTGGACAACGTTTTCAGTGGAAAAGTGAGTTTGTCAGATCCTGGTGCCTGAGTACATGATACAGATTTCAAGATTGGTAAGATGTTGATGGCTGGCAAAAGTAACAAACACCATTTGGCCTAGATTTTGTACCCAATAATGAAAACTAAGTCATTATTTCTAACAGCACTCTATGCAGATGAGGTATTCCATACAGCCTGATCTGCATACTTGGGCCCTGATCCCAAACAATGTTAATTCAATCTCATGAAAATGTTCCCACTAATTTCACATGGCATAAAAAGATGCATGTGTATAAACCCTTTCAGGTTGGGATTTTTAATGATAAACTCCTGGAAACAGAGAATTGTTTTCACAATGTGCATATACAGTGTCTTTTTCTGATGGAGTCTTCCAGGTATTAATACAATCTTAGAAAAGCATAGTAATAATAAAGTTGGGATGGTGACTTCCCCCCCCGCCTTTTTTTTTTAAATGAGACAGAGGTATTCACTCCTTTCTAAAACATGGTAATGTCTACAGTATTCAAAGATAATTTCAAAAGAACTTACACATTTCATCATTTCTAATTTATCAGTTCCCTCTGAAAAGATGATCTTGTGAGTAAACAACCTGAAGAGCATTATTCTCCATTTTGGAACTAAGCCAATCTCTTTCCTTTGCTTCTGTGTGCAACCAAGGTGGGTAAGTGGAAGCCACACTCAAGACTTAGGAAGTGGCAGGAAAACTTTACAACATGGTCAGAGAGTGTTCTGCAGCTGTGAAGCAAACGGCTACTGAGAAGCAGTGGCAGATAACCAACATGGGAGCTTTACTCACAACAAGAGTATTAGTGACTTGCCTTATGAAAGCTGGTCCCTCTAATTACCTAAGTCAGTCATTCTTCTGGGAGTTTACAGCAAAGGCAAACATGGTGGCCACCTGGATGGTGTTGCACAGTGAATGACTCCTTTAGGGTACATTATCCAGTATGTAGGAAACCACCTAAGGACTGACACTCATACACGAAGGCTTCCCAGCGCAGCAGACATCAATGAGATCTGTGAGCCCATCCTATGTTCTTGGCCTCCACTCAAGAAATCTGCTCCTTGGAGAATGGGAGGGGGCTCTACCCCACAAGGCTGTGGCAGACCACCACAACAGGCTCCTGCCGATGGCAGGGCTGGTCAGAGAAAAGTCATTCCATTACATTGATCAGCTCCAGATTTTGAAATCTGACATCCTGAAATTCACATCTGCTCTAAATCAGAAAGAAAACCAAAAGCATTCAAATTTTCTATAGAATAGATAAAACACCTACAGAATTGAGCCCCTGGCAGCCCTCAGATCTCTAATGCTACGCCTGTCCACCTGCCCGACTGCCAAAATAAGCAACATGGAAGGCCCCAGAAGCTACAGAGTACTGAGTGGGAAGCACAAGAGATGGGTCAGGTATCACAGAGGCTCCTGAGGGGGTAGGTGGGCAAGCAACCAAAGAAATTCCCAAAGGAATTTTGCCCAATAACACTTTTCCAGGATTAGGCTTTCTCCGTGAATCATTATAAGGCAATAAATCAGCAAATTCTGATGAAAGCTCTCCCCTCCCCAGTACATATTAGTATGCAAAATAACCAGTTGATATTATTACATTATTATTATATTAATATTATATTATTACATTAATATTACATTATTACATATTATTATAGGAAACTGATGAAAACCGTTGAAACTACAGTACAGCCAACAAAGTCTCTGTCGCTCATTAGATTTTCTGGGTATTTAAGGTTATTAAGAAATCATATTCCACAACTTCAGCCATCAGCCCAGAAAGCCAACCGTATGCTGGGCTGCATCAAAAGAAGCGTGGCCAGCAGGTCGAGGGAGGTGATTCTGCCCCTCTACTCCGCTCTGGTGAGACCCCACCTGGAGTACTGCGTCCAGCTCTGGAGTCCTCTTTCCAGCACAGGAAAGACATGGACCTGTTGGAGTGGGTCCAGAGGAGGGACACAAAAATGATCAGGGGGATGGAATGCCTCTCCTATGGGGAAAGGCTGAGAGAGCTGGGGTTGTTCAGCCTGGAGAAGAGAAGGCTCCTGGGAGACCTGATTGCAGCCTTTCAGTACTTCAAGGGGGCTTACAAGAAAGATGGGGACAGACTTTTTAGCAGGGCCTGTTGCAACAGGGCAAGGGGTAATGGTTTTAACCCGAAAGAGGGTAGATTCAAACTAGATCTAAGGAAGAAATGTTTTACAATGAGGGTGGTGAAACTGGACCAGGTTGCTCAGAGAGGCTGTAGATGCCCCATCCCTGGAAACGTTCAAGGTCAGGCTGGACGGGGCTCTGAACAACCTGATCTAGTTGAAGATGTCCCTGCTCTTTGCAGGGGTGTTGGACTAGATGACCTTTAAAGGTCCCTTCCAACCCAAACCATTCTATGATTCTGTGATACACCTTTCACCTTTCTCCGTGGCAACTCCCTCCCTTTCAAAGATACTATTAAGTCCAGGCACTGTGTTGGAAGAAGGTAGCATTGGAAAGGAGGCAACAGAAGTCAGACTAATGTCAGGCAAAGTGCAACGGCTCTAGCACGCAGTTGGTAAAATTATCTCTGTTATAAATTGTTCTCTATGGGTGGAGGAGAAAAGTATGCATTATTATAAGGCATATCAGCTTTTTTTTGTTTTTGTTACGTTAAGTGATTTTCTCCACATCTGTGTGTAATTCCCAGCCAAGGAGGCTGAACTAACACATGCAAATTTCAGCCTGTGTCAGTTTCCAACTTTCTCTAGTAAAAATAATTGTAGAGAGAAAATAAACAGGAGGAGGGAAAAGCATAACAAGGAATAATACTATATAGAATCTCATGTCATAGGACACATTAGGAAAAGCAACAAATACTACTTTTTGACACACTTTAGGAAAAAAACTAACTTGTCCCATTAAACCCATATTTCTGTGTTCTGACCATACTTTATTTAACCCCAAATATGCTGGCGTGCATTTTTGTGTTTCAAATTGAGAAAAAAATAGTCCTTTTAATAGTGAAATGCATTCACTACATTTACAAGTACTTGGAAGTGTCACATCAAGTACCAGTCTCAACATTGTTATGCAACATGCCTCTTTTTGTTGCATACTAAGATATGTACATTGCATAAATTTTAATCATCTTTCATTTTCATAAATACTAACTGTGCTCACAATTTGAATTTATATACCTAGTTTAGCATATCAGCTTTAAGTATTTCAAATAAATTAGTCAAATTTAAAACAGATCAAATATTTGTTATTGGAATATTTTTATTTCCATCTTCATTATGAATCATCAGAGTCCCAACTATACTTCTTCTTGACTACTCTGTGACCATTTTTGTTACATCTGACAATCCTGAGGCACCTTTTACCTGAGTAAGTGTACTGGAGGAAATTATATTAGGAAGTACAAACAAGCCTGGGCTCTTCTTGTACCACACAACAGGAAGATTTCAGCTATTTAAGTCTCCTATCATCAAAATTCTGCCACAAAACTACAATTCAAAACAATACCTGTCCACTCAGAAAACTCCAACAGTTAATGGAAATCTACCCTGTGATCTTTTGACTCCATTTCTGATGGGAGTCATCCCTTTCCTCACACAAAGCTTTAGTTTCCAGGATTGCAGCAGTCTTTCTTGATGTAAGAAAGATTCCAGCAGCTAGAATTATCTGTCCTGATATGAATCGTGAGCACACGCAAATCCACCTGGTATGTAAAGTTTTAAGTTCAAATCAACTATCAAGCTAATATGTTAAGCCAGGAAGTCTTTAATCAAATCTTCAATCAGAATCTCATGGCAAATGCAGCACACTTGAAAAACACTTTGTTCACAGGGGCAGCATCAGAAAGCACGTGTACATCGCAAATTGAAATTTATGGGAAACTACAGAAGGGAAAGCATATAAAATACAGAGAGGGGATTACACCTCAGGATTTTCCCCAGTGTTGTTCCAGATACAGTATATGCCATTAATATTCCAGCAAATAAGAAACCCAAAATAACCCGGCAATGTGACCTCTAACTGATTAAGATTATCAAGGTGTCTTCATCTGGTTCTCTCAAACTGCCTCCAATGAAGTTATAATTTATTCTAATAATTACTCTGAATTGTTCTCTCAAGACTTTATAATATATTGTGTGGAGCTACAAAGAGCTATGTGAAATGCCTTGCTGTAGTGATATATAAATGAAAAAATACAAAAAAGCATTTAATTACTAAGAAGTGTGATGACTTGATAAAAGCAATACATTACCTGCTCAGCCCAGCAACCTCTCAACAGATAACCGGACAAGACATTATTTCCTCATATTTAACTATATATACATAGATATATGTATATATAAAAAAAAACTGGGAGAGAAAATCTGGAAAACTACTACTTTTTTTTTTTAATACAGTTTGGAAAACTATCGTCATTAACTGGTATGACTCAAATGCTGGATTCTTTCAGCGTTGGGCAGTTAATTGATATAGCAGTCCCTCCTTTCAAGACATAAAATTTTGCTCTACAACATGTATGAGACAAGCAAGAATGTGTGCTGCCAGCAAGACATGAGAATTGTGGGAAAGGCTGTGGCAGAGGAGCCAGACAGCACGCAGACTCGCAGTTTCAGAGAACTGGGAACTGGTGTCCTTAAAAAGCTTTGGATTTCCAGTTGAAAATCTCCTCTGCAGTATACAGCTTATAGTTGACACAGTTATCAAATTACTGGAAAATTAAGAGCTACTTATCATGACCCAACTAATTCATATTTCTAACTGCAACTATCTTTTCCAAATTACTGTTCTAGGCTTGAAAACATCTTCACATGAACAGCCTGTGCGGTACTGTTTGAGAGCCTCCATTGGTCCCCCATGCGAGACATTTCAGACTCTAGAACACCATTTTCACTATATTTGAAGAAGACTGAAAATAGAGTCTGATACATGCACACCACCTAATTTTTAGGGTTCTGATCCTGCATAGACTAATAAAACTTGTTATTGCTGGACATAAATATTGCCATCTGAGCCTGCTCAAATGGCCAAGTATTTGCAAAATAAAAGCTTATAGCACGTGAAATGGTGAACACCGAAAGAAAAGGCTGATAACAAAACATTAATTTTTATCTTTGTTTTCTAAACTGCTTGTCAAATATTCACCAGTTCCATCAAACAGTAACCAAGAAGGAGGGAAAAAAAAAAGACAAAAAGAGTAAGATGCTTTTTCTGATTGTTTTGAAAACTCCTAGGATTTGCACAAATGTTTTACATGCAAAGAGTAACCTTTTCTTTAAAATAAAGCATGCATAAGATAATTAGATTTAAAAAGATGTGTCGACTTCAGGTATTTTTTTTTTCCTGAATTGGCAAGCAGCTGTCATCCGTAACTGTAACAAAATATCCAAAGGCATTAGATCAAAAAAAGATTTCAGCATTTATCCAATCTACTATTTTTTAAACTGTTCTTACCTGAGTTAAGCATTATTTTTCTCTTTCACCATGTGAAAGCAAATAGGGTACCATGTTTTATAAACCAAAGAAGAGCTATCATACAAAACCACAAGCATTCTTTGCCAGTCGTACTACTACAGATTTTCAGTATAATTTGACCTCTCAAAATAGATAAAGGATACAATACCAGCATGATATCCAAGGAATTAAGCAGTGTAATTCTTCTTAAGGTTGTGCCATTAATCCCTGCACAGWGTGTACTGAAAATTTATGCTAAAATGATATATTTCTAGATATTGGTAGAAATTACAGTTTTCTATAATCAGATTATAATTATATAGGATTGCAAATTGTACGTTTGTCAGTTCCTAGAAACAAAATGGATAGCAAAATCTGCAATTCTAATGGCTGTTTTCATGCTAAATAGAGATACTGAGAACACTGCAGTTCATTTATCAATTAATACAAAAATTGTTTCCCTTGTCTTTTTCTTCTCTTTTCTCTAAGATTCAGGCATATTATGAACCCACAGAAAGACAGAGATAAGTCTATTGGCTAGAAATAACATAGGAAAAATCTACTGACACTTTACTTACTGCATAGAATAGACAAACTCTCCTTATTAAACTATAATTCAGACGTACAGAAGATTGGGTATCACTGGGTTTGGGGTTTTTTGGTTTTTTATTCCCTTCTTTGTTTTTTAAAGGAAAGATGAATGATAGTCCTACACTGAATTTCAACCTGTGGAGCTTAAACGAATCTTCAATACTCAACTACATTGTGAGAAGTACTGCCTCCTATGTGTTTACAACTTGACAAAAAAAGCTTCAAGATAGAAAGAATAACTAGAATCTAGATTTTTGTAAATGTCACTTTCCATGTATTCAGAAAAAGTGCAAATTGTTTCCCATCCCAAACATTTTAATAATAAAATAAAAAAAAGTCTGTATAAAACCACCTCCATTTATAATTTCAAAACCGGCGCAGGTTTAGAGAGATATCACTGATGAGAGCCACGCTCTTTGTAGCATATTTGTTTAAACATGACACAAACAGGTCCTGAGGTAATTCAAGATACTACAGGTCTTGGATTTTGTGCTTTCCATTTTTCAACAAACAAGCATAATCTAGTTTGCTCCAGTGTGTCATTTAAAAAGTCTAGAGAGAAACCATCTTCGATTTTGTGTAACGAAACAGATCACAGCTACAGTAGATGAGATTAACTGCTAAAGAAAGATTGTGTTGACAAACAGTACAGAAAAGTTTATCAGCACCTTTTGTGGATACAAAAAGCACAGTAAAACATACAAATCTATTTGCCAGGAGGCTGTCTTAAGCTTGTGTTTAACTTGTTGTAAAGCGAAAGCTGGAAGAATAAGATGTAAAGGGTTTTTATTGAACAAAGAGCTGTTCAGGTGCTGTGACATCAGTAGCAAACCATTACAGGAAAGGGCTTTTCACCATCCTTTTCATATTTAATATGTGGCTGAAGTTGCCTTTTTAATTATTCCACTTCACCTGCTAGAATGCCTGTTAGCAACAATTATAGCAAAAGCAATCTCCACTGGGGACTGAAGCGCCACATACAGCCTTGTCAGTGGACACACTTCTAAGCCTGCTAGTTCCCTCCTATGAAACATTTTCAATTAAACTGTGGGTAAAACATGAATAGAAATATGTGATTATCAGACTGGTTGCTGATTTTCTAGAACAGGAAGCAAATCATACCATGCAAGTAAAATTAAATTCAAAATGTTTAGGTCTTTGTCAGAGAAGTATTTAAGTTCTCCATCTCACATAAAACATGTATGTTAATGCTACATTTTGCCTAAAAGTACAAGACAGAAAGCAGTGAACAGGTGTATCTCTGGAAGTTTCAGGAAAAATTCTCATTTCCACAGGGGTTCTGTGATAAAATTTGACCAGAGCACTCAAACTTCAAATTCTTTCACTGACAATTCAGTATCCGTATAAAGAGGGGGGTTTGCCTGGTTTCTTAAGGAGGAAGGATTTATGCATTCATAATGTCTATATTTTTTTTTCTTCAGTTGATTAATTTAAACTAAATTAAAGAGGCGTAAATCTTTCTAAGTCCAACAGATTTCATGATGAAGGTGGTGGCTGAGTAGAAGCAAAGACCTTAAATAGCCTCTCTGTGGAGAGGAAGATTTCGGGCTCAGCTCAATAATATTATCAGAGTAATGAGAATCCACATAGGGCAACATTATGAATGACAGCTATAGGAATTCCGGCTTCAAAAGCTGTATTGATCCTAGGACCACTTCTTCCAGGTGTATGCAGAAGATCCCTTCCTACCCCAACACACTGTGAAGAAAGTTTACCAGGGTCATTTTTTCTTGTCTATATATGCATAGTTCTTATTATCTTAATTTGGATTTCTTATAAACAGACAAACAGAAATACAAAAGAAATACAAAAGATAATCTGTTTTAGAGGCAAGGAGGGGGGAAGCGGAAGATAAAGCAAATATAATTCCTTCCCTGATCTCACTATTGAGTTTTTATCCGGGAAAAGCCACACTTCTGCTGTAGTGTGTAGTGTAGACACTGTAGATGCAGTGTCCCCATCTGTAACACAGGGGTAATACACCTCTCCCCTTGCAACAGCTCCCTGAGCTCCACATAAAGCGCAGCACGTGAGGGTGAGACACAAGATGGGCAGTGCACTACAGCACCACACCAAGGTGCATCCAGACCACTGAGGGACCTGTCACACTGAGCTCTCGAGCCACAGCCACACCATAAATCACCAGGGGTGTGCCAGGAAAAGGAGACAACAGTAGGAATAAAAAGCGAGCACACATACTCTCAGATAGAGGAATCTGTATCAGACAAAGCTGGAGACCCCTTTTAACCATATCAGATGTAATTAAACCACTTCTGGCACTGTGGGAAGCTATTTCCAAATGCATATGAGTAAGGCAGAAAGTATCATGTTAGCTATTGGACCATTAAAAAAAGAGCGAAAATAAGATCCTCCTTTGGATCTAATCAACACTCACACACCAGCAGATGTTTTTCTACTTCTCTCAGATAAATACATATGACTGTGTATCTCCTGATTTCTTTATGAAACACTAATTGCCCACTGCACAAAATGTCTAATTGATGTAGCATGTGATCACTGTTATTTGCACATTTTTCATAGCTCTAATATTTCAACGCACAACCTGTGAGTTTGTGTTTATTGTAGGATACAAGGTTACAAGCTGAGCCATTTCAGCCTGCAGGATCATCCACTGAATGTCCTTCAGCTTCATTCTGTCAGATTCAGAGGGCTCCATTTTCTTCCTCTTTCAGGACCTAGCCAAAACTGGAACAGGATGAGGAGGTGTTCCGCCCAAGAATTATAGAAAGAAAGCTAGCTGGCACAAGCAAGCTAGAAATGCATAAGACAGCAACAGCTTCCTCTACGTGACCCTTCAAAACTGTTTATCATTCTGGGGTAGCGTTGTACTGCTACCAGTGCACATGCTCTTATCTTTATGTGCGGCAGACTGGGAGCACACAGCATGCTTTTATGGACTGCCAGCCTCAAAACGGTGACCACAGCGGTGATCAGAGACTGCTCACCCACATCACTGAACCTATCTGTGCTTGCAAACCATGCTGCTCCCAGGGAGCACATCTGCACTCCCCTGCTCCCACCTGCTGGCAGGAGGACCTCTGCTTGAATCTGAAATCTACTCTAGAAAGGCTTTTGGTGACAGTTCCTGGATGGGAGTGCAGACTTGCTCAAGGTTTCATTTGAGATCCTGCTCAAATATTTATCTACTTTATGATTATTAAAAGATTTAATTTAAGAAGAGCTGGAAGATTATAAGGAAATACTGCCACTGACTTAGTGCCAAATTTAACTCAACCCATATTATGTCCAGGCACTCTCCCAGCAGCACATACACTATTCTCCCCAAAACCAACATCAGCCATTTGACAGCGCACTGGACAGAGCACTACAGATCAAATTTCCAGATACAGAGGACTCACACGAAAAGGGAAAGAACCAGAGAAAGAAGCTGAATAAGTTTCCTTAAGTATTGAGTATCATTAGAATACAGAGGTAGGCATTTTGCGATGTAAAAAGAAAACACGTCTTTCATTTCACAAAGTAAATAACTTAGGGAATTATTAATAGTGACTCAATCATTGTTAGCTATAGACCTATTCTAACGGAGTGAAAATAAAAAATACAGAAACAATATCATAGCCATTTTGATGAAAAATTAGCAACAAGATAGAAGTCATCAAGTGCAAAGAGAAAAGCAAAACCATACAGAACACCATCTTTCTATTTACTATTTCTTGCAATATGCAATCATGTTTGGCATTGTTAATCCAAGTCCATAGTAAAGCAATATTGCAGAGCTGGCTGTAAACTAAAACCCTTTGGGCTGAATTTTCATCCCAATGCACAGAGAGTTACTTTGAGGACTCTTCACAGTGTCAACTGGGCGTATTTACAATTCATCATGCAATGCAGTGAAAACTTCTATGCCTCTAACGTATCTTACATTTTTCTTCAGAATCAGCTTTTTCAGATGAGAATGAGTTGTTCTTGCCAAAGAACACATAAAAACTGCAACGTGTTATATGCTTTTTGTCATTTTGACTAGGCAGCACAATAGTCATTCTCCTCCCTTCTCTCTCCACCACATTTAAGTATTTTCAACAGAAACTTCAGATTTTCAAAGAGGCTCACAATTAGGAAATAACATGAGCAGAGAATCAGAGTGACCCTGAGCACTCTTGAAAATCCAGCCATAAACTCTTCAAGACTCCCTGTGTAGTATTACATTCCATCCTTTGAAAGGCCTATACCATACTAGTGCTAAAATACAGCTATTCTGCATGTGTTCTTAAATCTTCTGTTTTAAAATCTTTATATTTTAATGGAATGCAACAATCAATAAACTGAAAGCCCAGGAACTGGATAGACATTTCCAATGAGCTCCTAGTTGCCTTACTATCTTCTTCAATTTTTGTTACGGCTTATATTATTTGGTACCACTTCAATGAAATGACAGCTTTCAGAAATTTTAATTTATTGTAAGTAAAATTGATTTTCTAAGCCCTAAAATCTTTCCTTCCAAATCCAGAGTTCACTGGATTCTTTTGCCAGAGGGCTTTGTAAGAGAATGCCAATTTATCAAATCCAAATCTTGTAAACTCAATGACCTCCAGAGTATCAGGAGAAAATTTTGGGGGGTGGGAGGGACAGGCCCAGCCCATACCAACAAATAACCTGAAAGTCCAGGCACTCATCTGAGGTATTAGAAATACCTTCCTAAGGAATGAAACACACAGGGCAGAGACTTGAACACTTGAACATGCATATCTCACTTTTCAGGCTATGCAAACGTAATTTCACATTTTTTCCAATAGAATAATCTGGAAATCATTCTGACACAGGGTACACAGGATTGGAAAACTTTTTTCCGTCCAATACTACTCAGAACAACCTCTATCTTGCAAAGCCTCAAGCATGTAGCATTAAATGAATAAATAACAGAAGGTGCCTGAGAATCAAAACAGGAAGGAAAAAGGGAAGGAAGGAAGGGAGAAAGGGAGAACCTTTCATTTCATTTAAATTTCTCCTGTGCTGGTTTTTCTTGAACTTTAAAATCTGTGATTGATATCAAACCCCAAGGAAGTAAATAACAATTTTTCAAGCTGTATCAATACTGCCAGAATACTACACTATATCATTATTTGAAATAGCTAACATTTAAAAGGCATCTTCCAGGATGCCTCAAATTTCTAGCAATGTCATGATCTTTTTGCTCTGATATAATGGCTCAGTTTCTCTGGGTATTAATATAGTATTCCATAATTAATATATCTGGCATATCCAAGAAGAATTATCCTAGTATTCTGAAAAGCCAGAGCCTAGATTATGTCACTCATAGGTGGCTAGTGCTCTTAACAGCCAAAAATTAACATTCTTAGTTTAGACCAGAAGATAATGAATTTTAAATTAAAAGTTACATCCACATTGTGAACTGTGCTATGATAGATACCCAGCTAGCTGTAAACAAGCTAACACATATACTGGAAACAATTTAACTATGGTAGTCCCTAGCTCCTCACAGACTGAACTGGATGCTCCTCAAAAGAGTAAATCACTTCTGCATTTTTGATGATGTTGTACAGCTTTCAATATCTGTGTTAGCTCATATGCAGCTCGCCCAAGTCTCTCTCCACTGCACTGCAGTATGCAGCATGGACATACCACAGAGATCAAATACAGAAGGAAAGAATTTAACCAATTTGACACCAAGCAAAGCTACAGGGTTCTCCATGTCTCCATCATTGCATAGATTTAACAATACGCAATATGCAGAGGCACCTGAGCTCTGCCTTAAGGACAGGCAAAAGAACAAAGCTAGTGTTATTCTAGGGCAAGCACAAAAACTTCCTCTAAAACCTTGTATTTCACTTTTTAAATCTGCAGCAACAGCCAGTGAAGTAATTTAAAATTCAGTAACCTGGAAGAATCAGTTATCAAGGTCTGACTCACTGGTGTGTAGAGACATCTTTAACATTATTTAACGTTGCTCTACAGATGCAGTGTCCCAAAAGATGCATTATTTACCCATATAACTAACCTAAAGTTTTAGGTAGGCATATAAGAGTTCATGCAATCCCTAGGTCTGCAAAAGATTGTTTAATGGAAATTCACACTTCTGACTTGAGTCTTGGGATTTATATCTGCCAAAAATAGTGGGATGCATTCCAGGGTACAGTAAGTGTCTTAGTCTTTCAGTCGCCACTCAACCTGACCTGAGCAGTTAGTCTAAGTCATTGTCCAGACAAGTTATCTATTCTTTAATTTCTACAATACATCCAATAATTTCCTCAAATTTTCAGAAGTGAGAATTGCAACATGATGCAATGTTTTGTTTTTTTTTTTGTTACTGCAGACAAGCAAAAATGCTGCTGTAGTAGTATCAGTTAGCAACAACCTGCTCTGGAAAAAACAGAAACCAATTTTCCTTACGCTTCTTGCTGTGGCGCAGGTACCTTTAATGGAAATACCTAGCCTTTAACTTTACTCATTTTGCTTTCAAACTGATACCAAATTTGAAAGACAGACCTGTTTTGATCCCTTCCCTAAACATGAATCAAATACTGACATATCTGTATTTCACTTGCAGATACAATTTCCAACTTAGTCATAATTTGAAGTTAATCAAGGAATTTCTTCATCTTGTAATTTCTCACCTGCAGGTAGTTAGAACTGTGATTACAATTAAAATTACCATTAAAAACTTCATGCTGTGGTTTCATTACCTGTGTCAAATGAGTTATATTAATTATGAATTATGATATTCATAGACTTGTGTTGACATGCATCTCAACAGGAACCATGAGGTTTCTACTGAAATCTGCAATTCAAGACTTCGTTTTGGTAAACATCTGAGAACTCAAGCTAAAACTCAACTTCATGAAAGAATGACTCAGGCACTTGTCAGAGAGCAAGATACGTATGTCACTCACAAACAAAGTGCGCTCGCACATTCATATTAATGTATTATAGACCGCTTGCCATTATTTGCTCAGCTAAAACATGAGCTCAGAGAAGGTCATGGAACCAATCCAATTCCCTTTTAAGTCATTAGAAAGGCTCTTGTGGCACCTCTTTGTGACTGCTTCCTGCAAGCAACCACACAACTACATGCAAGGCAGAGGGTGGTGTTAGACTCTACAGCATCCCTACCTCCAGGTGTAAGGATAGTAGGCTGACTGCACAGAATCAGCATCCAAGATCTGCAAAGTTCTTGTACTGGCAGAAGCAGTTACTATCCTCTGCTGTATAAGGCCCTACTGCATTTCCCCAAAGGAAGTGTTTTAAATTGGGTCACTTTTTCCCTTTAAGGATAAATAATAGATAAATCTGTAATCTCCCAACTTATTAGCAATCCAAAAGTATGAAAGCTACTTCTGCTGTAATCACTGAAAGGGAAAGTAAAGATATATTTTAGCTTCTTATTAATGTAAAAGAAGAAAATATAAGTACATCTAGTAAATAATTTAATTACAGAGCAAACTTAGCATTTAAAGACCTTCCTAAACGTCACAAAGCTACACAATGTAGACATAAACTAAAATTATTCAGCAGATGATCCGCAATACATCCACGGTTACTGAACATGTATAAAGCAAAAAAAGCTACGTTACTATCAAGCATTAGATAAAACATGCTGGTATAAAACAGCTATGTCAGCAAAAAAAAATGGTGTCATCTTCTATCACGTGTACTCATCCTGTTCCAAAATAATTACTCCAATCTTTCCACCTTTTCCCATAGTTACCTTTGCACGGTCTATACGCCCTTCTCTGGGAGCACATTTCCTTATCTAGTTAAGTCACTATCCCCTTCCTTCCTATTGTCTTAAGAACAGGACAGTCAAAAGAAGCTGATGATCATACGTCTGTAACAAAAATGAAAGCAACAAGAAGTATGCCAACAATCACCCTGATCTTTTCGTTTGTATTTTGTGCCCTTTTGTACCTATCTTCTAAACTGAAAATTCTTCAGACTGAAGACTGTCTTGCTGTATACCTGCATACTATTAGCATTATACAAACGATAACAGAGCCCAGAGAGGTGTTATATTCTCAGCTGAGAGTCCTCAGAACTTGCTGGTATCGTCCTGCCACTACATCACGATAAAAGAGATTGCAAAACTGCGAGAGAACAGTTCTTCAGTTCCCCACCAGCACCGCTTTGCATGACACAGACTATCACCAAGAAGGGCATCTCCTAATCCCAGTTACTGGCCTTCACATATTGCAGTAACAAAAGCTTCAGCAATAAATGAGATATAAAATAAACTCTGATTTTACCATCCATGCTTAAAGCAATAATCTTTGAATAATCTGCTGCAAATACTGAAATTAATTCTCGATAATCTGCAAAAAAAAAAAAAAAAATTCAGCTTAAAAAAAATTGCAAACAGTACTAACTACTTAAGTAATACAATGAGCAGTTGGGATGGATTTATTCAAAAGTCACAAACAATAAAATACAAATTAAAGAGCAAACATTTACAGAGAAGGGTACCATATAGCTGGCAAACCAGAATCCTATTTTCGTGAATAATCTCAAAGTGGAAAAGAGAGAAGAATACAAAAAAAGAGGCAAGGAGAGCAAGATGTGGGGACAAATGGCAAAAAGAAATCTGTTCATAAAGAGAAAGAACAGAAAAGCATGAATTAGAAAATAAGTCATTAGTATGAGGGGAAGAGGAACGAGGAAGAAGTATGAAAAGAATCCAGCTCTCTAGAATGGCAATTTTTAGTTACTAATAAAAAGTACCACCTTCCAGAAAAGCTGCTGCTTGCATGTCTAAATGGATGCCACTTTAAGGAAAGTCCAAAAACCCACAGGCATAAGAGTCAAAACAGTCCAACTCAGGGAACTGCAAGAGCAGATATAATATTTCATATCCACTTTCTGGCTGTGATCCAAATCTGGCACAGATGGCTTGTAAATGACTGTCACTGCCAGAAACCTGCAAATGATTGTCGCTACCAGAAACCCATTGGCCTATCATAAAAGGAGTTTTAGCCTCAATCTGGATGTTGATCCTGCAAAGGTGGTCGGGGGTCACAATACTATAGGACAGTGCAGCTGCTTATCTGTCATACGGCCTGCAAGAGGTGGTAAGCCCCTTCTGCCCCTTACTTAAATCCATCTTTGGCACACTGCAAAGCACAGGACAACTAGGTTTCACTCCCAGCTCTGCTGCTGATCTCCCTTGAGCCTTGTCCCATTTCCATTTAAGCCAATTCCCTGCAACTTCCACAGGTCTCTATTTCCCTCACTGGTAAAACTGAAGTGATACTTTATTTTCCTCGCCTCTCTTTTCTGCCTGGTTGATTTAAGCTATCAGCTTCAGGGTAGCAATTGCTTCTGACGATGTGCTTGTACAGCTCCCGAACACTGATGCTGGGCAGAACAGGACTTTGATCTCAGCTGGAGTCTCTGTGCACTACAGCAGTAACACCCTACATAAGAGCACAGACCCCCACTAAGGGAGAGCTCTAACGTAAACGTTTTAAAAGCACATGACTAGGCTAATTTTATACATTGCAATAACTTGAGACAAGACAGCCTAATTTAGAGCAGAGAAGACACATGGTCTTTGTACCCTTTTCTTTAGAAAAAGCAGCGCTCTCATAAATTATCAATGGCATTCCCCACAGCAGGCAGCTGAGAGCGAGCCTGCCTGCATTGCGATGCACTCGGTCACAAACGGCACCTTGCAGCAGGGCGAGTACTCTACCTGCACTGCTGCCTTTAGAGTGTCGTGGCTTAAAGGTAGATAATATCCCAATACCTCAAATAAATGCATAGAAAAATGCGTGGGACACCCTTGGACTTCAAGCCTGTTCCTGTTCCAGGACTTGTTTACATATCACACTTTCAGAAATCTCTTATCTGCTCTAATTGCTATGATTCATGAACTTACAATACAGCTGTCCTCCACAATTTTCATCCAACTGTAATCCTTCACTTTGCAAATAAATAACTAGTGACTGCTTATAGCTGCAATATCTAAGCACAGCCTTAAAGCTTCAGAGCAAATTCATAAAAGCTACAAAAAATTGAGTATAATAAAAAATGTCACAAATAAAATAATGTATATTATTACCATCATCATGTACATATCGAGACGTATTATGCCACTGCAAATGCACACTGTGTATTCTGCTTTAGAGAGCGCCCTCCACGCAAAGTGCCAGACCCCCCGTGGCACCGTTCATGGCTTCCCCTTGGGCTACGGCAGGTTTATCTACACAAACCAAGTCTCAGTAGAATTACACAGACCCTTTACAGAGAACTTGGGGGACCTGGGGCAAATTTATTCCTATGTGAACTGCGCTTTTCAGCTGACAATGTTTATATATTTCTCATTAAACAGGTTAGATGGTTTTGTAAATGCTGCTTTTTAAGTTATAGTATTAAGATTTATTGTTAAAAAAGCAAGTGAAAATATAAGAACAAATGATAATAATACGGAYCGGGACCTTACTGTAACTGAGTGTATTGATACTTTTATCTTAGCTACCAACAGTTTCATTTAACTATAGTTACGTACTACAAGGAATGTGCTCGCTTATTCAAGACATACCAGCATAAAATAAAAATGAATATGTTAATTTCACAAATTCTATAAAGTAAAAATCAGTTCAGGAAAAAGATATGAAACTGAAACATATTTTTGAACAAAAAACCTGAACTCCTATGAATCTGTAATGATTCCCAGATACTTCTGCTTTGTATTTTGTACTGGAAACTGCTAAAGGATACCAAAGGAAAACACCACTGTGCTTGAGAACGTAATTCCTAAAGAAGCTACATCTTACTCTTAACTGCCATCAGGAACCACCTTCGGGGCTGGGAGCAGCTACATGGACTGCAACTGCTTTTCTACTTGAGTCTAAACTATTTTGATCCTTTATAATACAGGACGGAAACATTGTTAAAAATGGTTTCAATTTAAAAAAGAATTCCTAGCTGGTTGTACCTGGTACGTAGCTTCATATGAGTAAGTGCTTAATCATATGCTTGAATTTCTATCTACAAAATAGTTTCATGAAAATATTTACTTTTAAAAAATAATTTCTCAATTGTATTTCGTAACATTAGCGAACTCAAATCTCTTCATCCTATGACTATTAGTGTTTCAAAAGCAGAATACATAAGAGAAGAAGACAAGACATTAAGGGCAAATTGGTGAAATTGCATACTCACAAATAATATGAATCTTTTATCTACCTCAGCATGAAAAAGCTAGCACTGACACTGAAAGAATTGCTTACTATTTTTTGTTAACTCACCCAAAATGTTCTCAGCATCTTAAAAGTGGAAGTATAATCTGTTTTGTGAGTTTTGGACATGCAGGTGGATTGCTTAATGAGTTGTGCACAACACACGCAGAACTAATTCCCTCTGGCTCGTTTCACTTGTAAGGAAAAATATGACATTTTACTAAAGAAAAAAATACTTCTCTGCTTGAATTAATTCAGGTATATAGCTGCATGTACGTTCCATTGCTAGGAGGAAAAATGTAGGTTTAGGAGTCATGCTACCATTTTAAAGTCCATGCCAAAGTTGAAACAGCTTTGCCAAGCTCAGAGAAGGGCTTGCAGCATTTTCTAGCACACTGTACATCAGCGAGGCTCAGGCTATGTCCCATACATCTTTACAGACTTCAGCATTCCCAACAGCCTGTGCTCTGTCCCCCACGCTAGCAGCAATGACATTGTTGGCTGCCACATGCCACCCAGGCCATAAAGAAGGTGGGGAACAGGCCTCCAAGCTTTGAGAGTCAGCAACCACTGAACTCGCTACAGTAAACAGGAATCTGAAGCAAGGGAGCAGATAAGCGTGGGGCATTTTGCTCCCGGAGAGAAGATGAACTATTCCAAGGCCTCTCCCTCTCGTGTGTATTTCACTCTTACAAAATGGTACTAATTGACCTAATTTACTAATAAGTGTTTTCATGTGTAATCTCAGTCACATATGTGTTCATAAACTATTGTTTCCTGGGTAAGCTGGACAGATCGGTAAGGTTCCTGGGGATCCTGGAGGATGCTTTAAACGAGCAAGTTCAATGAGATTTGCAATGATATACCTCTAACTCAGGAATTAGCTCTGTAGACAGAAAAATAAGTCAACTTCTTGAGAGAACTCTGTGTTAGAAGCCTAAACAAAGACATTTCAGAGCAGAAGCATGGTTTGTTTGCCTTTTGGTTTGGGGCGGTCCTCGGCAGTTTCTGGCCATAAACACATGGTTAACATTCAAGAATAATATTATATTAGAAAAGACATGAGTATCATCAGATCTGTTTCTCTGAAGATCTACTGCTTTGTCTCTCTTTGCTTCTCTGAACTGCACTGAGCAGAAACAGAAGAGATGTTTTATTTCCTTCTTCAAGGCCACTGCTACAAAACCCCTCTGCAAACTTTTGGCATTGGCCTCTGCAGAGTCTTGTGTACAGTGAGGGAATGGAGAAACAGTTACTCTGCTGCTGGGAAGAGCCATGAACAGCTGTTCTTCTGGTATATTTGCCTTCATTACATGGCTTCAAATTGCATCAGAATGCATCCGCTAGTCATTTTTGAAGCCTTATTGCCAATTCCTTACGTCTTTTCAAAACACATGGTCTGAAAGAGCTATTGGAGAGACAGTGGCGATATTCACGGGCTCATTGCCATCAGTTTTCTTTCTGATTCTTCTATTGATTAGAACTATCACATGCACAGATTAAAACAGCAGACATCCACTTGTGCATCCATCGTTTTGGTTTTTTCTCTGTATTAAGGAGTGATTTATTTGTGTTTATGTTGCACTCATTGTGGCATATGGTCGCTACAAATATTGTCATTTAGAATGGGACAAACTACAACTGACCTGCTTAAACAGCTGTCTTTGTTTTAAAACGCACTCTGTAAATATTTTTAATTTTGTGATTCTCTACAAAAAAAAAGGTTTATGTTACTTTATCTACCTTGTTTTATTTACAACCAAATGAATGAAACAAACATGGTTTGCTGTCTTATCCAGAACACCTTTTTAAAACACCCATGATTTCTTGCGGCAATAATTCAGTTTGAAAAAGAGACTTTAATGAAAACTAAAAAAACACATAAAGTTAACGTCACTCCGAATAGCAGATTCAGAAATGGTTTTATTATTGTTCCACAGCAGAGCTCATCCCGCCCGGAGCTAAATCTTCTTTGGCTCGCTCTGTCCTTGTACCGGCAAGTCAGAAACAAACTATTCTCGTATTCCAGCAGCAAACGCTCCCGCTCCAAAACCGGGCGCTCGGGGCAGGCACGGGAAGGGCGCCGCCGAGCCGACCCCAGCACTGCTAGGCGAAGGAGGGCAGAGCGGCCCGCTCCGCAGGGCGAGCGGGGCTCCGCACATCCCCGGGGACGGGGCCGGCTCCCGCAGCGCGGAGCCCCCGCCGCTGCCCGCTGCCCGCTGACGCACGGGGCTCTCGGGCAGCTGCCGCCGCGCGGCGGCTCCCGTAGCTTATGGCAACGGCGGAGCCAATGGCAGCTGTCCGCCGGGTGCTGCCATGGCGATCCCGCTCCTCGCCATGGCGGCACCACCGGCCGCGGCCGCACCGCGAGGAAGCGGCGGCCGCGCCCGCGCGCTGCCCGGCCGGCCGCCCCCCACCCCGCCCTCGCTGGCACCCAGCGGAAGGGGCAGCGAGCGCCCGCCAGCGCCCGGCGGGGCCGGGGTCCCCGCGGCCAAGGGGCGACGGTCGCCACCTACGGCACAGCGCTCCGCCTGCTGCCGCCCGGCCCGCCGGGGGGGCCCTGTGGCGGAGGCAAGGCAGGAAAGCTCTCCCGCTACGGAGCGAGCGCGGCTCTCCCGCTCTCCGTGGGCCTGACAGCTCTCCCCAGAGACCAGCCCCTGAACTTCGCGGAGCGGGACCGGACCGAAGTTGGAAGGCGGGACCGAGGTCCCCCTCCGGGAGCGCCCGCCAGCCGGCAGGCACGGGACCCGCCACCTCCCCGCCGCGCCCCGGGCAGGGTCCGGCCGCCCCGGCCCCGCCGCCGAGGCACGGGTTCCGGCGGCGACCCCCCGAGGGGCAGCGGCTCCAGCCCAGGAGCAGCCCCGGTCCCTCCCGCCGCCCCCCGCGCCCGCACCGCTCTACCCGCTGCCCCCCGGCGGGGGGTCCCCCTACCTGTAAGGGATCCAGTCCGCCTGGTGCCTTGAAGTCATCTCTCCCCGGCGACGCTGCCCGGAGCCGAGGAGGGGGACGCGGCTGCTGCTGCCCGAGTCGGAACCCGCCACGGCGCGGGCAGCATCCTCCGTCCGGGGCGGGGGCGGACGGCGCACCGGTTATCCCGGCAGCGGCCGCAGAAACATCCCCCCGGGGAGGGCTCCCAGCGGCGGGCCGGGCTGCATGGGGAGGGGGGCGGCCGGGGGCAGCGGGAGGCGGCTCCCAGCCCTTCCTCCCTGCCCGGAGCGGCGGCTGAGTCGGGCACTGGAGCGGGGGAGGGGGGCGCGGGAGGGGGCGGAGGAAGGGCCAGCGGCGGACAGGGAAAGGCAGGGCAGCAGCGCCGCGTCCCTGCTGCCGCTACCCGCCCGCCCCGCCGCCGCCGCGCTGAGGCATCGCCCGGGCGAGGCGGGCCGAGCCGCCCTCCGCGCCGGGCCCGCCCCAGCCGCGCCGCCACTGGGCATGTGCGGGGCGCGGCGGCCGGCGAGGGGTAGGCACGGCTCGGCGCGGCTCGGCTCGGTTCGGCTCGGCGTGTGTCGCGCCGCCCCCGCGGCGGGCAACGCACGGGCCCTAAGGCGGGTAACGGCCGCCCTCGCGGCGGGTAACGATCGGGCCCTGAGGCGGGTAATGGCCGGGCAGCCCTCGCAGCCGTCTGAGGTGGGGGAGAGGTGCGAGGAGAGCTCAGCCTGCACTTAGGCTCTTCTCAGTCCAGCCCTACCGGCAAAATATATACATCTCAGCAACTCGACCCAAAATGGCTGAGGAGCCACGGCCTAGGGTCTGTTAGTAAAAGCTTAACGCGGCCCTAAAGGGAAAATTCATGTTTCCTGTTCGCTGGCACCAGACTGGCGCCTCGCAGTGACACAGGGCCACTGGGACATGGTGGCAGCAGCCCACCTCTGCCGGCCTTGGAGCGGCCGCGAGCACCAGCAGCTCTCGTGGGGAAACCATGGCAGAAGGCTAAGGCTGTCTGGAGCAGAGCGCAGTCACGGCTCCCGGAGGAGCCTGGCTTTTGCTACACAAGTGTGTTACAGGCCACGATCCACTCATCCCAGCAAGACCAGCTCTGCTCCTGCTCTACAGAGCAGAAGTTAAGCCCATTTACACTACTGACTCTGTAAATCCCTCCTCCTCCCCTTAGTCTGTGTCAGGCTACACGCTTACAGAAACAGTTCCTGACTTTGTGGAAAAAACATGATCTGAAGAAAGAAGGAATTAGTGAAAGATTAATGAAAAAGATAATCTCTATTTGCTTTGAATACTGGAAGTCTGGCCTCTAATATATCAGAAGTTTTAATGTAGCTAACAGCTGTACTGTGTATGGAGGAGAGGTTTAAAGAAAAGACTTACAAGTTAGCTGAAGTCACCTTTTTGCACAGAACAGGCATTGTGGAATAAACATCAAAGAGTTAAGCGTGGCACCCACTGTACCTTGGAAAGGCTAAGGTGGAGAGGGGCACCTAAGAGACAAAGATGTGAAGCTCTGACCTGCTAAGCCATCCCCAAGTTGCAATGTTGGTCTTCTGCTTGATGGTGTGAACTCATGCAGAAGAAGGGTACAGTACAGGTTATCCGATTGCAAGGTATTGCAAAATTAGAAGGAAGGGTGAATGATTAAGACTGTGGAAAGGTGCACATCTGAGCAGAGTGAAAAAAAATGTTCACCTGAGAAAACAGAGACAGGGAGTTTAAAAGTAAGTGTCTAGAAATAGTAGAGCAGAACAGTAGAAACAGAACTTTCATTCGTTTTATAGCATAAAAACCAAGGAGATAGTATTATAATTTAGCAAATTAGAAACAGATTGAAGGAGATACTTTTTCACACAATATAACTCTATGGTAGAGTTCACTACCAAAGAACATGGCTGGGGCCACAGGAAGCCAGCAAGAGCCAACAGAAGATGGCACACTTAACAGGTAACAGAAATGTTACCATATTGTTCACTATCATGAACTTTTGAGAGGCTATTTTGTTTTAAAGCCAGAAACCGGAATTTAAACATTTTCCAGAAGTCGAAAGGAGATCTACCTTTAAGGAAGAATTCTCTCTCACATCCATGTGGATAAGATAATCTGCTGCTTTCTTGACCAGCATCAGGCACTGGACTTGACAGACTTCCGTTCCAGCCGGGCACAATCTGGAACTGTAAAACAATGGGTTTCACCACCACCTGGCAGTGTTATTAGTGTGAGGAGGCGACTGCAGGAGATCCCATCTCCCGCTACTAAGCTGCATGCTTTTTAAGCATGCCCATTTACTGAGGCTTCTGTAGAAAAGAAGAAAGGAAAGACAAAAACTAGAAGAGTTTCATGTCTTCAGAGTCAAAAGCTCTCAAGACTGATGATTAGAATATGTATCTTCAAAAAGCCGTAAGYGTAAAGTCTGAGAGATGAGCTAGTGCACACACATCAAAAAGATCCCTCTGAACCTTTGAGTGATATGAAATATGGAAGTGCTGTACTGTCATTTAAACAGCCCAAGACCATGTTTGTGTTAACAAATGCAAAGCATACGGGGTTACTAGATATTCAAAATGGGAGGCTGTCAGGGTGTCCTGGAAGATGGGGGTGCACAGAGCATAATGTCTATCTAGGGAGAGCTGACACAGAGAAGAAAGATCACGAAGATTGTACGGGGAGAAGGGAAAAACAATTCTCTGATATTTTATCTGCTTTTGTAGGGTGTACTTATGCCCCCAACCTCTTCCTCATCCTCCCCCACCCTGATTCTTCCTCATCCCTTTACCATCCTGGGTCACTTGCTTTTATACTGCCTCACTCTCCAGCTTCGGTTCTTTCTCACTGGCAATGCTCTGTCCCCATTTCTGAAGCTGATGAGCTGAGCAGAAAGGTGAATACCAGCCCTCCACAACTGGCAGCGTTAAGAGCAGGGTTGCTGCACATCTCTAACTCTGAGCAAGAACCCGACTCACCAGTCTCCTACAGATGTCACTCTGCTTTGTCTACATGGCACACAGAGCTAATTCTGAATGACAGGGCAAGAGTTAAAGAGAAATCCTTGCCAGGAGGATGACCAAGGTGTTCATTTTGCTGTGTAACAAGCCTCAAGATTGCCCTTGAGGTGCAGATCCATTCACTGACATTTCTAATAATTTTCAGCAGCTCA
Organism: Phoebastria nigripes; assembly: GCA_035582835.1. Taxonomy (NCBI): domain Eukaryota; kingdom Metazoa; phylum Chordata; class Aves; order Procellariiformes; family Diomedeidae; genus Phoebastria; species Phoebastria nigripes. The sequence goes on along the minus strand of JAYKAV010000356.1, from coordinate 944,326 downwards.
GGGAGACCTGGCTTTTGCAGGTGCCAGTTTCCCCAAGTACTACTACAACAAAAACTAGGAAAAAATACCAGCATGTGACAAATAACCCTTACATGCAACGATGATTTCTAGGTCCTATCTGTAAAGAGAATTGTACTTCTCAAAAGCCATGCTTAATTAGTTTCAGATACCCACCTGATGGGCAAGGTAGTCTGTTAGAAAAACAGTGCTTTAAAGGTTCAACGATGGATATATGAAACAGATGGAAAGCAGCAACATAGATGCAAACCTAGCTCCTCCACTGCCAAACGTGTCTCACTGAGTACCATCTTCCTCTGTACAGTGTGCTACCTTTCCAATTATTCCTCTTTTGTCCTCTATGTAAAGTAAGTGTCCTACTAATACATTTTTTGATTGAGATGATGAATAATACAACACAACGATATCTAACAGTTGAAAACACCTGCATTTGCAACCGAAAGCCTTCTGGCAATCTGGGTAGAGAGCAAGACATCAAAGCAGGAGGACTCTGTTGAAAGGGAGTTGGGAGAACCTAAGCAAGCAGTAAAATAAGAAACTGATGTAAGGTCTTTCTTAAATGTAAAGATTAGTAACTTTAAAAAGTCTAGTTTTGCCATGATGGGGGAATTAAGTTCTTATAATTTAGCCCATGAAAAAAAAAATCAAGTAGTAAATGTATATACTGATTTGAAAAAGTGCACAGGGTATCTTTTATAGAGAGATTTTTATCTATCTATATTCCTATTGTTCCTCTTTCTAGAGCCACTGTTGCTTCTGCACTAGTGAGCACGGCACTGTTCAGAGCTTGTGTGCTACAGATAGAAAGGTCTGCATGTTGTGTGGCTTAGAAGGTTTCCTACACCTCATAGGTGCTATAGTAGGCTCGGGATATGTATTGAGTTAAATTCCTGTCTCATTTGTCTTTTTAGCTGACCTGAAAGAAAGTTGATTTTAGAAAAAGGAAAAGTATAGTAATGAACACCATAGATTTTCTTATTTGCAGACCCATTCTGTTTTTTTGCTGTGGTGTAACATGTCCTAACTCACAGTTCCTAACCCATTCATAAGACATCCAAGAGACTAATTCGAGCTTTACTTTTCAGGTCTTTTAAAAGGGCAAAAGCTGACAATTTGTTGTCTCTGGATCAGCACAAGCATAGTGCAGAAAACACTTCTATCTGGCATTTTAAATCTTGTAATAGCACAAACAGGACAGATTTGGCATAAGCGTGTAAGGATTCTGGATTTTCCTTTATTGGCTTGGACATTTCTAAATTTAAGCTCCAAATGACAAGGAATAGGGATGTGTTTGTGCTGGCATTACTACAGAAGTGGTTGTGTTTAGATTTTTCCATTCCAATATATCTAAAATCAAGCTATCATATTTGAAGTAAAGCCATGCCAAATAAAACTTATCTGCATTCATTACAAACCTAGAGTTCCTAACAAAGTTCATGAACTTCTCTGTATAAAGCTCAGATCAGTTGTGAGCATAGCTAGGATATTTTGTTTGTTTGTTTGTTTGTTTGTTTGAAAATCAAACTGTGCAACTAACCAGGACCAGATGCAAAAGCTGAGGTTTTGTATAATGAGCTGAAATTCAGCAAGTTCAGTGGATTTCTTCCCAAGCAGTGAGTTCTGGAATGCACTGAAAGAAATTCAGAATAAACTCCAGGGATGATAGTAAGGGCATTAAAACTTTCACAAATCAAAAAGAAGAAAATGCTCACAAAAAGCGAATAAAATCAAAGCCCTGAATGGTAATTTTAGCCATAAGCACTTCAGTAATACCAAAGACATGATAGAGATAATTCTGCTCATTGTTGTGGGCTTTGGATGAGGCTTATGCCAAGTTCACTGTCCTTGTGCCTTAAACAGAAAGAAGCCCAGGTTAAATCTTGTTTCTCTAGTAAGAAAAAATGCATTATTTTTGATATCCCAATTTCAACTATAACAAGAAAATTTTGTGGTAAATGTGAACAATTTGGAGATGAAACTCTGGGAAGGAGACAAATTGGTGTATGAAAGATTTATTGCAGCCTTTACATGGTTGATCCTCTCCATCTCACCATGAGAGCTCACTTTTCCTTACTGTATTTCATCAATTCTCATTCCAGTAAGTACATTTCTGTTTCTTTATTGTGAGGCTGTGAAGCATAAATACCAATCGGTAACACACTGAAATAAAATCTATTCTGCAATAGCAGAATAGAGTTGCCTTGCAACCCAGAGTGATTTTTCACTTTAGTCACTTCAGTTTGAACTTGCTTAGCTCCACTGAGAACCTGTCTAATATCAGGTTTTTTACAATTAATACCAAGCTGACACCTACATCTACATATTCCTATAAAATAAGTAAGTATGAGAAAACGTTAACTTTTGAGGAGTTAAAGTTGTTAAGCTCACTTTGCCAGCACTAGAAATCAAACCTTGTACACCACTGTCCTGGTGTTTGCCACTGGTGGCCTGCTTTCAACACCTGCTAAATAAGTTTTTAGTTCAGTCTCATAGCAGATCCTGTAACAACACTTAGTGTCTCTCAAAATCTTACACTGGATATATCCAATGCTCTGATTCTCCAGTGTAAGTAATAAACCCTGTTACTAAGGTGAAAACAAAGTCTTTTGCACAGAGACAGACTAACCTACGTGACTGCTGTATATAAAGTCACTGAAACTTGAGTAAGAAACTAGTATAATCATAATTAGAGCTTTTGTCATCTTTGGAATTGCTGTCCTATTGAACACTCATCTAAATCCAGTGGGACCTCTAGAAGTGGATTCTGCTATATATTCCCTTCAGACTCCCCTTTTTACTGCCCTCTAACGTTATTCCTACATCCTGATACCTAAAATGAGTGTTCATGAAGGATGAATTTTCCTATGATAGTGCTTAAATACAAAATTGGATAATCCTATCCCATTTCAGCATACTATTTCACATAGGTTTTCCTTTTAAAGGTTTCTTTTCCCTTTGAAGGTTATTATTAAACCAAATTTTGCACAGTAATTTTGCTCTCATCTCTTGCACTGATGCTTTTTGAACTTTTCTGAACCATTTACACTATTTACATGTCACTTAAGGCATTTAGAATACCAAATCAAAAAGACGTATTTTCCAAAAGACTCCCCCGCCCAAAGTACATGTCGCTCTCTTGTAAGACAGGTCTAATTTCATAGCAAACCAAATGCCAGTTTACTGCCCATGAAAATTATAACTCACTTATTGTTTGTTTTTCCCTTCTAAAAATCAAGGGTAGTTTTCAGTTCTGACTCCTTTTTTTTTTTTCATGGAATCACAGCATGGATGGCAATGGAAGGCATCTCTGGAGATCATCTTGTCCAACCCCTCTGCCCAGAGCCACGACAACTACAGCAGGTTTCTCAGAGCTATGTTCAGGCAAGTTTTGATTATCTCCAAGAACGGAGAATCTGCAACTTCTCTGGGCAGCCCGTGCTGCTGTTTGACCAGCCTCACAGTCAAAAGGTGTTGTCTTACGTCTAAATGGAATTTCCTGTATTTCAGTTTGTGCCTATTACTCATTTTGTTCCTCTGAGCTAAGATGCATTATTTTGCACTCAGCCAGCAAGAGGGGAACATATTGCATCTCCCTTTGTCCTCATGGCAAGTCCAGAGGACCCTGAGGTGTCGTTTCAGGACAAAACCAGGCTCTTCCAACTCAGACTGGGAGAACCATGCTGAAATTCTCATAAGCTGTTAGCAAACAGTAGCATGTCTTAGCCTGCTGAAAGGATAACCCCCAAACTGTTTCTTCATATTAAATAGTCTTTTCTTCGCAGCATGGTGAGTAGGCAACTGTACTTAATACTGCAAAACCTCAGGATTAATCTGAAGCTCAGTACATCTTTCATAACTGTTCTGTAAAAGCATGCATAGGCATTACCTCCAGTTAATGTAAATCAAAAAAATTCCATTGAAATTATAGATCTAAAACTGTCTACCCCAGCTGAGGATATAGTTTTAAATGTTCATGCTTAGCTGTTGGGGAGCTAAACAAAAAACCAAACAAAATCCTGTCTAATCTCAGAGGTGTTTCAAACCCAGACATGACTTACCTGTCCTTAAAAGCCGTTCACTTCACCTGACAATGAGCCAGAAAATTGAAATGCTCCCAGCAGAACTTGTAAGTAGAACCAGAAATGCTTTGCCATAGGTGTTCGTTTGGAACATCATGATAATGACCTTCTCATTTTATACCCTCTATATTTCTTCTTCCATCAAACATGATTACTCAAAGTCAGTTTATTTAGAAAAAAAAAGAGCAACAGGTTTCGGAAGAATTAACATTTCATTACACTTTAGCACAGAGTTGCAATCAAATTAAAATGAGGTTGAGTTCACTGTACAAGGAAAAAAGATTTGAATGGTTTTGTCTGGAGTCAAAGCAGCTAGAAAAATAGGAAACTAGCTTTATAATAGCTGAGCATTTTTATAACTAGAAAACATTCTACAGTCTTCAAAGTCTTCAGATGATATTTAAGATTAAATAGTATCAAGTTATTATTTTCATTTGCTTGCTTTAAAATGGTCTAGCTAGTAAAAGTTTGCAAAAGGAGCAGGAATAAGTATTTAAATTATTGTTTTGCTGCTCTCTTTCCAATACAGTGGGTTAAACATATTTGATTTTGCAATGGAAACACCTGATTTTCCTTCAGAATTTATGCAACTTACTAGCTTGACTTACTGCAATCATCTGCACTTCTGGCCAGTGTACGACACGATTCATAATATGACTGCTTTACATCATCTTTGTAATGCAATAAAGTGCCGCATTCACATTAGAGATGATAAACTGAGGCAAGAGCTAGATTATTTAGTTTGCCTACAGCTATATAGAAAGTCTCTGGATAAGCTAGGAATTGATCACTTGATCTTCACTGAAACATCCATCTACAGTACATACAAATTATATTCTGGGTACCATGTGCCAAGCACTTTCTGAGTCCTCAGTATTTGCCAGTACAAGGTCAGGATGAGAATGTATTGCTTACTCAGTGTTTCCCTGAATTACAATCTAATGCACCTAATAATAATTTCAAATATACAGATACACTAAATTAACTTAAACAGCTGGCTGAGAATTTCTGTTTGCAAGAGCTATTAGTGTTATTGATTTCACCACACCATTTTTTCACTTTACCTCAATAGATGACTGAAGCTGTGGCGAAATAGTTCAACAGAAGCTAAATGTGAGACACTCTGCTCAATAACCTGGTCCAGCTTAAAGAGACTCTTTTTGTTATGTTTTAGCATATTCTTATAAAATGCTTTAGTTCACTGTTTACCAGGTTCTCAGTGATTTTGCTGTCAGAGTTTAACAGATGCTTGCTGGGCAGCTCCCAGCTTCCACTGGAGAATGCCAGGGCAGTTTCTTTTTGACTGGTGAAGAGGTAGCGGCCCATGTGGGCTCATCGTGCAGCCCCTGTGCAGCCCAGCGCCCACCTCCAGCACACCTTCCCACCAGCACTTCATGCCCACCCTTGGCGGGGCCCTCCCGCACCCACTTGCAGAGCCCCCCCAGGCACTCCAGGCGGTCCTATCTGACTGCATGTTGCCAGCCTCTCTGAAAGGCAACACCTGTAGGGTCTGGCACAAAGCAGGCGAGGTCCCACCACCTCAGAGGGGAGGGCACCTGCATCAGGCCAGACCCTGCTGTGCTGCAGCCCTCAGTGCAACACTTTTCATTCAGAGGGGGAGAACCCAATGCTGAATTATTAACAGTTCTTCTGTGAGAACTGTATCAGCTGCATCATGAGCACATTTTCCTCATTAACTTCGTCAGTGGTTTGAGCAGAGTCCCCTCACCAGCAAGTACAAATCAAAGCAGTTTTGTTATTTTTCTGTAAAAAAAGTTGGAGGAACTATTGTTTGCAAAATATATTTCCTGGCAGCCAGACAGGAAGATAAGCTTTTAAAATTTCCCTTCTAGACATAAAATGAGAAATATTTAAGCACCAATTAATTACTAATCAAAACATATACCTTCAAAGAGCACTGTAAAGAAAACACCAAGGACGCATTAAAATAAGACTTCCACTTTAAAAAATTAAATTCTTCAAAGACACTTCTCTTGCATGGCAGAAGATAAGGTAAAGCAACATTTCTTACTTAATTTTGGGATAAGAATTAAAGGAAAATAAATCAAATAGTTTACATCTCTGTAGTAAATAGTGTACAAAAATTACATGGATACGAAATTCTCTGAGCCTGTGCAGATTTTCATACAGGGAGATGACTGTATGAAATCTATCTTCTTTTTCTTCATTTTGCTTTGCATAAACCAATCTTCTTTTTTGGCCTCTCAGACCCTTTTCAGACAACATCTACTTTCTCCTAAATTACTGTAGGTAGATATATCTGGATGTTCTTCGCTCTAATATCCAACTCGTGGAATTGCTACTTTGACTCCTTGGGATTTCTTGACACCTCCTTATCAATGACAGCTCCATGCTCTTCTTCGAAGCCAAATCCTGCTGCACCTTCCTTGCATTGATACCACATTTTCCCCTCTGTCGTTCCAGTTGCATGGTCAGCTGGGTTCACGTGCCTGGTTCATTCACGTGCCAAACACAGTTATTCAGGTCTGGATCGTAACATTGGTAATATGATTGTAACCACATCCTTCAACCCCCTTCAGGAGCAGCAAGTTATAAAGACAAACTGACTGAGAGCAGGGATAATTCCAGATCCACACAAAATGTATTATTTATGACTAAATCAAAAGGAGACTGTGAGATCAACGCAACATTCCTTCAGTGAATGTGCAGATACAGTACATGCTATGGAGAATGTGAAACCAGGCAGATTATCTGAATTGGTAAAGATATGATGCATTGACTTAAAAAAAATTTATTATTTTTGTGGAAGCTTAGTCACAGGCCTGGATTTAGTGAGAGGTCTGGGGAGAGGAAAAAAGTAAAGGGCATGAGACAGCTCAGGACGTCAGAGTCTGTTACTGCCTTGCTGCTGGTACCACCCATCGTTCCCATTCCTGCATGAATGATGTGGCAGTGCCTCAGTTTACCTTTCTTCCTTTCGCAGCTCTGTCTCCTTTTCTTGAATTTAAAGAATCTATTAAAATTCTTCAGGAAAGATCGAGGTTCAGGTGTTCAGGAAGGGATTTTTACTGTCTCTGCAGTATTGCCCCACCTGCCCCTGGACAGCACAGTTAATCTCTGAGCGTCAGCACACTTTGACTGGAAGATAAGCAAGAAGGAAACTTGAGACAGGGAAGAAGTAGAAAAGAGCTGGGGGGAAGAGGGTATTACAAAACGGGAGTGGAAATTAAAAAAAAAATACCAGATTTTCTGCATTTACTAAAAGTCTGTTCCAAAACCACTGATGGCCCTTTTCCCACAGAATACTAGTATGTTTAGGTATGTTCTATATACGTATAATGTACATACACGTTGTACCTCTAGCAGCCATAATGAAGCAATTGTGCATGCTGGATATTTGGCACAGACTTTTTGCTGCTGTACCTGCTGTGTGACTCTGCTCCCTCTCACGGAGTCCTAACCATAACAATGCCCTTGAGAATCCACTCTGCAAAAAGCACTGCCTCTTCCTCAGGAACTGCTGAGGAGTTTCCTCATTCTGACATTTGCTATTTATTGATCCTTGTCTACACTGTCTTCCCTTACATTAGGAAGGTGGTAATGTAACAGCTCGTTTACAACTTGTGCTGTATTGTACTGTAGCATGAGAGAGAAATGTTGAGACACACTGACTCAAAGACCTAGAGAAATTCCTTTCTGTGCATCTCGGCATGTTTTCCAATTTAACTCTCAAGCAGACCCAGTTAACAATAAGACCCTTCCTTTATACAGAAATGTCAAAGCAAAACCAAGACTCAGTGGAGGGAATTAAGTCAAGGAGAAACAGAAAAAACACAGCCAATCCAGAAAACACTGAAAAAGTTCACTAAGGGGTAACAGGCAAATTGATGTGGAAAAGGAAAGAACAAGACAGAGGGAAAAAATATATAAAAAATAAACCCAGAGAACAGGAGACTCAGGTCTAGAAGACAGAGTTGGAGTTAATAGACTAAATACAGTTAGAGAAGCTACACACAAAAGGTCCATATATCAGCAGGCTGGGGGAAAAAAACCAAACCCCACAACAATGAAAAGCCTCCAAAAATACCACGTATTGTAATAGGATATTGGAGTAAGTCAGTCAATTGGAAATGAGTCACAGATGAAATATGCAAAGGTATGCAGCACCTGAAGTGGTACAGAAGCAGATGGTGGGTATTGATACTTTTTTTCTATTTGCCAACTTCTTGCCGTTTGATGGCAATGAATTTTGTTGCACAAAACATGCCAGCCATACAGTAAATGAGCAACACTTGAAAGGAAACATACTGCATATTTTTCTGAATGGCAGATTTGACTTCACATTGTCTTTTAAAAACAAATTGGTCTGTAGAAAAATATATTGTGGTGCTAACTTCTACTGAAAGTACCCAGCCTCACAGAGCGCTGTTCTTGGAGATTATGTGTTTCCCTACTGTTTGCCCTAGCTGTTAAATACTAGTTGAAGAGTTCTTGGTTTTCCCTTTACTACTCACTTTGTGCGCAGACACTTCAACAGACCTGAATGTATTATTACATTGAGATAAGATATTGTAGGGCAGTCTGTGGCTCAGATGCAAGTTATGTTCTGGAAGGAAATAATTGGCAATAAATAGACATTTCCAGAAATCCATTGGAATTGGTGGAAGTATTTATGCACATTTATTCTATGGTCAGCCTAATATGATCAAGGTAGGGATTCTGAGAGGAGGAAAACACAATTATACTAGCCAGCCTCAAGATGTATTATACCATGCTCTCCTAATGTCAGTAAGTGCCAGCTTTCCTTGATACAGTTTTTAATTATTTGCAGTTAAATCTAACTCTGGATATTTAGAGAAAATTGTTCATTAATTCAAATATTTGGAAGAATCAGTGAATATAATTTCCTTTAAAATGAAATCTTTTACTTAACTGTAAATCAGAAAAGAATAGTGGAAAATTTTTAGGTTTTCATATTGGCATCCTGCTTCACAAAACTTCACTGTCCACTGGAGAGACTTTAGGGTGGCAGTAAAACAGAGGGTGCCTCTGTGCATATTGCCCCTACCCTGAGATAAGTCTACTTTCCTCCTTCAGTATAGCAGTTGTAAAAAAATCAACTAATATGAGTAGTCCTGCCTGCTTACATGACACAGGCACACATTGACCAAACATAAAATGGAGACTCTGGGCTCTTCTAACACCTACCAATCAATGATTTGTGTCACTGCATATAAATTATTTTCATTCCACACTGACATGAAATGAATTCTAAGCAGGTACAAAGGGAGATGTGCCTCTGTCCCAATTGCAGTCTCAAGAGTAGAATTGATTAAATATATTTATCTTGAAAAATGTCAGGTTTTCAGCATCACAAATTTATTTCCAGAGATGCTCGAGTTACATTTCCTATCTTGTGATCAGCTGCATCCCTGAAGCAATCTATCACTCCTTTATTTAAAAGAAACTATTCATGAACAAAGGTAGTGTTATGAACACCTGTAGCCCCTGAAGAACAAGAGAACTCCGGGCATCAAAGCAAAGCATCAAAAGAGGCAGCAAACTAGGAAACTGCAATTTAACAAGAGCACATGACATTGAATTTCAACTGAATGAGATTCTCAGTCCAGGGCCTGATTACCTGATTTTGAACAAGTCACTTCACCCTTAGGTCTCTTTCCTTATGTGATGTTTACAGTGTAAACACACAAGGCAGTCAAAGTGTGATGCAGGGCAGCCCCCAGATGTATTTGTCTGCCCTAGCAGTGCCATTATCTGGATGAAGAGCTCTGCCAAGAAACCAAAAAGCAAATATGGAAAAAAAATCTAAATCAGTTTACACTAAGCTGAACTTGTAAGCCATCATAATTTAAGTAGGTTAAAATCTGTAGGGTTTTTAAGAAGGCCAGGTCACTGAAGTGCCTACTGAGCACTCAGTCTTGAGGTACTGAACATACTGTTCCCCATCACAGGAACATTTCTCTCTTAACCAGCCAGTTCTCATGGGCATGAGGAATTTCTCTCACTGCCTTATAATAAGCATCTTCAGCAGAGAAGTTTAAGAAAACAGAGCACAGAGGTCTAATCCAAAGTTTTATGCCCTAAATGAGAGTCAGTTAAATCAACTTACAACAGACTGTGCACTCTGAGGTGGAAGAATGAAACTTACTTCATTAAACCAAAGGGAATGCAGTGGTTTTAATCATATCCCCAAAGAAGAGCCAGGCTGCTGACTGTTACGTAGTTTACCAGCACTGGAACCACCAGAGTTCAGAGGTTATTCTGGAACATCCAGTTGGAAGTGGCAACTTTTATTAAGAAGCCTTGCAAAATTCCAGCAGCAGCTGCTGAGCACATTGGACTGAAGACAAGCTAGGGTTTAGACTCTTTCCATACTTCATTTCAGTGACATACATGCTGAAAATTCCTCCAGGCAAAAGATTAATGCATGCAATCCTCCATAGCAGTGCATATAAATTACAGCTTGTGTGCATCAAAATAATACAGAAAACAAAGATGGAGATATAACTTCTACAGAGTTGAAAATCTATTTTACTGACAACACTTCTGGCAATCTGTAACTTTGCTAACTCATCTTAAAAGAAGAACAATCCCCTCCTGTGCCATTATATAAAGGCACATGGAAGCTATACGACTCCCCAGTTCCTCACATTTCTGCAGAATAAAGATTGGTACTTTACCCTGATCTCTGCCATGAGTAAAAGGTGTCCTTAATGGTAGCAAAAATGGAAGGAGCAGAGGGAACAAAACGTTTCCTTTCCAAAATGTTTCCTACCCCAAGTGTCTTAGGATACCGGAAGGAAGAGACCTGCCAGCCTTAATGTGTGAGGAGCTGTCTTGCCTGGACAGTTGGCTGTCTCAGTGGTTTCATCTACTGCCCTCCTTATTGCAACATATCTGTCATTGGCCAAGACATCATCAAAGACTTATCTGGAGATACGGAGGGGCAAGGACTAAATGAACTCTTGTAAATTGCATTTGCATCATCAGATGGCAGTTGCATGTGGCCACCACCCAAGCTCCATCACCCTGTCATCCAGAGCTAATGCCACATACTTTCATTCAGTCCATTCTCATCTTGCATTTAAAACTGATTTTTTTCTACGAATTATTTCCCCATTGTACATGCACAGGGAAAGAGAAAGAGCGGACTGACTTCTGCACAAGCAGAGATGTTCCAGGGCAAGATCATAATTTATTTATTGGTTTAAGTCTGAATAGCTTCATCTGAACTAGTAACTCTCCTAAGTTCTTTCTGTGCGTGCTTTACTCTGGCAGACAAATTAGTAAGTGTAAAGAGATGGACAGAGCAGCCAAAATCTTTTCCATTTCAGTTCCAAGGAAATATAGCTGCTGCATGGTAGCAAAACATTGAATAAGAGAATAAAAGTTCAAAGCTAAATAATTGAAAACTTGGTTGGGTAAAATCATCTCTTTTGCTAACCAACCCTGTGTAAGTGTTTTATGAAAAATACAGAGCCAGGCTCAGTTCCTGGATAAAACATATAATTATTTTATAAAGACATATAGTAATTGAGGATGACTCAGAGATAGCTAAAGAAATAGCAGCTGTATCAATCTTCCGGGAAACAGTTCACAGAACTACATTTTTAAAGACTGCACAAGGGCAACTGCTAGCTATAGTCCATCTGTTCATAAAAATCGAAATGAGAAAAAAAATCAATTATTATTTAAATTTAAATCAGATTTCAAGCCCAAAGCTTTTAAATTTCTTTGTCTAAGATTGCCAGCACACAGGCTTTGGATTTAAGACCTGTGTGATCTATTTGAAAGAATGGCTGGCAGGTCACACCATTACATGTTCAGGTCTCTCCTTTAGGCCAAATTTGTGAACGTTACTGGATTTTTCCCCCTTTTACTCCCAGTCAAAATGATATCCTAAACTTCAGTTTCCATAGCCTGGCCAGCATAGCAGCCCATAGCACTTTTTTCTCCAGACCCCTCCAGGACAGTAGTTTGCTGCCCTGGCCTTCTGCCAAAGCAGGCTCCTGCCCCGTAGGGAGACCAAGTGGTGGCTCTCTGGCTGTGTCTCTGTCCCCTCACATTTCAGAAGCAGAGCACTCTGAAAATCAAATTCCACATTCCTAGCTCAGATCAACAAACTGTAGGAAGAAGTTGGATGAAAAGATAATGACAGAAGTGAAACAGGTCACATCAAATATCATTTTGCAAATGAACAGATTGGTTCAATGTCTCTCAGATCATAAGACACTGCGCATAGATATTAGTAGGAAACAGAACTCATAAAGACAAATTGATGGGTATTCTCACATGCAAGGGATGCAACTTGGGAATTAATAGAATTGAATTTGCTGTGGCAGCATAAACATCAAATTACATTTTTGCTGGGAGAGCTGCAATGCTAAGAGCTAATACCATAGCAAGACCTCTTCAGTGTTTTTAATTGCATTAGCAATGTGAGGTCAGGTACTTGTCCCTTTGTGAGATCAACTTCATGTTATTAATCTGCAGAGAAAACTCTGCATTCAGATGGATTTATTAACATTGTCTGTGTTAACTTGAAAGATATGCTGCAAACCCTGTGGAAGCAGGGAAAATACCGTACGTAACAATAAGAACTGCAAATCAAACTCCACATTTCCAAAGGAACTAGCAGAACTTCACTGAGTTGGAGTGAGCGATAAAGATTTATGTCAGCTGAGAGCTTGGTCCATTATTTCTGTAATACTACGTAAATCATCATAAAACATGACAGATGCAGTATTAATGATGAACTGCTAAAACTTAACCAGGGTCTCCCTCAAACCTTGCTGCTTCAATCAGTGCTATATATGACACTTCTGGAATAAACTGCTCTTTCATTCCAAATCCATCAAATTTTATGTTTTGCCTCTCCTTGAAGTGATGGATTTTGGGCTGGGACAAACTTTATAGTCAGGTCTTTGCTGGTCCTGGGCTAGAGTTCACTTTGAGAGCACAGCCTTCTGCCAGTTCTGAGGATGCGTGAAATTTGTGTGAGAGTCAGGTAATCTGATGGGCAAACAAGTTCCCTCTCACTGAGCCTGGAGCGTGAACAAGCTGACACTAGATGAGGATGAAGGGAAAATCCAGAATAATGAAGAAGGTAACTCCCAGAACCAGCTTTCCTATCCTTTGCCCTCCAGGCAGCGAGGAGAATGGTGTGCAGAGGGTGCGAGAATGGCGCTTCACACGCTTCAGCAAGACAGTAGCTGTGCCCTCAGTACTGCTGAATGAAGGATGGACACCTATCAGTGCAGGAAGAAACACAGTACCTGCTTTTGCAAGGAGGCACCACCGTTTAAGCAGGCACCAACCATCTGAGGAAGTAAAAAAAAAAAAAAAAATACACTAACTGCTTCTTAATGCTTTGAAGTAGAACTGCAGCACATCCCCTCAGACACGGCGAATTTCTCTCCTTCTCCCACAGCTCTCCATGATAGGTCAGACAAGGCGTTTGGAGGGCGTGTGGTGAAACTGTCCTTTGGGGCAGACCTGCAACTTTCCATGCATTTATATGAAGGCATGTGTGGGAAGCAAGAGAATATTTAGCCTGCCCCCCAGCCTCTTGAGGCAGAAGCCCATCCCATCTCACTGCTGTGCTTAGCCACAGCCTTTTCAAGACTTTGGGCCTGCAGATGGCTGAATGGACTATTATGCAGAAGTGGTTACCTTTTTCAGAGGAGCTTGGGAGGCCCTGTGAAAATGGCACCTGCACTGAGGATCCCGTGCATCCAGAAATCATGTGACACTTCTCCAATGCTGCAGAACTGGCTTTAAAAAATTATACTGTTCCCAAATAAATTGAGGCTATTTTGAGCTGCTCTTGGATTTTAGCTTTAGGATTCTGGTTTTCACATTTTCTCTACAACAGGGAGTGCTGGAAGTATTTCCCTGTAAATGGACAGGCTTCAGAAATCATAAATGCTGAGACTTTAGGCTGCATCTCACGAAGAGTCTTGAAGTGCTGCAAAAGCAAGCAGTAATGTTGAGCAGACATATAAGAAGTCCAGCTGATTTCAGTGAAAGTATTCAGTATGCAGCAGTGACTGTGTGCACGGGTCACCATGAAATAGTACACATTACAGCCGTATGCATGCAGCATTAGCATATTAATTCTATTGCAGACAACAGTACTAATATGGTCTTGAGTGATTTACTGATGACTAAATAATTAACTTTTACCACCAATATACTTTGATTGATCATTTTTTTCCATAACAGTTGAAAGTGGATCAGACCACAAACCATCGATATAGCAACTTTTTCCAGTACTTTCCATTTTCTCGTGAGATGAACTAGACAAATTAACTTTTCTCAGCTACAGTATTCATCATTCAGATGAATAAGTGTCATTTAGATCAGCAACATTCTCCATTCTAATCATTTATGTGAAAAAGAAAACTGAAATTAAAACATTTTTTCAAGCTACTTGTTGTGAACAGTATTGGCACTCTTGAGCTGAAAGATGCTGACTCAACAGCACTTTCATAGATGAGAATTTCCCCAAAGAAATAGAGAAAAATAGTGGATAGGAAGAAAAAAACCCACATCATAGGGCCAAATCCTGGCCCACAGTAAAGCTGTTCTAGGAAAATGTTGGTGATGAAGAGCTGATATAGGAGCACCTCGCAATTGTCAGAATGACGTTACCTCAGATTCACACCAATGCCAGCATCTGAGGGTGGTTTAGCATGCTGCCTCCAATCCGGAGGCTAAGCCACCTATTCAGATCTAGTCATGTGCAGCCCATTTGGTAAAAGGCTGCATTYGCTGTCAACTCCAGGGTCTCCAAGTTGTACAAAGCTACACCAAAGGCTGAACAGGCCCAGAAAGCTTCCTGCTGCTTGTTGCAAGGTGTTAGAATTTTGCTGCAATAGGCAAGCAAATCTTGTAGCAACTATACCTATGCCCTCCCAAATTTACATGCTGTCTTTCTCCTCCAGCACAAAATGGAAATTTCATTAGTAACTCAGAGAAACAAAGCTTCTCCTAAGAATTCTTTCCTTAGAGGACAGCAGCATTGCTAGAAATTGTTGCTTGTGTGACTTGACCCACAAAGAATCTAAATGGTTGCAGATGGAGCAGACTTTGCATTTTCATTTGATTTCTCTTACAAGTTTGTAAGAGAAATATTAATAGCACACTAATGGTAGCAATTACTATAATGAATGTAACAGCTGGTACCAGCAGCTGAGCATACGTTTCGGTTTTATACTTTTCATGTACAGCGTGAGGTGGCTCTGAGCAGTTGCAATCACTGTCTCTCACTTTTCCTCTCTGAGGATTCTATTTTCAGCAAGTCTGTGCTTGTGGCAAAAAGATGGGGAGCTACTTTTGTAAATATGTCGCCTCTCAGGAGGTTACTCATGGCTCTAAGAAATAGGTAACATGTTCAAAGTATGGTCAGTCTCTCAATCTACTCTGCTCCTCTCGATGAGTACGGTTTCACCACCAAAGCAAGTATCTTTCAGTTGTGCATCAAGTAGTTTGTTCCTCCTCTTCCTAAAGAGAAAATTGGGTGGAGGGACTCCTGTAGTAGAACTATGAAGCAAGAAACAATTCTGCTCACTTGGAAACATTTACAAACAAAATGCATGTCTGGGCTCCCAAGATTGCCACCTACCTGCTCCGCTTCTGAACAAACCCCGTGAGAGTAAATGAAACAGAAACGTAGCACAGACACTAAGAAAGGGCAGAAAGGAACTAAAAAAATTGTTCTGGCCCATCTTCACTCAGATTAAAGCCAGAATTTTAACTACGAGTGAACTAGGCTCCTGCTCTGCAGGACATGGGCATCTAGCAGCCATTAGACTGATGGATTTTAGTCAAACCCGTATGATGATGCCAACCTCCCCAAAGGCAATTCAGTTCAGGGCTTTACCTCCAAATTCCCATAGGTTGCCAAATTTGGCATTCAGCATTCCTGTTTTAAACTTGGAATTCAAGCCTATTCAAATGCTTTACTGCATTCATATGCTTTTCATGCTAACACAGTCTAGGTACTAAGGAGCCTGAGGCACTTCCAAGCTTAAGTAAAAGCCTGCAGGAACTGAACTGAGTGCAGGAAACAAAGGAAGCATGAAAGGCAGCGGGCACTTCTAGTATTCACTTTCCATGGTGTGAAGACTTAAAAGGCTACAATGACTGTGCCTGTCATCTGTTCAGGATGGATAAGGATAATATTCATTGAATCAGAATTCTTTCCTGCCCTACCTAAGATAAGAAATTTCAGATTCCTCTTTAAACCAGGCCTCAGAGTCTTACCCAATCAACCAAAATATTACAGAAGTACGTTGTTTCTCCTAAAGAGCTACATATTCTAAAATTACCTCAAATCTTTCTCAGAACAAAATGCTTCCAGAATTCACCAAGTTCCCAGGCTAATGTCTGCATCTATTATCACATTTGGATTTTGCCTCTTGGAAACTTGAGTCAAAGTTGACTCTCATGGCCCCGTCTTCTAAACCAACAGTACTGGTTACCCCTTGCTCTTGTCCTGAAGGAGTATTCCAGCTTACACTGCCATTATGAAATGTAATGACTGCATTTTTAAAACTCCTCTCTGTCAAATGCTTAGGGTGTGAACAAAACACAAGTTTCAGATTTAAACTTTAAGTGCATTCAGCAGGACATTATGCAGCAATCCTCAATGTCAAAAGACAGAAAAGAGAGTGTAAGGCAGAGAGTAGAGGGAATACACTAAGATCATTGTTGAAGGGAAATTAATTTCCTAGAAGCAACAGAAGACAAAATACAGTTTTTCCATGCTAAAATACAGCTTTMGGATCTTTACTGTTCTGACATTGCTGGAATGCAAATCTCAAAGTACAAGGCTCAGAGAAAAACAAAGACAAGTAGCATATCCATTAAGGTCTGCAAAAAACAAAGGGACAACTTAAAGGCAATCTGTCAGTGTAATAGCAAAACAGGCACAGTTGCTGACTTCAGCGAGGAAGCAGACAGCTGCAGTTTGCACAAATGAGAAGCTCTGAAGAAGAATTGCTGGCAGCTGTGTTAGAAGGACATTAAAATAATAAAATCCTGTGGTCACAAGGGCAAGCGTTGCAGATACAGGTGAGTCATAGACTATTTCAGGACACAGGTTTTTGAACCTCACAACTATAAGGGACACCTACAACGTGGCCTCACATGTCTCTTTACGGCCAACACATGATCAAAAAGAGAGAGATCCTCGGATGACTCAGCTGCCACAGTATCATTTTTAGACACCTTTGTCTGGCTTGCTTAATCCCAAACAAATCCTCTCAATGAAAAGCAAAGCAGAAGTCCTATTTCTGCTCAAATCGATGAGTGCCAGGTTGATGGGAACATAGCCCTAGAAAGTGAAGGCTAAATGTCACCACTGCTATAACGCCTCTTTTGTTTAATTTTGTTTTCTTTAAAGACATGGAAGAAACACTATGTTCTTATTCAGATTCTAGAATATCATCCAGAAATGTTGTGGTAGTGTGACCCCATTGCAAATTTGTGGTAAAAGCTGTACAACAACAGCAGGTATTCTGATAAGTCTTACATCTTTGAGAAAGTATGACAAACAATCAATAAATACACACTGAATTGTAACAGATCAAAAAATGCACTTGACATTAAAAATTAACATAAGCTTCAAGATGATTCTGCATGGCCTTTTCTATGGTGTATTTTAAAAGTACCAGCCATAACACAAACACCTACATCATGGGCAACTGTCTCACTGCATTGTTACAGGATTTTGCTAYTCATTTAATGCTGAAAAGGAGGTGGCTCACAGTCCAGATGATGTGTCATCCTTTTTTTCCCCTTTCATTTTTTTTACTGCATTATCTGCACGACAGCGATGTCATGGCCTGGTGGAAAGGCACCGTACCGTGCATCAGGACACCTGGATTTTTCTCTTGGCTCAGCCACTGGCTGACACTGACCTTGAGCAAGTTTTTAGTCTTTATTTTGTCCGTTTTGTTCATTCAGGACGAGGTTGGTCTCTGCTGCTATTAATGCGGGGCCCAGTGCTTTATGTAACCCAGCCTTTATGTAACACATTAAGACAATCTGTAAATATGCAGGAGAAACAATACTATACACRTTACAAACAGAGAGGAATGCCCATGCAAGCTTAGGGGTAAGAATTTGTGCCTCCTTCATAAGCTGCTGCAGTTCAGCGACTCGAGAGCCCCTCGCGATGCTGTGCCTCRCATCCACAGCTAGGACAGGTAATCAATTCACCAGCTATATTCTGGCCAAATTACAGTATTATCACTTAAGACTAAGTGGAAGAGCTTGGTGGCAAAGATACAGTGTGGAAGGTCATGTTCAAAACCAGACTATTTCCTCTTTATTCAGGGCCTTACGAATTTGCTTGTCACGATCCTAAAAAGCTAACACCACTTTCAGACAGGTTTGCAGGGGTAGCACAACTTTCCACAGGCTAGAGAAGAAAGAATTACCATGCATAATAATAACATAAAGAAAATCAAGTGCAACATTTTGTTTAAAGGAATAATTCAAATGAAGCAGTAATACACTTGGTCGAGTTTTTAATTATTTTTTAAAAATTCCATGTCTCAAACTGGAGACATAGTAACAAAAAGCATGAAAGAGAGAAAGGGAGGGAGGGAGGGAGGTGGGGGAGAGGCAGATGCCAATGCCAGAGACTTCAACATTGATACTGTTCTCCCAACTACACCCTGAATATTTCAGACAGTCCCCATTTACTTATGTTCTGCTCCAGGTTCATTCCTGCCCTCACTGATGTTCCAGCTACTGAAAGCCGCTGCTGAAGCTAGACCTCAAGGGGTTGCCTGTGGGCTAAATACTAAGGCATATTCCTTTTAAATCTTGAGTTTTATTATATTCTGGCCCCTGAGACAAAGAAAGCAATGCATTAAATACAACATATTCTTCAAAGCAATTACTATGATCAGGAGTATGTCACTGCATAATCTACCACTGAGTGAATAGTAGGTAGGAGGATATATTTCTTGTCCCTAAATGCAGGTGGGACCTGCATTACCTGTGGAACTGTCCATTTCATTCTCCATTTAAAAAAAAAATGGTGGAGTCTCACATACTTTTCAGAGCCAGAAACACTTGCTGTACTGTTGCCCCTATATAGCTGTCTCTTATAATATAAAATGCAGTTTGAAAGTATAGATCTTCCTTGCTTTTGTAAAGTTGATTACTCCCAATGCCCTTCCACACCTGCTGCTTTGTGTAACACAATGAGATTTTGCCATGTGGAAAGACGCAGTCCCGGTGAACCAAAGAAAAAAATTCAATGAACCAAAAAACCCTCACCTGAGATAAAAACACCACAGGTTTCAGTGTTGATGTAAAAAATTGCTGTGTTGTACATACCGTCTACACTTAGTTTTCAGTATTCCTTACAAGTATTTGTTCTTTACGTCATTGTCAAACAAATCACTCAAAGAGAACCTTTCTGACTTTGTGATAAGCTGACCTTGCTTTGTTCTTTAATATATTATTTTCTTGCTTGCACAGACAATTTTTCCATTTCTTTGGTCAATGAGCTCTCATATCCTTTCCCATCAGTCCCACCATTTCTGCAGAAACCAAAAAGGCACAAACTAAAACTAAGCTTTAGTTTAACTTTAAATCATTAAAGCTGGGTTTCAGGCAATCTTGTGAAAATGATCAAAAAGTGTAAAGTGGCTCTCTAATTAATAGAGAAAACCCATGAGCATAAACCTCAAACAGCATGGTTTTTCATTCATCTATTCAGTCAGTAGCAAAGCTTGAGCTTTTTGTGTGAAAGATTAGGTCCCTCGTATCATGACTAGTATTTTTAAACATAGTGCCTTGCTTCAGACTCTTAAGTAACAGCCTGAGTGTCAGGTAATTTGCTGTAGGCTCTCTAGTGTGAAGACAATCTTCAGTTTTCCAATACGTTTTCACAAAGAACCTCCTTATTCCTGCAGTCAACATTTGTTGGTGTTTATATGATTTAAGAAATAACTTTTAACGCCTCCAGGCAATCCTATCTGAGCTACCCGCAGTGACCCACAGACTATACTGTCCCTCAGAAAGTACTCTCACATCTGTACACAAATATATACCAGTAAGTTTGCACCACAATTCAAGATAAAAACAACATTGTACTACCTACAACGCCACTGAAGGAAGTTCAGTTGCAAGCTGTTTTCAGGGTATATTCCTTCTGGATACGGAGCTGGTTTAACCTTTGCTGACAGCAATGCCTTGACAGACTGCTCAAAGGTGTCTGGATGTCTGAACTACATATTTTCCTTTTTCACTGGGGTGAAGAATATGTATGATGTCATGTAGCTGAGAACAGGCTGGTTTTGGCAAGGGTACATCCAAAGGTAGTGGGTTTTAGCAAAGATCCTCTAAGAGTCAAAGACCTCGAGCATGTTTCACAGAAAAAAGAGCACAGCAGCTTTTCTTACATACCCAATTTCACAAGGGACTGAGATGAAAGCCCAACTGATACTCTACCAAATCAGCCTCGGAGTCTTCATCATGCAATTTATCCACTCCCCCAAAATCACCAATGAAAAAAATCCATGTATTGTTTCTAAATTAAGTGACTTATTGATGTCTTAGTAACTAGTCTATTTTCATAATACAGTAGCCTAATGAATGTTCGTAGTCAGCCTGCAGAAGCTGACGAGGAGAAAGGCAGCAAAAACCCCATGAGCTGGAGCTCAAATGTCAAGGAACACTTCTGCTTTCGGGATGCAGTTATCTGAGCTGTGCAGTGCTTTTATTGCAGCCAGCATGGAGCAGTGCAGAAGTCCACAGGAGCACTGGTCTTGGAGATGAGAACATAACCCAAATTCTGCCCTGTTATACAAGAAAAAATCTCACCAGGAAGCCTACTGGAATCAATAAACTTTTGCCAGATTTACACAGAGATAACAGGGATTAAAAATTTGGCCTCCCATAGTATATGCTTTCAGCAACAACCAGATGGATAGTGTCATATACAAATATCTGACTTGTTAAAATGAGGTTCAGCAATGCCAGGTATGTGATTTTGGTATTTAAGTATTTTATAACCAGGGTAACTATTTAGCACTTTGCATTCAAAATGGCTCAGTACCCTGGTGCTTCCCAGTGCTGACTCAGTATGGTGCAGAGATCCTTTGCAAGGTAGTAAGCTCCTGCAAATAGAGAACCCCCAAATCACTGGAGCAAAATACAGCTCTTCCTACACATTGTGGTAATGGCTGTAATTGATGCATTACCGTAAGAATTTTCTTTTCTCCTTTACTGACATTTTTAAAGGGGTTATTGTTAAATACTATGGACAGTACAATATTATACCAAGACTGGAGGGGGTGATTGGTGTGGGAATTTTTAATATCAATTTCATTTAAGCAAGAAATCTAACTTGCATGGAATATTATTTTAGTACTTTTCTAGAAACACATAGATTTTCTGCCATGGATTGTGTGGTCAAAATCCAAATGCAAGAACATCTTTCCCTGAATATCGTTTTAATTGTGTTCCAGTGAGTTAATATTTACACATTTAGAAAGTAACTACTGTAGCATTTTAAAAGGTTCCTGTGAATGGCAAGTTGACAAGTGCTTGCATATCATTCTAAGTAAAACTACTTCACATTGTTCTGCTGACTATAACAACTATAATTACTCTTTTATTCAAAATGCTCAACATGTTTCAAGAAAGAATACAAAATCTTCCCTAAGTGTTCTAATGAGTCTGCTTTCCACTGAAGAGCAAATCCTTAAGTAGTAGAACATGTAAATTAACAGTATGCCAAGAGTTGCCCTAAATAAATATCACCCCGTCATTCGCAGTTAATTTGACTCAGTCTGACAATGCTGAGCTATTAGGCTTCTGGGTACTGAGCTAACAGAGAGGAAGGTAGCAGTGTGACAAGCTGTTGATTGCGCTTAGACAAACAGTTATCTGTTGTACTCACCGGGCCTTTGCTTGGTTTTGTCAGTATGCTCACTATAGGCCCATGGAGAAGAAAGATAAACCCGGGTATTTAGTCAAACTATTAGCTGTTTCTTTGTTCAAAAGTTGCATTTGAAGATAGCCACAATGTTCTGAAACCTATTCAGTATTCTGAAATTACTCAGCAGCTCACAGGGAGTACATCCCTGAAACCCATGGAAATACTACTGCTTATTTCACAGAGCCAAGAATTTCATTCCTAGTCTATTAATTTCCTGTGAAAAACTCATTATGAGTTTCTGCTGCTTGCATTAGCATTAGAAAAATACTTAATTGTTTTTGCTTAAAAACAGTCACTTCGTGTAAATCAAGCATAGGAACATAAATTTTATGGACTAAATAACATTTTCAGAAATAAATAAGTTCACAGCCACGCTTTTAGATCAATTTGACATAGAATAAAAATCTCATGTGAACACAAAATAAGATGTAGCAGTCTCTTCAGCGTCAGAACAGCCTGTTCAGGCCACAAATGTGAGCCCTAGTGGAAATTCCATTTTGAGAAATATACCATTACTTACACTAACAATTAGACTCTTATGATTGTAAGTTAGTGAAGTTTCAAAGAAACTTTGTGGAAGAGGGAGCCAATAGATGGTTTGAAATTAAAAGGAAAGAAATAGAACACAAAATACAAACACCTTTATCTAAACAATTCAATACCTGTTGCACCCATATTTCAAATACTGTGCATAGTCCTACTCCTCCCATTTCCAAAAGGACATAGCAAACTAGACAAGATATTGAAAGGGAAACAAAACCAATCAGCAATTCTTTTATGGAGTGCTGGAAGACCTTGCACAGGCCGGCTGTGCCTCCCTTTCCTGCCGGCGGGATGTCTGGATGCTTCGCCCCCTTACAGCCACTGTTGGGCATCGGGGGCTGCGCCACTTGCAGGGAGCTGGGTCGGTGTTGGGTCACTGAGGACCCCCGACCCTCCTGGAACACCCTTGCTCTGAGCAACCTGATCTAGTTGAAGATGTCCAGGCTAATGGCAGGGGGGTTGGACTAGATGACCTTTAAAGGTCCCTTCCAACCCAAACCATTCTATCATTCTATGCTTCGGTATACTGCATCAAGCTTCAGTTGCTTCAGGCTGCAAAAAAACAAGCTGATTTAGAGAAGTCTAGAGGACCAGATCTTGCTATTTTAAGGAGAATCTGCAAATTGACATATACTTCGCCCAAGGAAAGAGAGAAGGGCTTTGTAATCATTGAAAAAGGGAAGAGCAGTGGAGTTGAGTCTTCCTCCAAAGAACTCTTAAATGCCCCATGAAAGGTTTAGCTGATCCTGCTTAATTAGATTGTAATAAGCTTTTGGGGGAAGTTAATTTCTTCAGCTTTGTGTGATACTATCCTATCACTACCTTCACAAAAAAGGTTAGTATCCCTGAATTGTTCAGGAATCCTTTAGTGGCACTGTCCTCCCCTACTGAAGTGCCCAATTCTTATCGAAGCAAGACTTGTGCAACGCCCTGTTTGTTATAGTGAAAGTGTATTTTTGAGGCCCTCGGGTTCCCAGGGTGCCTGGAAACAAGAGGTCCAAGAGCAAAGTGGGTGGCTGCCCATCTTTGCGTGGGGGGAGAGAAGACGTATGGCTGCAGGAACCGCAGAGGAAGAGGAGGCAGCTTCAGACGGGGGGCACCATCAGCCACATGTACCATGTGGCTGATGGTGTGGAGCCCATGGTGGTGGGTCCACCCGAAGATCAAGAAGAACCGATGGAAGTGGATCCACCTCCAGCATGGCTCCCCTGGCACCACTACACCGTGCCAGAGCTCCCCTCCATGATGCCACAGCAGCAGCGTCACAGGAGCGCCTGGCGTCACAAGAGCATCCGGCCCAGCCTCTGCACCTGCCATTAGCTGGGAGGCCCAGCCTCTGCGCCTGGCYGTCCTGTGGGCTCACCCGTTCCATCTCCCAGCATCAGCAATTATTGTATTGATTGCCACTGGTGGTGTGAGCCCTTCTTTCCCATCCCCTCCCCCTATTATTAAAAAAAAAACCAAAACACCAATAAACCAAGAAAATAACAGTAAAAATGCTTTCCTCCTCTCTTGTTTGGTACTTTGGCGACTGCATCTGGACTCCTCTGTCCCCTCCTTGTCTCCCCAGTCCAGGAAAGACACTGATGCATGGGTTGTGGGCCCAGCCCAGGGCCTTCAAGATGGTGAGGGGCCGGGGCACCCAGCACAGAAGGGCAGGCTGAGGAAACTGCCTCTGGTCATGAGGGTGGTGAGACACTGGAGCAAGTTGCCCAGAGAAGTTGTGGATGCCCCATCCCTGGAAGTGTTCAAGGTCAGGTTGGCTGGGGCTTTAAGCAACCTGGTCTAGTGAAAGATACCTGTCAGCCTCACCTCTGTGCCTGGGAAGATCATGGAACAGATCCTCCTGGAAGCTATGGCACATGGAGGACAGGGAGGTGATTCAAGACAGCCAGCATGGCTTCACCAAGGGCAAGTCTTGCCTGACCAACCTCATGGCCTTCTACGGTGGAGTGACTACATCAGTGGACATGGGAAGGGCTACGGATGTCATCTGTCTAGACTTCTGTAAGGCCTTTGGCATGATTCCCCACAACATCCTTCTCTCTAAACTGGAGAGAGGTGGATTTGATGGATGGACTGTTCRGTGGATGAGGAATTGGCTGGATGCTCGCATCCAGAGAGTGGTGGTCAACGGCTCAGTGTCCAGATGGAGGTCAGTGATGAGTGGTGTCCTGCAGGGGTGCGTATTGGGACCAGTACTGTTTAATATCTTCATCAATGACACAGACAGTGGGATCRAGTGCACCCTCAGYAAGTTTGCAGACGACACCAAGCTGAGTGGTGCGGTCGACACGCCTGAGGGAAGGGATGCCATCCAGAGGGACCTGGACAAGCTCGAGAAGTGGGCCCGTGTGAACCTCTTGAGGTTCACCAAGGCCAAGTGCAAGATCCTGCACCTGGGTCGGGGCAACCCCCAGTATCAAGACAGGCTGGGGGATGAAGGGATTGAGAGCAGCCCTGCCGAGAAGGACTTGGGGGTACTGGTGGATGAAAAGCTGGACAYGAGCCAGCAATGTGCACTCACAGCCCAGAAAGCCAACCGTATCCTGGGCTGCATCAAAAGAAGCATGGCCAGCAGGTCAAGGGAGGTGATTCTGCCCCTCTACTCCGCTCTGGTGGGACCCCACCTGGAGTACTGCATCCAGCTCTGGAGTCCTCGGTACAAGGAAGACATGGACCTGTTGGAGCGGGTCCAGAGGAGGGCCACGAAAATGATCAGAGGGATGGAACACCTGTGAGGACAGGCTGAGAGAGTTGGGGTTGTTCAGCCTGGACAAGAGAAGGCTCCGGGGAGACCTTATTGCGGCCTGTCAGTACTTCAAGGGGGCTTATAAGAAAGATGGGGACAGACTTTTTAATAGGGCCTGTTGTGATAGAACAAGGGGTAATGTTTTAAACTGAAAGAGGGTAGATTCAGACTAGATCTAAGGAAGAAATGTTTTAAGATGAGAGTGGTGAAACACTGGACCATTTTGCCCAGAGAGGTGGTAGGTGCCCCATCCCTGGAAACATTCAAGGTCAGGCTGGACGGGGCTCTGAGCAACCTGATGTAGTTGAAGATGTCCCTGCCCATGGCAGGGGGGGTTGGACTAGATGACCTTTGAAGGTCCCTTCCAATCCAAACCATTCTATGATTCTATGAAAAGTATAGAACATTTCCTAAGGAAAAATTCCATATGCCCTGGCTTCTATAGCATGGAAAAAGGAGAGCTGAGGCTGGAATAGGAACAAGGTTTACTAACTGTGATTTCTGTGGAGAAGATGAGTGGGGAAGCATGCATTTTCTCTCCCTGGCATTAGAAGCAGCTAACTGGTGGCATTGCTTGCCTTGGGATGCTATGACTGCTAAAAGCTTACACATGTTCAAAAACTGGTTAAAGAAATGGCAGGAAAATCCACTGTGTGTCACAAAGCTGCTGCTTCTGGTTCAGAAGTGCCTAAGGGGCAAATCACTGGCGGCTGGAAGAGCAGTACAGCATCTGTGATCGGTACAGTGTACATGAGCAATACAGCATGCACCTTCTGCAGGTGTGCGTTTCCTACTCATCGGCTGCGGGCGCTGCTGGCGACAGAGCAGGGGACTCAGTGCATCCCCAGGCAGACTCTGCACAACCTCCTTGTGACCATTTCCCGCTAGTCACTCAGGTGAAGAAATGTATTTCGAAATTCCTGAAGGACCTCAAAGCATGTTATTGACCATGAGTCAAACTCTCACCGACTTAGCAAAGCCAGTATTTCATTCCCATGCACATACAATCTCCCCCCTTGGACATGCCCTGAGAGCAGTAGGCAGGTACACACTCAGCAACCAGCATGTTCTCTGTGCTGTAAGGAGAGATTGTTTTGGCCCATCACTCCAAGATGCTCACCTACCCTCCAAAGAGCCACACCAAATTATGTTTTCTCCCTCACAAAAAAAGAAAAATGTTTGAGTTGAAAAATGCTAGAATTTGTTTCTGATCTCTGTCTCTGAAAATCTGACTAAGAAAAAATACTTTAATATTTATAATGAAGACTTCACTTGCCCTTGAAAATAGTGAAGCAGCTGTGAAAAATAAATATATTTAAGGGCAAATTCATGCCCTTAACTTCTCAGAATAAGACATAGTGAAGCAAAGTGGAGAATTTCTTCTACCTCACTGTCATTTGTAAAAAAGAAACAGAAAAAAAACCAAACCCCACCCAAAACAAGAACCCAAATGCTTTTACTTTTTCCCCCAAGCCAAAAAAAAAAGGTATTGATTTCATATTTTAAAAATGGGTCAACTAATTATGGGAATGAATCACTACAAATGTATGTTTACAAAGTCTTCAACATTGTTTGTAGTGTATTAATGTTTGAATCATTTTTTACAAATGTGTCAACAAACATTTCTCCTTTGCATGCACTCTAATGTTTTTCATTGGCCTGTACAAAGATTCCAGTTTTAAAGTTTAAGTTCACTATTTTCTATTTTTGCCATACTAAGCAATCCAGATGGGTGGTTTAGAGACTAACAAGCTTTCAAAAATATCCAGTTTCATTAATTTCTGTGCTCCCCATTTATCACTGCCAGACTGCAAAGAGGAATGGGAACAAAAGAAAAAGTGCATTGCACAGAAGATTTAAGGATTGCTTGCAGGTTTTGTTTCTTCCTCCCAAACTCTGCCACAGCTATAAAAAGTGAATAATCAAGTGGCCTGATTACCTTCTAGAGCTACAGTAATCTAATTAGTAAATCAAAATGATACACGCATGATAAAAATAATATATGCGGCAAGATCAATGTTACAGAAGGGTGCCATGCAAAAACTGTCCCTCCAGACAAAAACTGAAATAAAAATACTTTCTCTGTTCCCAGCAACACTTAGTCTAATTTCCTTGCAGGTCAAGGTAGCCTAATTAGCTCTAAATAAGGAACACCCAGAAGAGTTTGTTCTATCATACATTTTTTAAAGCCTTTAAACATGTGATTCACTCAACTGAACTCTGGAGTTTGAAATTCAGACTATTTTGGCGACCATGATACTGCCCTTTCCCTCAGATGGAAAGGCATACCAGCTTTTGCAACACTCCAGCTCCTGGATGATGTTTCTTTTTAAATCTCTGTCTTGGTTTAAGCCCAATGAATAAATACTTCTGTGGTATGTTTTAATTGCACATCCTTCACATCCTTTCAGCTCAGCCCTTCGCCTGATGAAGCACCATCAGGTGGCACAGCAGAAAAAAAACAGGCTGAATGCCAAATAGACGAAAGCATTTTTGGTGCCTGAATCAATACTTCAAATCTTGAGGCTTCTTCTGGAAAAGCAGCAAACAGGAACTCCCTTGCATTACGTGCCCGACCTCCATGCTACACAACTGCTGCAGAGGGCTCTGCTTTCTTTAGCAAAAGCACCTCCTCATCAGGAATGTTCAGAGGTTCTGTAACAAGCAAACAAGCAACAAAACCTCACCCTACATTTCTGAGTTGTCTGTGACCAGGTAGCTACACAGCTGGCCCTAGTGGCCTTTGCAGTCATGACCATGAAGAGCAGGGCTGCTAGTTAAGGGCATGAATTTAGACACAAAGGTGAGCCGTGTTGTTCTCCATTTGCCAAGGACAACTGCAAAATTCAGATGTATGGTATTTCAGGCAATGTTCATGCACACAATAATATACTATACTGAAGAAAACAATCATATTAATTTCCATATATTGGTGTCTGTGAATAAAAAAAAGCAGACTAATAAAACTATTCTACATTCGTAAAATATATTCAGAAGCATGATCCAAGAGCCAATAAACCAGTGGTAGTTAAATTGATACCTTTCAGCTCGGGCATCAACATGCAAATAAGCAAATGCTATATTTTAGTACTTGTGAAATGCTGACATGCATACATAAATCAGGAATCACTTCACCAAGCTGTTCTCATGCTCTTTCAGTTTAAAGTGGCAAGAGCCTCATCTAGACAATCTTACAGTAAGTGTCACTGGCCACAGATAATGAATATTTTCATAAACATACAATATTTTGAAAAACCTGGATATCAACCAAAGCATGGCTTTTAACTCCAAAGGCTTAGATGATTTTGGAAATAGCATACCAAAAGAAAGAAAACAACATGGGGCATCTTGAAAAACCAGACATGGGCTTTTGTAAGTGATTTTTGCTTTCATTCCTACATAGTGCTATTGGCTATTACTGGTTTATAACCATGACTATTTCTGATTTGTATCCCATCAGAAACCTTCTGGGGTTTTCCTCACATATTTTCTTTTAAACATTTCTCCATAGATTAAATAATGAAATTTTTTTTCAGGATGCTAATTTTCCCAATTTACAACAGTGAAAATAAGCGTCTATATCCTTTGRTTATAATTCAGTTGATACTGGTCTGTAATTTTGGATATTCTTTGAGATAAACTATGTGCTATAATTCTCTGCACAGTTACAATTTTCAGCAGAGGGATTATAGTTTGTCTGTTCAAACAATTACATGCAAGAATGAAACTCAAAAATAAAAGCTAAGAATAGCCAGTTAGTACGTATTTCACGTTTCTTTTTCTGTAATCTATAGGAAAAACCCATCAATTCAGAAAGAATAACTTCCACTCTAAATTCCTATTGTTGTCCTACCATCCAAACATCTAAAGGCTACATTATCAGATGTTGCTTGAAGTTGTATAAACGAAGTAAAAAAATTACATTTTTTTCTGATCTGCAATGCAGCACCATTTTGTTATATTCTTAGATGAAGAAAATTATAGAAACTACACAGCTTGATTTTCTCAAGTACACTGTATTAGAATATGCCAGATAAGGATTTTCCCTCCCAGTATGTCAGTGCTGGTAGCCTACACAGTTTGCAACCTGGCATACAAAAATTCAGCTATTTCACTAACTGCTTTTAACCACATTGCATTTCTAAATCAGCACAATCAAATCTCTCTGAATTTTCTTCATTGTTAGAATGGACTAAAGGAACACGGCCCTACTCAAATACAGTGTTTAAACCTAAGTTAAGGTGTTTAAACATGTTTAGATTTTCGTCACCTATCCATCACGTTATCTATCACTGCAGCATCTACACCTGGCCTAGCATCTACAACTGGTTTCTACTCACATATGTAATAACGTGTCTTGGGGCAAAACTCTGTGGAGTGTCCAGACATAGAATTTGCCACTGTCTTAAGTAAAACAAGTTAATTTGCAATTAGTTAACTGGCATTGACAGAACTACAAGTTGTACATTAGGTGTACAGTAAGAAGAGAGAAAGCACCTTAGCTGTACACTAAAAGCTCTGGTGGCCTTGGTGCCACCTGAAACTTCAGATGCTGTGGAGACAGTCTGACCCCATCAGAGGACAGCTTTGCCTTCTCCACCACCTCTGGCCACTGAGCCTGATGGGTGAGGGCAAAGGATGCAGCCCAAAACACCCAGGACGTGGCTAGACCTCAGAGGCTCCCTTAGCGCCGTGCAGGCTGGCTACCCCATACTGTGCTGAGAGCTGGGCTGGCTGGGGGAGCGCGGCAGCAGCGCTGCACGCGGCAGGAGTGGAGCAGAGGTGGGGGCTAAACACCGGGGCTCAGCACAAGCAGTCACACATTCACACCCCTGGGCCACTCAATTCTGCCTTCTTGGCACCATTCCCTTGGTGCCAGCATGACTGCCTGCTATGGTAAATATCAAATAATTAGGTTAAACAAAAATACAGGCAGCAGGAGCAGAAATTTAAATGAGACATTTCCAATAGAAGATTTAAAAGAAGAACCTGCAGTATGGTATTTCATAGGAAGCTAATGCATTTACCTCATTTCTCTGAATAAAAACATTCCCACCTGGTGTATTTATATTTAAGATTGCTTTGAGATTACTTAGTTAAGGTCGTGTTTGAGAAAATGCTAAGAGCTGTCTCCAGAACCAATGGAAAGTATTTATAGAAAACAATTTTTAACACGCTTGAAAAAATAGAGACAACTTGGGAGAGATGCACAGAAACTGAACGAGAATAGATCTTTTGAATCCAGACAAGATTGAATAAAATAGTTTTATCTGTATTTTCTGACTTTTAAAGTCTTTTCAAGCCACTGGTAACAAAACTAAATAACTGAGAGAATCATTAATTTCCACTGTTTTCCAGTTTATGCAAAATGGGTAACAGATTCAAGTAGCACGATTTGAACCTGAACAAAAATAGGGCTCTACAAATTTCATCTCATTCTCCTCCTTTCTCTTTCCTGGTCATATTATCCTTCCCACTAGCTTTAATCACCACATTTGAACCGACATGAGCCAAATCAACTTCTTTACTGACACTTCTTAATAACCACGCTCAACTTGATCCTTGCGACTTGCTTATCTCTCTGGCACAGTTCTTCCAGTTCCAGACTGTCTGTAGAGAGCTTCTGCCTTCCTTCTCACATACTGCTTTCCAAATCAACACGTAAAGCTCTTTATTCCCATGATACACCTTCCCCTTTTCTAGCCTGGCTGAATCTCTTTTCACACACTCCTCTTCTACTCATAGGGATCCTTCTGTCTGTGACAGCTTTCCTGTCTCACTTACCCTCACTGGCTCCATCTCATTTGAAGCTTCAGATTAATTTCTTTTAACCCTTAATCATAGATTGTTCATTGTTAAATTAGAAAAGCAGATTAGGACTTTTAAAACATTCCTTCAGTACTTATCTGAGAGATGTCATTATTGAATTAAGTTGTACATTTAGCATTTGGAGGAGCCAGCAAGTTGCTTAAGTAGGAGTAAATAAAGTTCTCAAAAGGAAGTCCGTCCTTCCTCCAAAATCCAAATTAAAAACTTATTTCTATTCAAAAACATTCTTTAAGTGCTTTTGGATAAACGTGAGGGAACTAAAACACACAGCTTGTTCAAAAGCTGATTTGCATTTTACTTCCAGACCAACTGGAAGAGGAAATCGGAGGAAGTCTGTGTGACTAGCCTTCAGAGTTATTTATATCCTAAGCTGGTTTTATCAAATGGGACCAGACATCAAGATTCAGGTTTATTTGTAACAACTATTTATCCATAGCTAGGCATTAATTGTGTCTGGGTCATGCATAGAGGGCCATTTCCTCCTATATCACTGTTTCAGAATATCAAAATGGCTTGATCCATTTGGACACTGCAGGACAACGAGATGAGAGACTGACTTCTCCACTTGCCTTCCCAAAAAGTCAAGACCCACCACTGTATAACCCAGTATATTCTTCTGTGGCCTGTCCTTTGGCCCTGGCTTGAGGTCTAAAATTTTGCTAGAGTAACATTTTGGGATGGCCCTTGCAAATGCCATTGCAGGGATCCTGCCTGCTAGCACATGCCCTCTCTCAGCACACAGCACAGCACCAGCTCCTTTCTGAGGATGCTATAAAAAGGTTCAAAACCAAATTCCTGAACCTTGCCACTGTGGCAGCCATGATAGCCTAAGAGAGGGTAGGAGAGCCACTACCACCAGTCGAGTACCAAAAATAAAGTGGGTTAATGGCGGAGAAAGGCCAGATGGTCAGGTGTCCCTGCTGCCCTGCTATGTGTCTGCTCCCGCCTGGGGTGCAGGCTTAGAGATGAGGGCATGGGAACTCACCAAGCATTACATCCTTTCACTATGTCCTTTCCCTGCACCAGCCTCCTCCCTCCTTTGCTGTTATTTTTTATAACAACCAGCATTTTCTACGTATTTCCACTCTAGACCCCTGTAACAGCTCTAGACAACTAAGCACTCCCTCCAAACCATCAGCTTTCCACCTGACAGGTACTTACTTACCTAACATCAACCCCCACAATCAATCTTTCTGTTTCTCACTCAGACAGTTCATTAAAAGGTGCACTCAATAACCTGACATAAAGCATTTGCTGTATCTTTAAAGATATTCTCAGGCAGTACGAGTGCCACATCCTATTCTCCAAGTTAAAACTAAGTGTGTTTTGCTAGCAGAGATGACTAGAAATTTTTTGTAATGATTTAGTCAAAAGTAAAACATTTTCAAAGTAGCTAAAACCAGACAAGACATATAAAAGGATTCAGGACATTTGAAGGATGTTGCATTGTTTAGGTAGCATATTCAGGTGATGGATAATGGAGTTTCCATTGCAGAAAAGCTGTCATCACACTTTTCTTTGAAACAAATAGTATTTGATTGACAGTTTGCTAACAAACCTATTACTACAAAAGAAGTAGCAAATTCTGAGTATGCTATTTTCACATTCTGGCCGTAACTCAGCTATGTTGATTACAATACTGGAGAAAAAATGATCAGGGGTTTTTGGGGTGGGTTGGTTTGTTGTGTTTTTTTCCTCTAAGAAGACAATTTAAAGCACAGACAGGCTTTGAATTACAAACAGCTGATAATTGTTCTCTGGCTACAGCACGGTCTGATAATTCACCCTTAGTTTTAAATCTGCAGTTATGACTAAGAAGAGACTGGCCTTATGGGCTGAAATAGTTCAACACTGCAAGCTGACCACAGTTGGAGGTAGCACTGCATGAACCGCAGAGCACTCCCACTGACCCCACATATTGGTTAGCCCCAACCCAGCCTGCCCATCTCTTCAGTCCAGCTGGACCATCATCCCAGTAATAAACCTCTAGGCAATCCAGTCTGAATTTTCTGGCCAGTCTCCATGTCCCCTGCTGGTCTGGCTGGAAGAGGTTTTCAGAGATAAAAGCAATGAGTTTTTCAGCCAGCATAATTTATTCTACAGGAGCAAGAAAAATCTCTGTCTTCTGTTTATGCATCTCCTTCATGTCTGTGGGGCATGGGGAAAATCCCCTCTTCTCAGAGGAATAGGGCTGAATCTCTTTTTTATCCCTCTTCCAATGTTGAGGCCTAACAGGTGACTAGAGGAAAGGCAGAGCCCTGAAGGAGAAGCAAAGCTTACAGCTTTACGATAGCTGGAGAGCCTTTCCCATTAAAAGCAATMAGACATAGTCTACACAGGGATCACTGAACTAGCAGGCTGCAAAAAGGAAAACAGAAGTAAGCCTGTTGTCTCCTAAGAGTCATATGAGAGACGGTGGTGGTGGTGGCGGCTGACAGTGGTGCCTCATGGAAAGGAGCAAGAGTTGCAGAATTCCTTGGCAGTTGCAATACCGATTTTGGAGAAAGGCAAGAAGACTTCCCCTTTTCAAAGTTTTCATGTCAACAAACTGAGAACAAAACAAATTTAGACCCATCTCTGTTTTTTCTTTTTTCATCTGCAAAACTTCCTTAGTCACAAATCACAAGCAAGCTCAGTATGATTCCAGGTTACTTAGGCACACGAACAGCCAAAACGGTATCGGTCCTGCACCACAGGGTCCTCCAGACTTAAACACTCTCTTGCTCATCAGGACAAATGAGTCCAGGCAGCAAAACCATGAATACTGCTGTCTTGTATGCTTATATCTAAGTTAGTTCTTTCGAAGCTCAATGAGAGTCTCAGCACTGTATCATACGGACATATTCTCAGGGTAGCATTGCCTCTTCCTCGCCCTGTGGAAGGGAGCCTTCAGTCTCAGGGGTTGTAGTAGCAGGAACTGGGTCCCTCCAGGTGAGGGGGAGACAAAAGGCTGATGAGAGGGAAAAAAAAGAAAAAAAAAAAAAAAGGTAATTTCCTAGGGCCTTTGGAGCCACCTTATAGGCCTGCTTAGTAAGCACACATCACCCTTGAAAGACAATCACCGGTACATGGAGCAATACATGCAGGTTGACTTCTCTGTTCAGTATTTGCTACTATACCTTTCCTGTGCTGCACTCCTTCCCACAAGCACACCTTCTGGCCAGCAGCCTACAGCAGAGGCCTTCATCTTCTGTAGTGAAATAAATAAATGGCTTCATTTAAAATTATTAAATTTAAAGCATTTTGCCACCAGTGACTGGAAAAGTGCTCCCTGTGTCAATCACTTCTCCATCGAGGGGTGGTGTTTCAGTTTTGTCTCTTCTCAAGGAGTGGTCAGGTAAAGTCCAGGTGCCTTTTTTAAAGGTAAATACAGATGCTTCAAAAAATTTCAAGTTTGCAAAGGCTTAAGCATAAAAGTTCCTGATTTAGTCCCATCTTTCATAGTCCTCCAAACCTAAAATGCATCCACCAAACTGCCTGATAAGCCATGTGCGTGCTTTACTAATCCCAGTTTTCATCTTATCTGTCCGACAAAATAGCAGCACTCTCAGAATGACAAATGCTATCTCACTTCTAGAAGTTGGCATTCAAGGTGACTGAGTGAGACACAAGGAGAATTAATTTTCTCCAGTATTGTTATGGCTGATTTCTAACTCAGCAGTGCCACACAGATACCCAAGACACATACATAAATGCCCGATAAAGGAAATAAAATTCTTGTCTCAAAGTGAGATATTTCTGAAGGTGGCAATAAGGGGTTGGGTGGAAGACATCGGTAGAAACATCTGAGCAAATTAAATAATTCACAGACAAAACAGCAAATTGTCTGATCTTCTTTACAGTAAGAGTGTGTGCACTATGTATTCTTTGTATCTTTTAAAATAAAGTTATTCTTATATACCATAACAATGGAATTGCTCCAGGTAACTTTACAAATAYCAATTTATATACAAAATGTGTAATATTCTACATTAAATTAGATTGGCTTTTCTCTGAACTTTGCTCTGTTTCAGACTCCCATGTATTTAATGATGCTCTAATGTTCATTTTCTAACATGGCTTGATGCAATGGTGTGACTTGGACTTCTTTGAGTGTTATAAAAGATCAATATGGCAGTAATGAGTAAACAAACATTTAAAAACAAACCTAAAATTTACAGCCAGCTCCTGTTCATAGAGCCAAATCAGAGTTTCTTGTAAACATGCCTGCAGTTTCTGAGGCTACTAATCAATGTTTTCTCCTTATTATAGTTGTTGAGAGTTGCTGACAGCTTAATGAACCAAAATTTCAAGTCAATCTGAACTGAAAGTATTTCTGGTAATATAGGCACACCTGATACTGTATTTTCACGCAGCAAGAACTTTGCAGCATGTTATTAATTACTGTGCAACTGACACTTCATTACAGTCGCAGAGCATATTTCACCAACGGTTAACTGAATGCTTTTCAAAGTACCATTTCTAAATGGCACAGAGTGACACTGAAAAACATGGATCAGACCCCAAGATGTTAAGTAACACTGCAACTAGTGTTTTACTAGGCTGAACATGATTTCCAGAATCAACTGCACGAAGATTATTTGGTTTGCTATTAGCGTGACAGCTCATCAGGCAAGTCACGTGGCCTCTTCTCCTGTAAAGGATCAGCATCTTCTAATACAGACAAAACGTACTGGGCTGAGTTTCAAACAAAAAGGAGCAGCGGGAGGATCTAGGGAGCAATCGGCTATGTGTGACTTTAAGCGTTCCACCTCTGATTCTGTGATCTGACAGCAGATTTCCTTCAGGGTACAGACATTCAGTTTGTCTGCAAGCCAGCTTGGTCTTCCAGAGACACTTCAGTGCTATCTCCCCACTTGTGTTTTCTCCAGCTCTTTTCTCTAGGATAAGCTTAAAATAAAAGCCCAAACCTGATGGTAAGGGGTGAAAAGAAGGTGGTTCTGGCACTCCTAAGTAATGCGAACTGGCATATGATTGATAACATTAACTTGATAAATTCCCTTGTGCTGAGCTGTACTCCGTGTGTGACTGATACAGAGATGCTGGAGTGCTGGGGAAGAAGACATGCGTTTGTGACAGATGGGTGGATGTTTTGTAGTGTTGAAAAAGAAATGACATTCTTCTCAAAGTGTCATTTTCCTTCTTGCGCTGGCATCCCCGGGCGTCGCGCTGCTGGCAGAACGGTCTCGGCAATGAATGACAACTCAGCTGAAGGAAACCACAGAATGCAAATAGGTGCTGTAAAATGTATGGCCGGTTAGGTCAGGGCTGATTGGGATGATGACAATTGCTGCCAATTAGAGAGGTGATTTGTTTCTCCACTGCTACTTCCTGATCTGGAAGGCACTTACAGACTTCCTGACTTCCCAAGAGGAGGCAACTTTGCCTCCCTGTAAGTAGCGCTGACCTTCTGAGATAACCTGCCAGTGTTCAAGGCACAACCTCTCTGCTCCGGCATGCTGAAGCTTGGGGCTGTACACAGACATCAGGAGTTTGGCTGGCTACATGCCAGGACTCCATCTGAAAGGCCACCTCCCCGCCTCTGCCAAACTGTGCTGTCTTAATTCAGCCTTTTGACAAGGGAATGACATAAAAAAAACTCAGTCTGGCGCTTGGTTTCATTTGAAGCAAGCAATGCAGCAAGCACCCAGGCCTGCAGGAAGGATCTGCAAGGCTCACTAGTTAGCCAGGGGTATCCCGCCCCACAGGAGCTGCATTTTGTTGGCAATTCTTTCTTTCCCTACTTTTAGCTCGTCTTTACACTAGTTATTTCAAGGAAAGACTGTGCCTAGTATAACAAGGTTTTACTCCCAGTTATCCACTGCTGTAAGCAATAATAAAACAGAACAATCAATCGTTAACAGCCCAGGTAACCTAAAACTTCTGGACTGCAAAATACAAGCCTCCACTGCCCACGTTAAGTGATGCTGCCTTGCTCTCACACCGTTCCCTAAGCACCTGCTGTTGGCCACTGCATGTCTTTTACAACACAGACCTGTCAGCCAAGGCTGTAGGAAACTGCATCTCCGTGTGGGCATAAATGCCACTCGCAAACAGCAAGCAGAGCTGGCACTGAACAGAGACAGTCGGTTGGCCTTTGATTGAATTATGCCTGGAAACACTTTGAACTAGGAGCATCTAATGAACCAAGCCTCGGTTCTCCGAGATCCATTCACTGCGTTACTTGAACCGGCCTCAGCAGCAGCGGTGGCTCAGCGTGAGGCRTGACTCGCTGTGTTGCTTCTTTCTTTGAACATGAACCCCTCAGGCCCACGGTACATCTAAAGCGTTATGGGGGGTGTGTGATACCATGGCACAGCTGGTGCCCACCCTCCTTCAAAGCCGACTAGCTACACCATGCTTGTTCTTCCTTCTTCCTCCTGGCTCAGCTGAGTGGAGAAAAAAAAGCCAGAGTTCACTTAATATTTTATCAGCTGCTTTTCCCCTGCGGTGAAGGAGGGCGGCCGGGTCTGCCACAGTCCCGCGGGGAGGCGGGCAGGGCCCGGCCGGGCAGCCCCGCCACCGCCAGGCTTCCGCCGGCCCGGTGCCGCTCCCGAGGGCGCCCCCTCGCCTCGGCCGGCCCGCGGGGGGACCCCGGGCCCGCACGTCGAGGCCGGGCCGCGCCGCACGGGGGCGCCGCAGCTCCCGTTCCCATGGCAACAGCGCGGCGGCGCGGCGTTCCCATGGCAACGCGGCGCGCGGTCTCGCGGGCGGCCGTTATCGGCTAACGGCCGCTCCCCTGCTAACGGCCGCCGGGCGGCGAGAGGGGCCGGCAGGGCGGGCGGGCGAGGCGCTACTGCCGGCTGCCAGAGGAGGCAGGTACCCGCCGTAATCCTGCCCCAGGGCCGCGGGGTACGAGCCGTGGCTAGCACTGGAGCTGAGCCCCGCGGCGGTGCCTTCCAGCCGGGACAGCCCCGGAGCCCGCCCTCAGCGGCCGCCGCTTCACTGAGGTGTCAGCGCAGATGTTCTCCATAGCAGCGCGCCCCGGTTCGGTGCCACCCACGGGCCCTTTAAAGAAACACTCTATTAAAGCCTGTAAGTAAAAACTGAAATTCCTAGAGAAACAAATTGCATTGCAGGAGACCTCACTGGCTTGCTGCCCGTTAAAGCCTATGAGCTCCTCCATTACGGGATGCAAACATGCAGTGCGCTCCCCTCCCTCTCACACAAGCTCTGCCATGGGCATCCTTATGGGGACCTCACTGAAGTGCAAGCACCTTAGCAATAAGTGCCCAAAGCAGTCAACAAGAAAAAATATTTTTCACAAAGCGAGTTACATCTTCCCAGTAACATCTGTCACTTCTTTCAATTCAGAAAGGGATTTTCCAGTTGCTCTCTATTGCCTCTCTGCCTAGTTGAGAAGGAAATGGACACTAAAAGCCATTAGAAGAGCAAATCCTGGCCTTTATTGAGATAAAACAGTTAATTTTAGCCTTAAGTGACTGTCTTATCACAGCCTTCCCTAAGAGCAGCTCTGCTATACAATTTTAAGTACCTCCTAAATCATATTTAGCAACTTTTCCCCTCCCAGTAAAGAAGCTGAAGTAGTAGTACATTAGACTTTAACAAAGATAGCATCTAGGTTATTCTGTCTTTTGTGTAGAGTCAACAATACTAAAAATAATTATAAGATTATATAATATAATAAACTGACCTGCCTAAATTACACATGCATTCATTTCTACTATGTTGGGGTTTTTTAACCATTCAAAAACCCATGCTGATCCAAAGAAGCAAACCACTGCATATTCCACACAATGAGCCAGAGACAGCTTTTGGTGTAAGAAAGACACTTACTTCAGAGAGTCTACCTCCTGCTCACATGAGGTACTATCCAAAAGCAAAGTGGTCCCAACGCATCCTCTGGGAACACAAAACCAAGCCAATTCAATATCCATGAAAAGATTTGGGAGCTGCTTGCCTAACTGCTTAATACCACATTAGTGCAGCTAAGCGTCTTCCCTTAAAAAATGGAGTAAAAAAAGAACCACATATCTAAGCTTTACCACAATCAGATGTGTTAGCTCTGGAGAGTCATTCTGACCTCCTGCCTAAAGAGACTTGGAGTATCACCCCATAATTGCTGTGCCAAACCCAATCATTTGTTGTTAAAATCAAATCTGTCTTTCAGAAAGACAGCCAAGTCTTGATCTCGGGCATGTAGTAACATGTGGGCCATTACACAATAGAAGATGATGTGCTGCTTCTTACAGCTAGGATACTTCACTTTGATAGTGACATTAAAATTGCAACAATTAACTCTAATGAAATCGACAATTATATCTTAATGYAATAACGGGCTGTAACAAAATTAAGTAGAAGTTATCTGAGTGCTTTTTCCTAACATGCACATTCAGGTCTGTACTTTGATCTATAATTTGGCAAGAAAAAGAAAAAATGCAAAACCACTGGCTTGGAAAAAGTATCAATAGCACTGCACACTCGGTTCTCTTCCTCCCCTCCTACGTTTGTGGCACAGCCGATGCTCTCACGAGGCCAGTTTCTCGCTTTTGTAAGCAAGCTGTATTTCCATCTATCTTCCGTCAGGAGGAAAACACGTCCACACTAGAAATCATTTCAAATACAAAGGCAGAGCTTAGAACTACCTGGTTTACCAGAAGTAAGGGACAG
Organism: Phoebastria nigripes; assembly: GCA_035582835.1. Classification (NCBI taxonomy): domain Eukaryota; kingdom Metazoa; phylum Chordata; class Aves; order Procellariiformes; family Diomedeidae; genus Phoebastria; species Phoebastria nigripes. The sequence goes on along the minus strand of JAYKAV010000356.1, from coordinate 904,503 downwards.
GAGTCTCAGACCAAGACACAAGCAGCTGAGGTACCAAAATGCCTTCTGTTACCATAGCATAGGAAAACCTCATTACCCATTAATGAAGTTTTGCTCAGGGCACTATTAGTGCATCATTGTTGTTCCCCACTGAGCCCAGACAAAGTCTTTAAAGGGCTTGACCAAGGCAGCAGGGAAGTCTGAAACAGACCACAGGCTTAAGCCAAACCTCTGATCTTCAGTGCAGTCCCTTAAGATCCCACAGTCTTTGTGCTGACCAGGGGAACCAAGAACATGGAAACACATCTAAGAGCAGAGTCAGCTTTAACTACAGCAGATTTGGTCCGATACATGCGGAGTATGCATCATTTCCTTTAAAGGGTAAAGAGGAAGCTCATAAAAGTCACAAGCATGGACAACAACATATTTACCCAGATTCTCAGGATACTTAACCTTTTTTCTTAAAGAAGGGCTTCTGGTTAAGAAGATCCACTTTCCTATAAAGACATTCTGCTGCCAGGTTTATGGAGGAAAGCTTGAAAACCATGATCTTGGAAATGTTCAAAAGTCTTGGAACAAAATAAAGTATCTAATTTTTAAGCTCAGTTTTTTGAAAAATCCTTACTGTCAATGTGTAAATTCTCAGACCCGCCAATACTGCAGTTTAGCACTAAATCACAACATTTGCCATCTAGAGGGCACAGTCCAAGAACAGTTATGGGCTCACAATTTCCCCTGACAGGAAAGAAAGCAAGAACATGGGAGTAACTGAAGGGCTAGATCCATTTAGTTTATTTTCTTACAAATGACAAGAGATTTCTGTTATTTCATTCCCACGAGCCAGTTCTGCTTCACTCTGATTTCTAGGAGCAAAAGGGGTGACTAGAAGGGAAAATTGAGTCCCATCTGCACAGGCGTGACTCTAATCTTAGCTGTCTATCTCCTAACACAAATAGTCACAGAGTCTTCATCATAACTGGGGTGACAAGCTCAAAAGACATAGCGCTCTCAGAAGCAGCTCCATTCTGTTTCCAGGCACTCACACCATATACTTTGAAATAACGAGAGCTCCACCATGGACCATGAGCAATTTCCAGTGCACCCCAGAACCACCCAGTGCCACAGCCCAGCCAGCACTACTCTTTTGGAAGATGGATATTCACATTTACGGTCACCTGCCATTCAGTATGTTCCAGGGGCCAGAGCTAGCACATGACCAACAATAGCAGAGGAAAGGTATCAGATAAATGGTTTGCCTTTCTCTCATGTTAGGCTTGATCCCATTTTAAAGGGTTATTACCTCCTTTCCTTGGCTCGTAACTGTTCCAGTAATGAGGATGCGTATTTTCTACCCTTCACTAGCATATCTGATAGTAGCTTTTTGTGCTAATGCCTCCATCCAGTAAAAACTGTTTTTCTTTGAATTACATGCCAGGAGATTGATTCTTGGCATGGCTGAGTTATTTCTTTAACCCAACAAAGTCTTGTGTATGTGAATATAGATAAATACATGAATATGTCTGCATTGCTTTTTTAATATTAGAAAAATGGGTGGTGAAATAATCTTGGCTGCTTCTCACACTGTTCCCTTTGTGTCTTCTACTGGCTGCTGTCAGAAAAATTAGTAGACTAGTCAGACCTCTACCCTGACCTGAAACAACCCTAAACCTTTAGAAGTCATGACTTCTGAAGCTTCTATTTTGAGCATTATCTTTGCTCAATGGGATATTGAAGAAATCCATTCCCTGTTAAAAAATAAAATCACTGTAGTTAACATGTACAAGTCTGAGGGATGCAGAACAGAGGGAAGAAGAAAAGCTGTTCCATTGCAAAATCCACTACAGTTTCTGTATTTCCACAAATTCTTTCCCATCAACTCTGTCTCAAAGCTGAGATACTATTTTTGTAGTTTAGCCCATAAAAAAGAAAACTGTAAACATAGTACAAAGTATGCACACAACCATAACTGCAAAAATACAGAATTCCTCTAAAAGTGAGATGACACCATGATGTAACTAACATAAGCAGCACTCACTAGCACAGCAGAGGTGGTTTTGAAAGGTGTGCAGTCGGCACTTACTCCACATTCAGAGACCTACAGTGAAGTCTCTCAGAGAACCAGCACAGAGCAACACTAACACACCCTGCCTTCCCCAACTGTTCAGAATGTCCTGCCAATTACCGTTATTAGTATCTACACAGCAAAGCCATTTTCTAAGAGCATTCGGCATTAACTGTGGATCTTACCTCATTTATGCATTTCAGGTAGCCAATCATCTCTTTTATGGGCAAAGAAGCTAGAACACAGGCACTCAGCAACAGGTTCAAAGTTAATCAGAAAGCCAGTGACCAGGTCAAGAACGTAAGAAAGAGTTATAAAATTGCTCCCAGATGACCTTTTAGTTTCGTCTGGCAGCAAGCACTAAAAGCTTGCCTTTGAAGTATTGTGAAATTCTGTTGAACTTCAACCCTGCATACATTGCGCTGAAATTATAAGCATTTTAAGGGCTAAAATTCAACATTTGTTTTCAATTTATCCATCTAGAGCTTGGGTCATTTAATTCAATAACCTTAAGAATTAGGAATAGGCATACATTTCAGATTACATTCCTCTGTCCCCTCAGCTTAGACCTTCAGAAAACAATCCCTACGTATATAACAGATCAGTGTCAGGGTGATAAAAAGTAGAATTGTAACAAGTTTTTTTCTATGTGGCTCTTGGCATAGTAGAATACACACACAGTTACAATTCTCAAAAGAGAATCAGCTTGTACAGTCAAAACACACAAAATGACACGTTAAAAATTACTAAGAACTTGAATCTACTGTGGTGTTATATCGTGTAAAAACGAAAGCAGAATTTTTATATGAAGGCACAAGTGGTAGTTAGGCTGTCTTAAAATTAAGAAATATGTTTAAAATATCACTTGGACTTTTTTCCTTTTATTTAACAAAAGAACACTTACTATTTTAATAGGATTCTGACAGCCTGACAAATGCTATTCATCAATGTTTTTTTCTTTAGAAGAAAAGGGTACAGCTAGGGAAAAATCAAGTTCTCTCTATTGCAGTAACGTTATTTTTGTGTTCCACCAGAGCCTTTCAAGCAGAACTTAACATATTTTATTCTTAATTAGTTGTAGCTGAATACTTCTCGCACTACCTTATCTTAGTCACCATACAGAATAATAACCTCAAGATGGCGATATTTCTCCCTTTTTAGAGGCTGGGCTGACAGCTGGTATTACTGAAGCATCGTCCTTCATTCTGAAAGCAACAAAGTGGAATTTCTTTATCTTTGAGCACATTAAGGTGTAGCTGCCCCCCAGAAATTTCTGCATCCCCCACTGTTAAACGTTCTTAAGGTTCTTAACTGCCATTATTAACTCTTGCACCTTACAGTAAAAGAAAAGTGAACTTCAACTAGAAAGTCATATTATTCCCAATTATTGAGAGCTTTCTGAAGTGTTTGTTTTCTCTTCACAGTCTGAAGTCCAAAAGCCAATCTAACGTTTTTTGCAATTTCATCCATAGGCTTTTGTTTATTATACTGAAAATGATTCACAGAACAAAACTAAAAAAACACTATAACACACAGGGTTGCAAAAAATATTGGATATGGAGGAAAAAAGATTATTATCAGATCTGGGGGAGGAGAGAACTGTTCCTATGAACCCCTCCAAGCCACAGGCAAGCCAGGCCTGAAGAGTTTTGCAGGGAAGACAAGTTCTTTGCATTGAGGATTTTTATTTGTGCTTAAAAGCTTTGCACTGACAAAGGGTGACAACACCGACAGGCTGTGGTCTGTAACGTCCATGTACAAACCATAAGATTATGAGTCAAATCTGTGCAAAAGAAATATGAAAGAGCTAGTTTTAGTTCAAAGCCTTGCTTTCAGGCAGCTCCTGCTGTAAGCAATGAACGTTACACAGCTAGTTTTGGGCATATGAGATACAGACTAGTTTTCTCCAGGAGCTGATTCAGCTAGAACTCAAGTGCTGGAAACCCACAATTTTGGAGTTTCCAAGGTCTGTTTGTAAACCTGGTGTCTGTCTGCAGGTTGTCCCTGTTCCCTGTACAAGGGCTTACCCTATTGGGTATCCTCTAAAGGAATTGTCGTCCCCCCCTGCTCCTCTGGATATTTTTGCTGTTTCTCTGTTAGCAGTTGTCTTGTTGATTCACTGTGAACTGCCTCTATTAACCTTTATAACCATGAGAAGGCCATCTTTTGCATTAGAAGCAAACAAAATTTACTCAAGCCTGCCACAGAACAGTATGGCTTTATAGCTGTCATTTCCAGTTGCCCTTACGAGGCATGCGTTCAAGGAAGTCTATTGCCTGATCATCTTTTGTTGTCTGCAGCAGTTTCACAGCTTTTGTTAGCTCAAGTCTAGCATTGCCACAAGCCATCTTGTGTGCTATACTATACAAGCTTGCAGGTGCTTTCATGTATGTGGTGTTATTCAGCTGCTTTCTGGTATAAGGTGTTAGGTTCTCTGCCTTCACTTCAGTGTTTCTAGTACAAATTAGTAAAATTACCTTCAAGTCCTGAAGAGATTTAGGAGCTTGCCTTAGCTAAAGAGGTTTTTACTTAAGGTTTCAGCAGCTTGCTCTTAATAACATATGACTGTGAACTGTTTGAAGAAAGCAAGCAGCTGAAGCATGCTTGCAATGTAGCAAAACCCTGTTGGAAAAGGACACTTGGGACTAGCACTATGTCAGGAATACTTAGCTTGTTTAAGGACCTGATAAAATACTTGGCAGGATCAAGACAAAGAACCCAAAAGACAGAAGCTTTGTTAATTCAGTCATAACCCACTTGTCTCTTCAGAGCCACAAACACCACCACACAGGCAAGCTTTGCTCAGGTGATGTTGTCATTGTGTTGGGCTACGGGCAAAACAGAGGGAGAGCAGTAATCCCCTCTGTTGATATTTTTATAATAGCAGTAGGAAGACACAAAAGGTAGGTCAATAAACACAACAGGTTGATTCAGAAAATTAAGCAAGGTAAGGATCAAGGGCTGCTTCAGGATTATTAACTATAACCTGGATTCGTTCCACCTATGTTTAAGTGGTTGAAGGAATCTGAGCTGGGGGATAGTTCTTAGGTGGACTGAATTGGCCCTTGAGTCATACATCTCTCATAACTACACATGAAGCTGAAGGCAACTACTTTTCTCACTTGGATGAGGACAGACCTGGGCTTGAGCATATGTATTTCTCAGTCTCCAAAGCTTCTCAAGCCTTACTGCAGTGTAAGTTACTGACTGCTCCAAAACTACTGTACAAAGTATTCATGCTTTGGTGTATGAAGATACTGTATCGCAGCTGGAGACCAGTCCAACAGCTGCTAAGCATCCCAAACTCCTTGTGAGGTTGATGCCTCACCTCACTGGCATAAGACCATTGAAAATAAGAAACAAAAGTCTTTGTGAGAAGGAAAACATCCCAATGCTGAGCAGTCATTTAGTCTACAGGCACTCAGTACTACTTCTTAGATGTTCCACTATGGAACTGGTCACGGTACTGAAGGTAATTAAATCACCTGAATCACTACAATTGGACCTGAACTTTACCAAAATAAGAATAACTCCTGAGTTTCCTGGTTCCTTAGCTTTATACTCTTGGTTTGATTCTTACTGCTACCAGTTCAGACTCATATGAAGAGAAACCCAGCTTAAACATCTTTAGATGTCATTAARCTAAAAAAAACTAACCAAGACAACAAAACCCAAAATACAGCAACAAAAAAACATTCGATGCAGTGTTTTCATATTCAACAGAACAGAATGTGCATCTAGGACAATGGGGAATGACAGAAAAGGAGCAATGTTGTTCAGATATGGGTAGGAGACATTACTCCTGGGTAGAGGATGTCTGGCTAGTAATGCTTGTCTCCTTGCATCATCCAGTGCTTCTCCCACTCACCTTGTAGGCACCTCTTAAGTCCTTTCATTTAGGAAATCGTAACTGCTGCTTCCCAAATGTTTCTCCCTGCCTGGTGGGCTTATCAACTCCAGGCACCTTAATGGGCTTTATAAGTAATAGGTGACTTTCTATTAGAACATGGACAAAAACTGTTTCTAATTTAATGTCTGCCAATCTACAAAAGAGCCATTCTTGAAAAATGTAGGCAGAAGGAAGTCCTCTATTTGAGGAGATGCTATGGAGAAAGTATAATAACAATAAAGACTCAGTTACCCAAGAGTGCCATTTGGAGAGACATCACTGGAAGAGTTGCCTTAATTAGTGTGTTTGTTATATCTGTTGCCATGCTTATACTGCAGATGTGCCTTCTGCCACGTAGTATCTAACAGCAAGGACTCCACACAGGGACTGGACTCAGGGAGTCTTTGTGGGGTTTTTTTGGGGGGATGGTGGTGGTTTGTTTGTTTGTTTTTGTTTGTTTGTTGTKGTTGGTTTTGTTTGTTTGTTTGTTTGTTTTAAAAAAAAAAGGGTGCAACAGTTCTCACCATCTGAGCTTGAGCCCTGGGGGGCTAGCTGAAATTTTCTATGGAACACTTGAAATGGAGACGGGTGAGGAACGAAGATCAAAAAACAACAGCTAGCCAGGAAACAGAGCCCTTTACACAACCTGCAAAACAATCTCATGCTTCTCCAGCCCAGTGCAAGCAACAATGCCCACTGCAAAGCATGTAAAAGCAGAGAGCCTGCAGTCACAGCCAGAGGCAGCTAGATGAGGAATCACCTGCTTTAGAACTGGCTCCAGTGCTCTGGGTGCTGTCTCACCAGTGCCAGGTAGGCGGGAATAAACACCTCCCCTGGTCTGCTTGGGTACATTCCTTCTAATGCAGCCCAGAACACAGTTTGCCTTATCTGCAATGAGAGCAAACTGTTACCATAGCTTCTTGTCATCAGAGGTGATACTCAGCTTACAGAGACTGGGACAGACCAGTCTTTCCTGAAAAACAGCCAAGGAGTAGGTGGGCGTGGGATACGGCCTACTCTAAATGATGCATGATTTCAATCCATTCCCCATGTAGCCCAACCACCAGCACCATTTGGTGTCTGGCCCAGGAGCTGTACCGAGAATATTTAAAATCGTCATCTTCTTATGTAATTGCAGTGCTATCTCATAGCTACTTTGTATGCTGAGAAAAGGCAGGCACTCAGCTGCTCAGAAAGCAGGGCCAGAGTTCAATTTGCCCAGCTCCTATATGCTGTTGAAATACTGCCCTACGGTTAGTAGGCTTGTGCCAACAGAACCAAATCCTGTTTGCTCTTTACTGCGAGGCATTTCCCACACCTCTTGGCTAAATGTTCGCTCTTTCTTCCACCGCCTTTGCTTCAGGCTCCAGCCAACTGTCATCCCCTGGAACCAAACATTTACTGCATAAAAAAGCCAACACGTGACAACTAACTTCTCTCAGTGCTTCTGTCAAGGCAACTGCTGCCTTTCAAGCTGATTTCACTGACTAATTAAGCATGGAGACACACCAGACTGCCAACACTGAATGGTGGCTGCAGCATCCATCACTCCAGCAGGATTCAATCTAATGGGCTAAAAGCTACAGCTTGAGAGCCTGGAACAGCTTGTTCGCTGGAATGGAAAACCCATTGTTTACCATGCTCTAAAATTCCCCAAGTTATAAAGAGAGAAAAAAAAGCAACCAAAAAACCCCTACCTTCTCCAGCCTTGAAAACATTAATTATGAATTACCAAGAGAGAAAAAACACCTGCTCCCCTTTTATCATTAACATTTTATGTATTACACCTTTCTGTTTCTTTCCAGACATTAAAGCTCCCAAGATCCTTCAGAGGCAGTTAAAATGTACATGGCCACCCTAAGTCCCATTTGCCTACAAAAACATTTCTTCTGTTGTTTCCACCAGGGATAAAGTTTGTTTTCCTCCCACATGTATGCTTGGCTTCCTTTGTGCATGTGCACATGTATTCTGGATAAAGTGGTTTCCCTGTATGTTTGGTAGAGCATTCTCCTTCCTGTTGAGTGAGTAGTTCACATAGAAACTTTATGCAGAAAATGACTGTGAACCATAAGATGTTGTTTGTATGGTTTCTTGACTTAGACCATTGTGAAGATCCTGAGAAACAGGTCAGAATCTAAATGGCATTTAGTTACACAAAGTGTAACTAGACCAAAAAGAAAAGAGAATAGTCAGGGACAAGGATGCTATGTATCAAAACAACTTGTAGTGCCCCACGTAGCTCCATGCCCACATTCTCACTCCAACTACATCTGAATTTGAAAAAAAAATTCTCCTCTCACAGGGAGGAAATAAAGTATCCTAAACAGCCACACAGATAACACTACTTATGTTTATTAAGGACACTAGATTGTAAGATTAAGATTGTAATTGACGATGCTTATCCTGATCAAAACAGTACCTCTGAACATGTTTGTGGTAACAAAAGTCTCAACAGAGCAGACATTTGTTTTAATTAAAATATTTTCAGACTAAAGAAGGAAGGATTTCAATTACCCTATTTGGCATAAAAGGACTAGAAGGCAAATTACTGTAAGTACATTTAAGTTGCAGCTCTATTCAAATAGAAACACCACTGATGTTTACAGAATATAAAATGGAAGTTTTGCTAAGTACTGAAATCTGACCTCAGTGTGTAATTTCAAATCCTTTGAGACAGGTACAATATTACCAAAGTGTATTTTTGATTCATCAGAGCCGAAGATTTTACAATCCGAAAAAAACCCTGACAACCTATTTTACATTTATATCCCAAATGAAATGGCAAAGATAAAAAGAATAACTTCTTTCTTGAGCTAGTAATATTTGGTTAAGCTCCAACAGAGTCAACCTCTAATGCTGAAATTTGGCTCTGATAGCTGAGGAAATATTTAGTGAATTTGGATTTTTAAGAGAAGAAATTAGAAAACTTCAGCAAAAATATCATGTTTATAAGGGTCTGTTTCTAAGAAGATAGCCAAAGAATGGCTATCTGGATTGGGCAGGTTTTCACTGTAGACTGACTATTAAAAAAAAGTAATAAATCAACCTACAGAAGACATACAGAGCTGAAGGCTGTTTTGAACATCTCCTGCAATGGATTACTTTGTTGTGAGAATTTTAAGTGACATTTAAATGTATTCAAGTGACAGACTCCCTTATACCTTTTTTTTAAATAGGACCCTAATTCCTAGTTACAATTCTGCAGCCAGAAAGTGTAACCTGTGGTGTCAGTACAACAGGCAGTTAAACAAGTGCTGTTACACTGGAGAAGAGGCAGGACAGGGTCTGCACCTGGGGATACATGGGAGCATGAGACACCATAGACCAGACAGGGAGCAAAGCCAACTCAGCTTCTACAGAAAAAAACATAACCAGGAAGATATCAGAGAATACCTGTAAGAAAGTAGTTTTGACTGAACTTCTCCCTGTTTACTCCAGCCTCTCCAAATCTGTTTCTGTCTCCCTCAGGTCAGCCTTCTTACCTGCCTTCAGCTATTTATCATCCTCATCTTCCTATTCTCTTTACTCCCATTCCTGCCCCGTCCTTCTGTGTAGCCCACTGTAATTCTAATGCAGAAAAACTCAAACAGATACAAAATACCCATTCTCATTTTCTCATCAGTTGGCTATACATTCTCCTGCGTCTTCTTGTCCTACATCTATCCTCTCTATTCAACTAGCAACCTGCACAAGGCAGCAGCCACCTCCAGTCTTTCTTTCTGCACCAACAGGTGCAGTGGGGATGAACTCTTTTTGAACCTCCTGCAGTCACRCTGTTGGGCAGGTAACAGAAGGTTGAAACCTGCAAGAGCCCTGACAGTGAGGGCCTCCAAGCAAGCTTCCAGGGTCAGCATCAGACTCTGTAAGGTGCCACTTAATAATGTCCACAGCTAGAAAATGAGAATGTCTTAAAAGACAGATGTTTCTCTGACGAGAAATTATAAAAGCACATTGAAGTGTTGCATATATTCATAATTGGAGTTTTCCAAGTCATGAAATTTAAGAAAGTATATTTTTCAAAAAATCAAGACATGCCAGCTTTTCCTGAAAATTGTCTCCTGCCTCAGGGATGCAAAGCACCACACTATAGGATGTATTCACATGCTTCCACCCTCCTGGTAAGGGCTGCTTTTCTAGTGCTTCCAGCCAATATTGGAAAAGAAAATGCTATTTGTTATGCTGGCTTCTAACACCAGATCTCCACGCTGAAACATCTGCGTGCAGCATTACCATGCTTTTGTAATTTCATCCACATTCCTGATCAAGTTGCAAGAGCCATTAAGTACAAATTCAGCTCTTGCAGAGCTTGTTACAGGCAGTCTTTTTGCCACGTGAGCTCACAGCACAAAAACGTACTGCTGATTCATAAGCATTGACATTGCAATAATCAACAGCTAGAGTATTTTTCTATACTTTGTGCAGTTTCAACAAATAGAAAGTACTGAAACACACACAGCAGAAATGACCAAATCTCCGATATAAGCTCCACTCCTTTACATATCTGCCAACACCGCATATTATAAGGACATATCTTCATGGCCTGAAGTACCTCCCTCTCAGCAGTGTTTTTCCACCTCAGCTAATTAATACCTGTTAGATAACCAGAAATAGAAAATGCTTGGAAGCTGCCTGCACTTGTTTACCAACTCCAGTCTTTGATAAAAATATAGAACTGAACTGAGTAAGTTTATTTCACAGTAAAACAAAGATAGCTTCTCTTCACCAAGTTTGTATCATGTAATTAAGTCAAGGTAGAGGGGGGAGAGCTTCTTTAGATAAATGAATTCCTAAAAGGCGTAAGCAGCAAGTCCATGAAAACCTAGAACATCTAAGTACAGAAATACCTCCTCTGGCAAAATCATCTGTTTTCTCCAATGATTTTTGCTGCTAAAATATTTTTCCAAAGAATGGTATGGTATAGGACAATATTTCTTGAGCTTGTGTCCCTCAAGAGACTGCACACAATTTCTGAAGTAGGATACAGCTGAACAGTCTAGCCATTCTGAAAGTCTGAGCTTTTATATACAAGCCATTCATCCCTACAGCCAATCCCCCTCTCATGGTACCCTCACAGGACACAGGATAAAAGGGTTACCTAGTTCCATTTTCTTGTAAAAGTTTCCTTTCCATAATTTCCCATGCACCTTTCTCACCTACAGAAATTTTACTTGTTAAGTAAAACTAACTGATTTAAGTAACTGATCAGTGATACAAAGTGACTGCGTTCATGCCATAACCCAGACAGAAGGGTTATATCCCAGAGAAGATCAAGCTCAAATAAACGTTTACTCGCAGAGCAGATTTGTATTTTCTTCCTCCTCTTCATCTAAAGAAACACTGAATCAGTCAGCTACTTCCCAAGAAATAGTATTGGCCTTGAGCAGTTCAGCTGTGATTAATTTAAGGAGCATGATAAAGCATGGTCAACTCTAAGAGCATTTGATTGCAGAATAGCCTTGCAATAAACATCTGTGTTACTGCAGAACTATATGAAGAGACAGATACTCAGCTGCTATATATTGCCATTTGTCTAGAAAACATAGAAATCAGAGCTGCAACATACTGGAAATCTAATTGTTGTTTGCTTAATCAAGATCAATAACATTTGGGCATTTTATGTCTTTTGATTCTAATTTAGGAACACCCTAAATCACATGCTTTAAGGTCCACCAGGTCAGAAACACATTTAATTGCTGTGGTGAGCTAGGCCTACATCTTTACTTGCTACGACATTGAAGCCTATTTCAATCACCTGCCTGGTGACACTAGATATATTTCAGAAATTGTTGTCTCCATTTTGATGCCCTAGTTTGAGCATGAACAGATATGCTTCAGCTCCTCACACTTCTCTCTACTAGCAAATGCCTAAATGCATGTGTTGTATAACCAAGGAAAAAAAACCACTGGGATAACTTTACTGTTGAATTTGTAAAATTCTCATTACTATCAAATCAGAACAGATGTTTTTGCCAGCTTAGGTTTATTGAATTTGACTAGAAAATGGTTCCTTTTCAATTAAAAAAGGTCATTTCCATGGTTGTCTGCAAAGCTTAATGCAAATGAAGTAGCACACACAAGTTGCTGTGTGGAGAAAATGAGTTAAATTTCGCTGAGGATAGGCAGTAACCAACAATCCACTGATAAACAAAAACACTGCTCTGTCACTAACAGAACACAGCAGAGTATTGCTCTAACCCTGAACATATTTAAGTGTTTATTTAAGCTTGCAGAGCTGATAGGAGAATGTAAGTATATGAATCCTTATGCTTATATGGGTAGTTATTTGAGCTAAACACTGTGAGACACAAAGGCATACTACTGTCAGACAAGAAGCAGGGATGGCTGTTCAGGAACCAGTTCTCTTTGCTCACAACTGTGTCCGTGCCCACAGGTGTTCTTGGGACATGCTAGTCCTGGGTACCTCCCCACTTTGCCATTATGGAAACATTGCATTTTATTACATCTTATTGTCAGGATCTACATACTTCACTGGTTCTCCATCAGATGGAAGAGCTTTCCCAGTCTCCCCTGCCTGCTCACTGAGTGCAGTGCTCTCAGCTGCCAGGCCTAGGCAGGATTTAAAACACATGAGAATCAGAGCTTTGCTTTAAGGTGACTGAGAACTGAGGCTAAATTTTACATCAAGATTCATCAGATGGCATCAAGGCAGTGGAAGATTACTTTTGTGAGAACATACATCATATCTACATCACTAAATAAAAAAAGCATAATTTTTGGTGTATCCTTTAAAATAACTCTCAGCTCGCTCTGCTGATATAATGAGGTCTGTCCAACATTTTCATTTCAAAAGCAGTTTTGGATAACAAATCCCCCTCCCCCAATCTTAAGGAAAAAACAATCAAATCTCTAGGAATGAGATCAATAACAGCATTAAAGGAGGACTGGCTGGTGAAACATGTAAAGACGGTTTGGAAATTAGATTTCTTTTTTTTTTTAATGCCAAGGGACTAGGCTATTACAACTAATAACACAGGAAGTATACAATTTCTTCCCAGCCATAACTGAATGCACCAAATTGCAACACTAATATATCATTAGTATGATAAATGTTATGGTATTTTTCAAGTGAGTTACTCAAATCACTGATGTATTTGAAGTATAGGTACTGTTTGAAAATTGCAAATGAACCCTTACCAAAGAAAAATTAGCGTTGAAACATAAAAGCAAAATCAGGCAACTTTGCATGACTGGGTGGTCTTCCAAAAATAAGCCTTTTGCATTTAGTCAGCATAACAGCAAGTAGGAAAATGCCCTCACGTGCTAAAGAAGGAAGGATTTCTTGACCCACAATCCTACTGGCCCCATAGCTTTTTGTTTCTTGTTATTCCTGAGAGAAGCATATGAGCTAATTGCTGGCAGAGATTCTGCAACAACACAACGACACACCGCTGGCCACATGTAGGAAGTAACCCCTCCTGCAACAGCTGTAGCAAACACTGAAGAGTATGTTCACATTGTTGGATCAAGCCTGAACTACAGTCCTTGCGCTAGCTCTCTGCCTGCTTGTATCAGAGACAAGAGATGAAAGACAAATGGACCGAGATTCAGCAGTTCATTAATTTGCTGGTCTCTGATAAAAGGGCCGTGCCATGACCCTGTCAAAAAAAGTAAATGCAGATATTTTTCTCATATTCCTATAAAGCCATCAGAACATGCCAATACGCAGTCTGTGCTCATATGACTTTGCAATTCTTATTTTCTGTCCCTCTCTCTAGAGCATGGATCTGTTACAGAAATCTTTTTGTGTGGCTGTTCTTACAGTGTGAAGGGCAACACAATCCAATCCCACAGCTGAGATTTCTTGCCCCTACAAGAATTAAAGTTAAATAACAAAAGCATAGGTAAGAGCACTGTTAAAACTAATGCATCTAAGTCTAGGCTAGGAACAGTTTGCTATAGCAGACTTGTTAATATTAGATGTTTCCTGGCATTTTCCTGACCACTAAGCAAGAGAAGCATTTTGAAGAACTCCCATCTCAGCCAAACAGATGGGGAAACATTATACTAATTTCCTCCTGGCATTGAAACACAGAGCAAGACAATTCACCTTTTTGCTAGTTTGGGGCTTGGTTCCTACCTTCCCACCCCTCCCCTTGTTGTTAGAGCTCTCCTGTGATGGATTAAGCGAGATGTTCCCCATGCATCAGTCTCCAGAAGAGCTGCCAAGTATTATTTCCTTTTCAAGCTTCTTCTCTTCCAGCACTCATACTCTTTCTGTGCACTTTTTTAAACATATCTCTATTCTGCTTTCTATTTTAGTACGTAGTATTCAGCCTTTTAGCTAGTGATTAACATTGGAGATCCCAATATCTCCTCAGGSTGCATCCTTCCAGGCCAGGGAAGCAACAGTGACAGGCCACAAATGTCACCTGCTCCTTTGAAGAGAGCAGGATTTGGTCCTCCTCCATGACCAGTGCTTTAAGAGATAAATCTGAAAAAAAAACCCAAAAAAACAACCCTCCCCCCAGGGAGGCAACAGGGGGCAATATAGCACATATGCTGCTTAATGGAAAAGCGGTTTATGCAGAAAGTTTGCTAGTTCTTTGACAGGCAAACATACTCATTGATTAAATGTCACTAAGAACTCAAGTCAAGAGCAGATGGAGGTCAAAGGGGAGCCCAGGTGCTTTTTGACCACAATGTACCCTCAAGATGATGGAGGAACTCCTATTTTTTGTCTGCTTGCATTCATCCCTATTTATATACAAAAGACAGGAAAGCAAGGCCAGGCTACCTGTATCATTAACTCGTTTTATCTATATATGGCACATGCAGTTAATCAAAGAGATTTAAGACAAAAATACTTTGACACCTGTTTGGGTGAGTGGGAAATAACCATGGATGGGAGCATAGTCTTGCAGACTTGGTCCCACTGGGCTATGAGCTGTGCTGTAATTCCTTTCCCTCCAAATATAGGGCTATCAAATTCCTCTGGAATTGCCCTGAAAAACAAAGTAAGCGCCTTCCTGGTCTGAAGCCAGGCTGCAAGTCAAAGGGGCAGAGAAGGAAAGGTATCTTTCCTCCTCTGGGACAGCAAGTTCTGCCTCCACCTCATGACCATTACTTGCTGACACTGGGAGAATCAGCTGGGAGTGAAGGAGCACATGAAGGTGCTTAAGAACCCCCAAGAAGCTGGAAAGGAGACACATTACCCAGCACTGCAGAATTCATCTCTGTCCATGCCTTTTGTGTTTCTTCCCCAACTCTGACAGGTTCAATGGCTCTTTATGTCTGGAGAATGGGCACCTTTTATTGTCTACACAGAGATTTCCAGGTAAGAGTCTTATCAGTTTCAATTATTACTTCAATGAGAATTTTATGAGCTATMGAGAACAACACTTGTTTGCTCGAAGTGTGGATAGCTGCAAGAAAACTGCTAACTGAGCTTATTCACATTTATTGGTCTCTAAATCATTTCACTGTYTCATCAAAAGTACTAGGTTAGAACATGACTTTATATTTACTTATAGAGCTCCTTTCATCTCAAAGGGATTACATCAGCAAATGCCAACATGCAGCTACCTCTGGGGTGTTATTCTCCTTCCATAAAAGCCATGGAAACACTAACAGTGCGAAGCGTGAAATACAGTGAGAACAGCAGAAGAGTTGTGCAGGCTCAGACCAAGGGGCTGCCTAGCTCAGTGTCCTGTCTGCAGCAGAAGCAATATGTGGACACCCAGAGAAAAGAATTAATAAGGCAAGTACATGCCTTAAAAAAAGGATGCTTCCTCTTCCAGCCTTCAAGTATTTTCAGTTCAGGGCATTTCCTGAGTCAAATCTCCTTGAATCCATATAAAAATCTTCTGCATCCACAGCTTTCTTTGGCAAGCAGCTACACGTCTGTCGCCTGCTGTGCAAAAAATKACTTCCTTTTCCTTGTTTTGATTGTGTCTCCCACTAGCTTCATTTGCTGACTCCTAGTTCTTGTACTAGAAAATAGTTTGAGGCTTAAGGACACACTAAAAATGGGAGGAAAGAGAAAAGCTCCTCATATGTAGGGTTCTCTTTTTTTACCAAATAAGAGAGGAAAACAGACCTTGGCAAATCCCCCAAATCCTTTGAGAGCAAGTATTTATAGACAAATATTATGCTTTCTTAAAATACYAAGGGAAAAGAACGAGGGGGAAAATCCCCTTTCAATTACTTGAGCTGAAGTTTGGACAAAATGTTGCTTTTAACAGCCTCAGACATAGACAGGTTTTTTTATATTCAGAATAATTGCCCAGAATCCCAAATAAAACCAGTAGCCCCTTACACCCCCTTCCAAGTGCCAGAATATGGATTCACTGCAGCTGACAAGGAGAGTGCCACTTCTTGACCCCACAGCAGCTTTTCCTTCCTTCCTTTCCCTCCTCCTCCCTCCCCACCAGAAGCGTGGCTTCAATTCAATGGGCTTTACAGATAGGTCTGCCATAAACTTGTAAGCACTAAGCTGCCTGATTGTTTACTTACCGACACCTTCAACTACCTCTTGACTGCATCATGAAACCAAAGTTTGCTGGAAAGGATGGCAAATGCTCCAGCTAAGAACTTTCTGGCAGCACATTCTGTCTATACTGACAAGTGCTGTTTATTTCAATTAGAAAAATAAATGAGTTTTTCTGCTTTAAGTTGGAGTACTACAGGAGGATTTGGAGACATTAAGAGATTCAAAATATGGATATTAATTTTTTTATATATTTCAATATGGCACCTCTAGTCCTCAMACAGAAAATTGGCACCACATTTTCTCTCCTATTAATAGAGGTGTTAACATCTTAATTTTGCAGGGAATGCAGATTACATTCCATGTCACATTAGTCACTAAAACACTGTCTTGCCTTATGTATGTGTAGAAAACACAAATGATAGTTGTCTTGAGGTGTAGACTGGATTTTAGAATATTTCCTCCTTCCACTTTACATATGGCAAATTCCTTACATCGCACCTTGTAACTTGACTTAATTGATAGACTACTACATCCAACAAATTATGCTTCTACACCTAACTTTTCTTTAATATGAAGTTTTATGCTAGAATAATTTAAACTGACACTAACCAGGAAAACCACAATGCTCATTACATCTATAGAAAACAACACAGAAAAGTAGAAAGTAAATAAAGCTGTAGAGCAGTGAAGTGAAACTGGGAAAATCAATTACTGAATGTAAATAATAATGGCTTCTATGATTACAACAACTAGCTCTAGTAATCCTTAGTACAGCATGCAGAATTTCAGGGCGTTTCTAAAAGTGGTCTAGAATAGCTCCCTCATCCATTTAATGCCAGCAGGAAAGCAGGTTTGGATGCGTTCGCCTACATGCTAAGTAGCAGGCAACATGTTGAAAAAATACCTGCTCTGTCAAGCTTGCAGATCTCCTGTATGAGCCACAGTGATATTTTAAATATATTTGCATAGCTACCAGCTTGGCTTCTTTAGCTGCCCTTATGAGAAATCTTGAAGCGCTGTGTGAGCTTCACAGTTCACAGAAACAGACTGGGATATTTACAGATGTAAAGATATCATATAAAGCAAGTCTAAAAAAGGCAAATGGCTGTAAAGCTGCTGAATAAATCTTGTTTATGGGTACAATTAAATGCTGCCATAAATAATTCTTATTTCTCATGGAGATAAAAAAAAAGTAACAGCCAGGTGTTTCTGCAGTTTTGGTTCAGAAGCCTAAGGCAAATCATGACAAAATGCCTCATCCTCAGCCCAGGGGAATAAACAATATTCTTCCATGGACTTTGACTCAATTCAATGAGCCAAAGTATTTGCTTTTTCACTTTCTCTTTTTAAAAATCCAGTATTTGTTCATGTCTGTATAGCAYATGCACTGTTGCAAAATGTGAAATATCTTTTAATGTTAAACATAAGCGATTCCGACAGACAGACCCCCATATTACACTTCCAGGTCTTTACTGAAATTTGGCACTGAGCAGGGCTACTCAAGCCAGGGGAATATTTATCACACGAGTCCAACAGGAGAGGAAATTTCTAAAACAACAAACTGAGCCTGAACCAGCATTCATCAGCATTTCACTTCAACCAAACTTTTAAAAGCTGGATTTGCAGGCCAGTGCTGCCCAGACACACCTGTGCATCTTACTGCCAGTATTTGCCTGAAAAGACCTAGACACAGTGTGACTGTGGATGCAGATCTTGAGCTATTTTATAGCACATTACACACACATTCGCATCCATTATTAGATTTTACCACTCTTGCCCTCCTCTTCCAATATTAGTCACACCACTCTCTGCACCTATTTTAGTGTGAAATAAACATGACACTGTACAAAAAAGGAGACAGCATTGTTTTGCTTTCAGATCCCATGAATCCTCTTGCAATACAGCAGGGAGCTACAGCTGTGCTGGGATCCTGTGCCACAACAGGTTATATTTTCCTGATAAAGTAGTCAGCAACACATTTAAGAAGTTCTGTCATAGCATCTTTTCCTGGAGAAAAATGATAGGGTTAGAATTTGATGTATCTGCTAAGCAGAATGAAAGTCTTTCTCAGCATCTCTGGCATAGCACATTCCTAGGTAGGGCCTCCAAGAGTTTCAGTAAATGTGATCAAGAAAAGGGTGACGTTTTTTTCCCCAAAATGTGATAAACATATTATATTGATCCTCAGCATCAATTAAAATACCCAATATATTTTAAGGTTTTAAATCTAGAGCCAAATGTACATTCATATAGAGATTTTAAAAACATCAGTAATCACCATTTTAAGAATAAGTTTTCTTTTATGTGCCTTGGATATATTTGGTTAAAATATAAGATAAAGAGGAAAGAAAACTATGAGCTGGAATTGATTTGGAAAAATTTTCCATGTCTGAAATTCCAGATTCTTTGCTAAGACCTCATTTTAAGGAAGAATTGAGAACATTAAATTTAATACTCCAAAGTATGTTGTTTCAAGCACCAGTGATTCGTTTTGACTTGCGTTCTATATTCCACGTAAATCAAAACAAGATGTTTTGACAGCGTTCTGTCAAGATTATTAGTGGTAATTAATCTATTCCCATGAAACATTTCAGTTTCAGCAGGGAACTAGAACTGTCAAGATTGTTGATGGCTCTCGTAGAAGCACTGCAACAAAAAGCTATTCTCTCTCAGAGGTCTCAGGTGACCATTTTTATGTGTTTATACAAAATGTACTTCATCTGTCTGTATCATGACACATAAATTGTTACTGTGGTTAGCAGTGGATAGATTTTATATTGTATATACCAACCTATAAAATTTGACATTGTAAGGGAAGAAGCTTCAGATAATTTTTGTAGTTATGTTAACATCTGCAACCCTCATATATGCAGACTTCACAGACTTCCAAGGAAAACTAGACGGAAGCAACAGTCTTCGCTCTACTAGAAAACAAAACCAAAAAACATTTCATTATATTCTATTCCCAAAGACTACATTTGTCCAAATTTTTATTAGTCTCTTTTCAGGCTCATACTACAGAGTCTGTCTGGCCACACAGATTGGAACACAAATGTAGAAGACAGACATTTGGCAGCTCTCATAAATACAGACAGATACTTCATACTTACTGGGACAAAACATAATAGAAGCTTGTAAGTTCCACTCAATAGCCAGCTCGGCTTCTTAAAAAAATGGCACTTCCTTTATTTCCAGCCATGGTCGCAAGGGGCAGAAGTGAACAGCTGAGTCCCTGGAGATGGGCTATGCATTATGATCCCCCAAGGAGGAAGCTGTTTTTAAACCTTTGCCAGATGATGCTGGATATGGTTTTTTGGCTCTCATTTACCTGTCTTCCTGTATTTCACTCCTTAGCCTGCTGGCTTCATCCAGCTTCTCTGCCCCAGCACCTCTGTTTTACACCATCATCCCTAAATTCCCCGGTACAGACCACYTGCAGTCCCCACAATTGCATCCTCATAGGTAAAGCACAGGTCTAGAAAAGACACCCTCACCACAGCCATAGATTCAGGAGAGGGAAGTAATATTTTTCATCACTTACACAAATTCCTGAAATGATTACTTTGTCAATTCAGCACATTGGTATATAGCTTAAAGCCAACCGGAATTATCAAAGATCAATATATACACACACACACTCTCCCTGTAAATTTTCCAGGTTCAGTACTCCTGGTTCATGCTGCCCAGCTGCACACTCAAATGTGTGTGCAGTGAGGTTCTCATGTCAGAGCTGATTTCACGTAATTCTGAATGAGCAAACTTTGTGACCACTGTTTTAGAAGCAGCTAGTCTATTTGAAACCTTTTTGAAGATGTGTGTATCCAAGAAGAACAAGGAAATCTATTTGTGCCCTCTGTCATCTCCCCTTACACCAGGATGGCCCCAAGACTGGGACTGGAACCTGCTATAAAGCACTGTACATAAGTAAGGCACTGCATGCATCTATATTGAAAAGCCAGAAACAGCTTTTTTTTGTTTTCTTTTTGAGAAACATGCTGGCAATCCTCAAGAGCAGGCGGCAGCACCACCATCAGACACAGCTCTTCCTAAACAGTCTCCCCTCCATTAAGTTACCAAGCACTGTCTGTGCTGGACCTTATAACAGGTTGCTCTGCCCAGCACAGAAATTTTAACAGTAGGGAAAGAGTTTGACATTTTGCATCATTTAATGAAATGCCAGACATCTGCAGGGCACAAGAGGGCACTCGGTGTTCGCACTCCACCTTCTGCATCCTCTCATGGGGATTTGGAGTCCTTGCCCAGGCATCAGACCCACACCCACCCCATTGATGCACTGTGGAGGAGGCAGCAGCTCTCCATTGCAGCAAATCATCTGCCACATTCCCCCTTATGTCCTCAGACTGCGTCTTTACAGCACATGCCTGTAAAGATTAAGGTTAAGAAGAGCCTTAAGTGTGATGAGACCACCCTTGGAGGCCTTGCAGTTTTAAGACTATGGTCTTAACTCATTGTTTTCCAGTTAGAGCTGAAGGCAGTTGCCTAGACAACAAGTCTGATTCATCAGCAGTGAATTGTCAGGGCAACCGTCTCTGGCCATACCTGGGATGGGCTGAACAGCACTGTTGTGCAGCAGAAACAGCTGTCAGACATGGAAGGCCACCCCAAAAACATTGCAAGTTAAAAAGGTAAAAGCTTCCACTGGGGTATCTGTTTGTTAAGCCGAAGACGGATACTTTGCACTTGTTCACATCAAAAAATTGAGTACAGCTACGCCACATAAGCAAAGAAAAATATTTTGGCAAAGAAAATAATCCTATCTCAGCATACTATGTATCCACATAACATGACTATGTACAGCCCTTCAATGGTTTGTACGCAGCATCCTTTGTTTACACTATCACCACCTTTTTGGGGAATATCACTGATGTAACATGGGAGGAAGTTCACTATGTTGTTTCATGGAGAATTTGCTCTCCATTTCTTGTTGGCCTACAGCAAGGCACTCGTGTTGATTTCCAATTTTAAATATTTCTTCCACCGTGTTTTCTTTTGGAATATTTGCACTTTAAGAAAATGAATACATACCCTAAATGTATTGGGGGGGGGGAATCATAGTAACATGTAGTCATCTATTATTTAAACTACTTTATAGGCTCTTGAAAATATTTGAACTTTTTTTTCTCCAAATTTAGCCAGTCTTATGAGATATCAATTATTCATTTTCCCAATGTATTTCAAACAGTACAATCATAATTGAATAAAACACACACTTGCTCTATTTGACCAAGTCTCTCAACCGATAAAGAAATCACATAGCACAAATTAGAATACTAGCAGAGCTCTTGAGAACATATCTTTGGGTCCTTCACCTGCACTCTGCATGCTGCACGTTCTCATATCTCATCTCTCTAAGAAGTTGATTAAGGAAGAAGAAAATTATAGCTGAGAGTTTGATTTTCTCTCCACAAACTAACGTACATCAGAAGAACTTTTCCAGCTCCAAGATCCAAAACCCCTCCCAGTCAGCACCTGCAGGCTTGGTTCTAGAGTCTTACTCAGACTTGTTTCAGAGTTATACTGCTGTGCCTGTCCAGGTTATGCCAGGCTCCCTTATTTCTATATCCATTTCATCCAACGCTATACTCCTTTTCCTAAAAGTGTCCCATCTGCCAGATGCACTTGGCTATCTAACCCCCCAGCACCAAGTTCACTGCAAAGACTAAAAGAGAAGACACTTCATCACTTAACTGCATAGAATTAAAGGCAGGGGTCCACATTTTAAAGTGTATTGTTGCTATTTTAAGGATGTGGGGGTCTGATGGGGGTTGGGGCTAAGGCTTTTGTTTTATTTTGCTCTCCCAAACTTCTGAAAATTCTGCTCTCTGCTAAATCCCCCCATGCCCCTGCTTCCAAGCAGCCTAAAGAAAAGTCTATAGATAGATGTTTTGTTCTTTCATACAGATCCTATTCTGCTGTAATGGAGAATTTGGATTGAAAGGTTCTCATTTGATCAGGGACTGCACAAACTCATTGAAACTTCTGGTATTAAAGTCTCTGTATTTTTAATGCGAAAGAGAGGCTGCTTTGTGAAACATTTTGCTACAGAGTTAGGGAATATTGTCACATTCTAGACTAGCTTCACTTGCCACAATTTTTCTTATCGTTTATCATTATCTGGGTGCCAGGGTCCTATTTAAGTCACTTTCAGTTGCTCCAAAGTCCATTACAAGAAGACCAGCAGGGCTGTTCAGGGCTCAACCATTCACTCTTCAACATAGGGTGATGCTTGCAAGTAGGCCTCCAACAGGGTCATCTGAGCAAAGCGTACATGTGACTGTGACTGTATGATTTCTGATTGCTCCATTACCCTTGATTTATTCAATAGGTGTCAAAGTATGAAAAAACAGCATTGCTGGGGGTATCTGGCTCTTCCCAGCTCTGTAAGAAGGATATACTTCAGAAATGCTCCGTTGCTAGTATGGACAGGGAAAAGATGTCACATTTTGAGCATGGCAGCGAAGCAGTGTCCCCTGCCTGTACGTAAGCCATTCTGCAATTGCTACGAGGCAGACTTCCTTGGATTTCCAATGGTCCAGACTGCAATTTAAACCAAATGCTTGAAACCCAGGGATCTGGCAAGGCCAGCTCTGAAAATGCTGATCACACTCTGCTGGACGCTCAGTACTTCCCTTTCTCTGCCAGCCTTTGCCAATATTGCAGAATGACTGCATAACACAAGTAAATGTTTCATAATAAAAACATACCCCTCCAAGCCACTTTGAACCTCTGAGCCTCAGGCCAGCTCGATGTGGCCGCAGCTTTGCCTCTGGCAGTGGGACTGTCCTCCTTCCTGTGTGCCTCAGGCACTCCCGGCACCTGGGGACGACCGGGGGGATTGGGGCGTTCTGCTTCGGAGGCAGTGATTCTTGCTCAAAAGCAAAATTTCTGCCCAATATCAAGTAACTTGAGTGTCTCAGAAAAACATATGCCTACTTACAAGGAACTGTTGTTGTTTTTTTTTAATACGATCACTTTCTAGTCAATATTTTGTTGCCCAGTGGAGTACAAGAACCAGCTGTAGCATGATGTCCTACCAACAAGCCTCAGGAGCCCCAGGCAACCAAGCACAGCATCAGCCATATCACTCCTCCTGCATGCCACAGGTCAGAGGAACCATTACGTTTTCAATTCTCCATGAGGACCTGTGGCTATTCTTATATTTCTCCTTCCTAGCCTGCGTGTGCAAATACTAGGCTTATGTTTTCTTGATTAGAGGATCTGGAATGACACAGGAATGAAAAGCTGCATGCAGTATTTTAAGGAGGCCAAGGAATTTCAGCACTTCTCTAAACACATTGGGACTTTTTCAGCATTCAGCCAAAATGTTACTAATTCCCTATACTTCTAAAATGCTAGATTTCCTATTCACTGCTTCCCCCCCCCCCCCCCCCAATGGGCTTTTTGTATCAAGGATTCTGAGGACTGGTCAACTAAGCTCACTCACAATATGCCAGGGTTATCATTTGAAAAACATACCTGGATTTGTTTAGCAGACTGATACTCTGCTTAAATCGCAGCTTAATCAGAACATGACTGAAAATTTGTTATGTAAAAAAGGGCCAATAATTGCAAACTTGTTGACTCAACCATGGTTAAGAAAAGTCAATTCAAGTGACCTGGGTTTAAACTCAACTCATCTGAAAAATCAAGTCGAAGAAAATAAGCAATATATCTCCCAGATGAAGTAATTACTTAATTAGTAACAGTAAAGTAACTAGCATCTCATCAGTTTGCTGTTTAAACAGCAAACAAGGCATTATCATATATATCTGGTAAAGAGGTCTTGGTGAGTTGAGAGATATATTTATGACAAAAGATAACTGCTAATAACAGGAGCCATTTCACATTCAACATACAAGAGAGTAAAAGCTGAAAAAATATTTCAGAAGCTTCTCAATTATTTTGTGACAGCTAAAACAAGCATTTTTTTTAATGTCATCAAGCCTTGAAGACAAAGCCATGCTCCTTCTCCCTGCCCCAATATTTCTGCCATTTGCATTTAAAAACTTAAAAGGTATTTCAAGATGAATGTATGTGAGTTACCTTCAACCTCTTCCTGATGACTTAGTAACAAACGACTTTTATGCAGCCAGTGCAGAACTAGAGTTAGAAGACTGCTTCTTTGACATCTAAAATATACTGAAACCTTGACCAAGGGAATAGTACTTTGTAAAATCTGCGCCCTGTGGGGTGCTTGTAAAGAAAAACCTGCTGGGTTATAAATACCAGAGTGGCAATAAGTCCACAAAAAATTGTTGGTTCAGCTACTTTATCTGTCCTGTTCTTTTGTACATGGTGTAGGAAATGACTGGTGTTTTCACATCAAAGTCAGCCAAATCAGCTTCAGTTACCTACAGGAACAGGTGTATTAAACTGCTTATAAAAATCCCACATGTCCAATTCACAGGATGCAAACCTCACCCTATGCAACAACATCTTAAAAATCACAAAGTTTGTGCTGGGGTTAGYGTGCCACGTGAGGACACCACCACTAAGGGCAACAGACATAGCCCAGGCTGAAGGAGGTAACCCAGTTTCCACCATCCTTCCTCTGCCTTGTGGTATAATTCACCCAGCTGGAAACCTCACTCTGTGGGTATTCAGAAACTGGGAGGCAGTTTCAACTCCTGGGCCTGTGCATGTGCAATCTCACGCAAACTATTTGCGTTCCCCAGCTACATTTACTTTCACCCAGCACTCATAAAAATCAGTCTCTACTTCTACGTATTTTCTCTGGTTAGACTAACCCAGCCAAGGGGCTTGCAGAGGACCTAGCACAGTGAGGCTCTAGTTTTGACAAAGTGTTTCTGATGCCCTTTAGCACCAGCCAAGGGATATGCAGTCACAAGAAGTGATGGAGGTTTGCCTTGTTTTTACAGCAAAATGTTGCTGGCTAGAAAGCACCGGATAGGGCTGCTAAAAATGTTGTCTGTTTTAGCAAGGGGGATGAGCAGGCTCAGAATTAGTTAAATTACATACACTTCTGCACTATCCTCACATTTCAATCTGATAGTCTCAATTACAGATGACAGTTTCTATTAAGGGAAAAAATGCACAGAGTGCAAAAAAAAAAATGTTTCTGGATCTGGCAGATCTTGGGAAGAAATCCCAGCCCCATGCTAGCAACCACCTCGTTCTTACTCATGAAGGCTTGACCTGCAGGAAGGGGGAAAGCCTGCTATGTCATTGATCACTATATCTTTCAGATAGCTTGTTCTCAGAAGAAAAGCAATTAATCTGGAGGCCTCTGAAAAGCAGGAGCAGCACACCACCGTGCTTTGGCATGACTGCATGAGTATGACATAGTTGGACAAAAAAGCCTTATTTTTCCCCCTCCTACAAAAGCCTCAGGGAATTCAGCTTCCTCTCAGTAACTCATGCAATCTACATAAAGCAATTTTTACCACAGGCACTCAGTGCTGTGTAACTGAGCACTCTGGAGTAACACTTCTTGGTAACACTTATTCTTGGCAACCAAACAGCCACTCGGGGACTTGCTCACAAAACAGGCCCAAAACGGGGGGAAATGTGCAGGAAAACTGCCCAGGAATGGCTTCCCAAAAGCTTCACAATAGCTGGAGAGTAAAGGATAGTCCGTTTTCTGTGGACATATTTCCTAACTTTCCAGGCAACTCTGCTACAAAGAGTGCTGAGCAGTTTCAGCGGCCGTGATGTGCACTGAAGAGCTGGGCTGCCTGTCCTCTAGTCCATTGGGCTGCTGAAGACACGGACCGTATTTTTCATGATGCAAATTCCAGGGGACGAGATCTAATTTCCAGATGAGAGTAATGTTTTCTGATGAGTGCCTTAAGTCAGGAAGTACGAATAAGGTGTATTTATTCAATTAAATAGAACTTTGAAATTGATTTAATCAAAAAATGTGAAAGAATTACGCCTTGCAACACCTAGCAAGACAGCTGAATATGATATATATTGGYAGGTAGAAGGGAAAAAAGAGAATGCACAAAGAGCGTTTGAGGCAGGGGAGCTACCTAAGCTTATGGCAGCTGAATACACAAGTAGGATTTGGTTGCATGTTTGGGAGGAAGGTCGCCCATTCCCTCTACCCTTTGGTAACAGGTATTTTGAGAGTGGGGGAGAGGAAAGGAGGGTGAATGACATCAGCACCTCTCCCCACCTGATCTCCTAAACAAGGTGCTGGTCTTTCCTTTGTATTTCCTTTGAAAGAAGTGCTCAGGATGCAGTCAGCACTCCCATCCAGACAGATCTCACTGCAAAGGACAGTGCTTGAGAGCAGAGAGCAGTTTGCAGCTCTGCACATAAGCACAGGAAGAAATCTGGAATGAGCTGAGCCTGTTCCAGCTTCTGGAGCCAGGTGCTCAGGAGATGGCTTTGCTGGCGGCATCTACACTGCTACACATGGCAGTCACTATTTGATGGTGCCTTTTCCTGCTTGTGCTCTATTTTAGATGGCATGGTTAAAAGAAAAAAAGAAGAAAAAAAGAAGAAAAAAAAGAAGAAAAAAA
>JAYKAV010000356.1:797813-877417 GCA_035582835.1 Phoebastria nigripes | reverse complement strand
AAAAAAGAAAAAAAGAAAAAAAGAAAAAAAGAAAAGACAAGCTCATCTTCTGCACACCTTACAGCTGATATTTTTTCTTCTGTATTGATAGAGACCAGGTGCCCCGGGAACAGAGGAACTATTCAAAGAACAGTATTGCAAAGAAGAGTCCCAGTATGCATAGTTCACTCCCTTTTCTGCAAAAGAGTTCATTTAAAAACAAGCTTCTCCTGGGGTGACAGTGCATGCAATTAAGAAGGAAGTAAAGAGTGGGGCCAGCATGGTCCCAAGACCTAAGAGGCATTTCCACCAAAAGCAGGCCTTCCTGGGAGAGCCTGTGCAACCCATCAGCACCATCACATGCCATCAGCAGCATGCTGTCAGTTACTCACCACTACAAAATCGTATTATTTCAGATTAAACTTAAAAAATGAGGCATGCCAGTCTGCCATTACCAGAAGTGCCCAGTCCTGGGTRTTTTGGAGAGACATCAAGTGATCCTCCCTCCTGTGCACTCTGCCATACAGTGTCTTATGCTGGGTAGGTGCTTCACGGTGCTCACCTGCAGCAGCTCCTGGCACTCCCTGAGCCCCCGAGGCCCCACTGAGCATTTCCAGTTACTGCCACCTGCAGAGCGGGCTGCTGGCACAGGGAATGTTCCTCCTCCTCTTTGTCTTACCCAGGCCAAGGCAAGTGAGGGAGTGTGGCTCTATAATCTGTGACACAACAACATCTCTATCCTTATGAACTAGGGCTTATTTCTGAAATGAAATTAATTTGGTTTGCCCTTTTAAAGAAAAGAATCTTACTTTATATTTTAAAATATTTGTAATTAAAAGAATAAAAGGATTATTTTTTGTTATTAACTAATCAAGAAGTATTTCTAATTAAAAAAAAAAAAACAAAACCAAACCAAAAAAAGGTCAGTCATTATGTAAATCACCTGTACTACAGAGATGCCTGGCTGCAACCCTACAATTGTACATGCAAGGCTCTCAGCACTGCAAAGCTGTGCTTGCTGCACAACCACCACAAGGTAATACTGTTTCAGAACATGATTAATATCTCAAAATAACAGCTCATATTGCTCTGGCCAACTGTCAGATAATACGCTAGTAAGACAGCACAGATGTAATTCAGAAGGCAATTGAATCCTCCATGCAACAGCTCAGGCAAGAGCTAAACCAAGTGAACAGCTGTGAAGATCCACCCTTGCTTTCTCTAGCCTCGTCCACTGCTAAGGTGCAACAAAAATAATACCTGATTTTTTTTATGATGGTCCATCACTAGGGATGTAACTGCAGTAAAACTGGAAAGAAAAGACAAGACAGTAAAGTAGCAGAAAAAAGGAATACAAAGGAGAGGACTTGAAAGAGATGGGAGAAAACAAACCATCTTCCTAACCTTCAAGTATTTTTAAAGGGGTAATTCCTGCACCAACACCTTTCCAGACTGAGGGATGAGAATATGGTTTTGGCTAAAAAAAGGCTCATCTAGTGGCCCTAAAAGTCTCCTGTGATACCCAGAGGGTGTCTGAAAAGCATCGAAGGAAAGGTAAAGTTCACAGTTACAGGACAGGCAAGATGGCAGAGATAGCATGGAGCATGCCAGCAGCTCTCGGGGAGTGTCACAGTGTGAACTTCACTGTAAACATCTAATTCTAGAGACTTCTCATCTTCCGACATCCGATAAGAAACATCCCTCCTATGCCTGGGTGAGCAAAAGACGGAGAGCGGCTGGTTGACTTCAGCAACCAAATTCCCTAAAACATACTGGATAACACTTCTTGCTTCCTCAGTAATGTTCTGTGTCTTACATTATGAGATTATTTTTCTTTTTAAATCCATAGATCAGAGTACTCATAAGCCCATCGGGGGCCAGGATGGAGAGCACGCAGCTGCAGTTAAATGTCAGCCCACAAGGCTGTAACTAAAACAAAGCTGAACTCAAATTTTAAAAAATCGGTACTGCTACAGAGAGATGTTCCCCTGGTACCTTTGCTCTTCTTGCTTCTTCTGGCAGAGCTGGGCAGCAAGGCTGCCCTCGTGCATAACATTCAGGTGAAGGTGAATTTTAAGATATTCTAACAAGCATTTAAGAACAGTCCCGTATCACAGTCAGTGGTATCTGAGTACATACTTGAATAGTTCATTGCATAGGGATGGATTTTTCAGTTGTCTCAAACAAAAAAATAAGTTATAACTTATAGACCCGCTGTAATTTATGCATGGAAAAATTTGACAGTGCATAAGTTATAACGGTGCATAAGTTATAACTTATAGACCTCTTGTAACTTATGCATGGAAAAATTTGACAGTACATTTGGACAGAATCCAAGTAACA
The DNA here is from genome assembly GCA_035582835.1 of Phoebastria nigripes. NCBI lineage: Eukaryota > Metazoa > Chordata > Aves > Procellariiformes > Diomedeidae > Phoebastria > Phoebastria nigripes. The sequence continues at coordinate 875,095 of JAYKAV010000356.1, read as the reverse complement.
TTAGAAAACTTTTTGCATAATTTCTGCACTATATTAAAAGCCTGAATCTTAGATACTTCAGAAAAGGTTCATTAAAGGGCTCTAGTATTGTTCTCTGCTAAATAATCTGTTTTATCACTCCTCTCCTTGCCTATTCTTATCAAAGTCACCTACCCTGACTTTCCAACTACCTACACAAGAGTGGTRAAGAGAAACTTAGTAAAAAAATTCTGTATTTTCAACACTGACATACATTATTTCATTTACCTTACACAGAATTCAGAATTTGTATTCAGCTGCACCATGACTGAGATGACATCAAAAAGGTAAACTCAGCTGTAGAAAAAGAGCAATCATGTGGTAAAGAAGCCAGAGACCTGCAAACACACTCAGAGCCTCATGCCACTACTGGAGCATCGTACCGCTGCTGGAAGCACAAGCACTTTTATGCTGCTCAGTACATAAGAATAATAAATGCATAAAAATACTAGCAGCTGCTCTTTGTGACAGAGTCTGGACCAAACAATCAGCCAGGAAGGTAACTGATAAGATGTAAACTAATATTCTTTGCAATGTTGTTCTCGGCAAGATTCATAAGATCCACAGAAAAGGGACTTAGGCACGTGTTTCAAATCATGCAGACAAAGGGGGGACAAAGTGAAAGCAAAGAGAGATTTTTAGCAGAAAGATAATTGCCAATGCCAAAAAATCAATCTGAGTCAAAGATAAGTGCATAGCTTCCTCTAACAAGCAGGTTTATCACAGCAGGAACAGCACTCAGCATCACCCTGCACCCATGATCCGGGGCTGTTCCCCCAGCACAGCTCCCCCAGGCTCAGTGGGAATGCTTCACACAGGACGAGCAGACAAAACACAGCAGAGCACCCATACTTGTTAATCAAAGGTGAAAGCTCACCTAAACAACTGCATTTTTGTGTAGTTGTCTCCCATACATACAGCATCCTTATGTTTGACTCTTAATTCAGCATCTCATTGGATTACGTTAACAAATCTACAGCACAATCAAGACAACAGAAAAGCCTTGCGGCAATGGATAGGAAAAACAAACGCTTCTGCTTTTGCAGACATTTTACCCTAATTACACTTTAAAACAACCTATTAGTCCATACAGATTTTCCAGTGAACGAATCAAAGGTACATAACATATGGTAAAGACACTACAGTGAACAAAACAGAGTTTGGTCACCACATTTGAGCTTCAAATTGCCCGCCCAGGCACAGACATGTTCATTTGGGATGCCTGCAGTCCCAGCCCGTCTAGGAGGATGCCTGTTGGACAAATTTTGGTTTCACTTGCTCAGGAGCACAAGAGTGGCTGCATGCAGCAAGGCCAGTGTTTCCCTTTGCCTTATTGGTGGCCAAGAGCTGATGCCCAGAGGAGACAGTAAGTATCAGGAAAATATCACTGCCTTCCCTCCCAGATTCCCAAGSAAAGGGCAGTGTATTTGCATTTAATGATACCGCATTTAAGATGATGTATTTAATAATCCCTGTAATCAGACTGAAGCTCAACTCTAGGAGCTCCAAAAATCATGAACAGAAATAGCTGTGACTTAGCCCCAGCTCCCTTGCAAAGAGCAGCCCACCTGTGCCAGGAGCTGATGGGAGGAGTGCACCTTCACAGAACGTACAACTCAGACACTGACAAAAGCAATGTAATATTATATGGTTGCTCATTATTTTTCATAAAAGAAAGCAAATAACATCTGCATGATACAACTCCTTCCAAATAAAAGTGGACAGTGACAGCAAAAGCTCTGCCTTTTAACAAGTCTGGAACACTAAATCTCAGCTCTGATTTAAGGCCAGTTCTTATTTTTCAGTCCAAAGTTCCTTTTCTTGCTATATATGCACATATATTCCAAGCATGAGTAAACTGCCTTGGATCTCAGTTCACCCACTGCTTTGGGAATTGTTTTACATTTGCAAAAGGATGCATGAAAATAGCCCAGAGTCTGATATGAACATCTTTGACTGTAGTATTCAACATCCCGTGCTCCTCAAGCTAATCCTCTTACTGTGATTAGCAGAAGAACAGAAGGGTTGTAAGGAGGGACTTAAATGGGATTTGGCCTCAACCTGGGTTCATAGCCCAGGCCGGCTCCTATGCTTCTTGTGTGAGTGGCCCAAACCRAATTTCAAAATCCCCACTAATTAAATACATTTAAGGGATTGCTAGGAAGGAGGAAAGAAAAAAAAAGCATGCCAGAGAGAAAAAGAAGTTTATACTCTGCATGCTCAGGATGAAAGGAGTGAAATTTTAGGTGGTGGTGGTGTGGGTGATGCACTTAGTGGAAAAATGTGGCAGTGTGTCTGTGCACACCGAAGAACACACCTGGAAAGCAAACCACTGCTGCCTTCAGCGTCCAGGGCAAAATCATAGCTTCCAAGAGGAGGTGACATTTATCTATCAGCATCTGGATTTTAGTCCTGTTTGAAGCACAGTATGTCATGCAAGGACAGTTACCGTGAATACCTTAAAAGCTTCTGTTCACACAGTATGTTGGAGCCCAGCTCCAGTCCCATTGCTTCCCAGATCCCTCTCAGTATTTACCTATTACGCACTCGTTGCTAGTAAGAGAAGACTATAAACTATTCATTATTTAGAAGGCTTCATCTTCAGAAAGCTGTGTTGTGCAAGTTAGCTCTTCTGAGATTCATTTAGAGCCATCTAATTAAAACCAACTAAATCCGCTGACCACACAYGTCATTCTTGGTAGCCAACAGTGATTCACACGTACATAAAAATCAACTCACCTGGCTCTATGATGAGACACAGCAGCTGTTTAATAAACAACAGCTACCAGTTTCCCTACTGGCCCCTCTCTTTATTTCCTCCTTCAAATTTATCTGCAGCTTCCCACCAAAAAGTCTGTTCAGGTCTGAATGCACTGTTTCATGATACAGATGATAACTTCATTCTGAAAACTAGTTCAAAACTATTAGATCCTGTTATGAAGCCCAAGTTTCATTACTTCTTCTTAAAGCTAGCCAAGTTATATTAAAAATATGATGGAGTGAGAAATTAACTTCAACCAACAACTTCAGCTTAGGAAAGTCATAGAATCATAGAATCATTAAGGTTGGAAAAGACCTCTAAGATCATCAAGTCCAACCGTCAACCCAACACCTCCATGCCCACTAAACCATGTCCCTAGAAAAAGTCCATACAGTTGCACTTCAATAGTACTATGTGGAAAAAAAAATTCAAGAGCGGAATGCAGTACAAATGCAGTTTTATTATTAGGAAATAGAGCACCCTGCAGACAGGCAAAACAGTCTGTGTTGAGCCGGCCTCTCCTGAAATGACTATCTGATTAATATCCCTTGCTGAGTCCCTCTGGACAGCTTCCTTACACAGCCCCAGATTCGCAGAGAAGCAGAGCTCCCCCAGCTCTCCGGGAGCACCTTTAACTGGCCAGGCAAATTCTCTGTGTTTCGCTAGGATTTTAGGTTACAGCTCTGCAAAATAACCTGCAAGAACATACATAGAAAAGACACATCAAGCGCTAAGGAATTGGCTTTGATACTTCAGGAGTCCCAGCAGAAGATGTTTGAACAGGATTTTCGAGTAGGATTTTAAAGTTGGAAAAGTTTAACTTCAAGAAATATGTTTTAAAGGATTGCCAGCAAACTCTGAGAAGACAGGAGTGAATCTAGGTAAGCTTGCACAATTAACCAAGAACAGATCAACAGTTTAACATTAATATCGATGTCATCAGTGCCCACAGGGGCTAGAAGAATCATAGAATCATTTAGGTTGGAAAAGACCTTTAAGATCGTCGAGTCCAACCGTTGACCTAACACTGCCAAGTCCCCCACTAAACCATGTCCCTAAGTGCTTGATAACCCTTTCAGTGAAGAATTTTTCCCCAATATCCAATCTAAACTTCCCCTGGCGCAACTTGAGGCTGTGCACCATTTTATCACTGTATGGGGTAAAGAAAGTAAACGATCAAATAAATGGTTGTATACTGCAAAGATTCCTATATACAAAAGAAATATCCAAAGTGACAAATTCAGAATCAATACATCTAATATGGATGCAGACCAGCACAGCCTTCTATATTGACTAAAATACTTCAAGTATGTTCTGTAGAAGGGACACAAGGTTAACAGAGGCACRTAACATACATACAAGCTTATTTCAGATAAATATTACCTATTAACAATAATACAACTAATGCTATTCCCAAAGATAGTCCCTCATTGTAAATAAACAGCAGAGCATTAATGGCAAAAATATGTTCATAAAGAAAAGAGTTAGGCCTACATTTAGCCTAAAAAAAAAGTCATATGCAACTTTCCTTATGTGTTTGTAAAACACTTCGTATATGTATATATAGATACAAAAGCACAATGAAAACACAAGTAAAACTTAGATAAGTACCTGAAGGTCTACATTTCTAGGAATGCATTTAAGAATAGTGAAAAATAAGTAAGCAGCCAACACAAAGATATTGTAATCATACTAAATATGTGCAGAAATGAAGCAAGTGTTGCTGGATGTTTTCCGTTTTTCAGATGTAGCTGTTGATGCCCCAAACATCTCTGAAGGACTAAAAAAAATGCACAATTTATTTCTGAATTCTAGTGTTTCTGTTATTTCAGTTTTTCAAAAAAATCCACTTCCTTGACCCATAGGTACTTGCCTCAGGGCACTAAGCTTCTCAAATTCATACAAGTATCTACAATTTTCAAATCTTAAGGAACTATTCCATCCTGCAAAACATAGCTGTTTGTGTTCACAGACAGAAGAAATGCACAGCATGAAGGAGGATGCTGCTGGTGGTGCATGAAACTGTGAGATTTCAAAATAAACTGGACTTTCTGAAACAGAAGAGTACTGTCTCTGGAATAACAGCATCTAAGTACGACTGGAAGACTATTGCCACACATCTTGTCTCTCTAAGGACCCACAAATTGGTGCAGGAATTTGAACAGACACATTTACCTGAACAGCAAGTAATTGGATGTTTGACACAGTGTGGCAGTTTGTCAGAGTAACATGACCATAACATAACATAGCACCAGTAGGATAAAAGGAATCAAACACACATCACAGCAAGCTTATAAAAACAAGGAATTAAATTTTTTTTTTCAAGCAAGGTAACTTAACTGGCTGATCATCTATGTAGTAGACTCCTAGAGGAAAATTACAATTTTAAAAATACTTTTGAAATTGATTTTGAGCTAATTTGTTGTCATTTTACACTTCAAAGACCTGCATTCTTCTGGGAGCACCTTTGTTTTCATACCAACTGTTGAAGTCTTCCCCTGTTCTTGACCTCAGCGTTCAAGCATTTCAGTTCTATCCAAGTGTTGGCTAACATCCTCTTTTACAAAGACAGGTGACTGCTGGCAGAACTCAGTCTGGTCATCTCAAAGCCCCATGATATACTCATTTTTCACAGACACAAAGAATAAACAAAACTCAACAGCTATAAATTGACATTATTTGCTGGCCTGGGGCATTCGGGGTTAGCCAGGGCACCAGGGATGCTTTCCTGTGCAAACAGCAAGTCCTCCTCCCCATCGCCTGCAGGGTCCACTCATCGGGATGTCTCCGAGACAGGCAGTGCCCCACGCCTGCTGGAAGTACTGCGCTTGCCATTAGCCAGGAGCACAAAGCCAAATGCAACAGGCTTTAGGGTGCTGGAAAGATAAACCAGCTGCTACCCCTGTTTCAACCTTCTCTAGGAAGTAATGGTTATGGATATACTGAAGCAAAGAAATGCTTGTTAACTTGATGAACATGGCCACATGAGGCTATGGTTTTAGCCCAGTGGTATGACATTTGAAGTGGACCAATGGACCCTACCTACTTGGGTATGGCAAAAAAAAGATCAGCTTTGGCCTTTGCAAAGAACAGAATGAACTGAATATTAATTTTTTCTCTTCTTGCAGAAACACCCCCTAAAATCAGTGATGAACAAGCTTCCCCAGACCCCATCAACCTGCCACAGCCACGTGCGCTGCCGCTCACCGGCCGGCTGCACGTGCAGCACTCACCACCTGCCACTGAGTCGGCAGCCAGGGTTGCTCTTCTGTCCTGATTCATTTCTGAAGGGCGAAAACCCTCTCTGTTGGTTTTCAGCCATGAACATTATTTCTCAGACTTGCATTAGTAGTGACATTTACACAAATTATGTATTGGAGGAGAAAAGTTTTTCTTTTTATGATAATGCAGATCATGAGAGACGTGGTTGATTTTTCTTTAAGATATAATCTAATTCTGAAAGCTGCAGCGAGGGCACAAAGAGTATCTGATAGCTCAGAGCTGCGATGTTCAATCTTCCTTGTATGGTGCACATGTTCAGGCACTGAAGAGACTGTCAATTTTGTGCCCCAGCACAGAAGACGAGGCACTTCTAGCGTGTATTTTAGACATGGTAACAAAAGGCATTCACATAGAGCATGCAATAAGACCAAAGAACAAGGAAAGAGAAAAGTGCTAATCAGAGATACCAGAGCAGCATTTCTTATGGCATATCACAGGCCATTCTCTTTATGGCCATTTATGCTGGTTTCCTATTGCCCCTTCTACCCTGAAGAAATGCTTGAGTTGTCTTTATGGTTCAAGAGAAACCCTGAATGCAGGTTTTAAGCATAAAGCCTTACAAAGGCCTTGGAACTTTTATAGAGGTCTACAAATGTACTGACAAAAGATATGTGTATTTTGTTTCTATTTTTCTCTCCATCTTCTTCTAAAAGAAGTCTTGTCACAAAATTTGTTAATGGGAATTTGCTAATGAGCTCTCCGACCATGAAGAAAAATGACTATATCAACACAATGCTGAGATAGTTTGCTATATTGCCCTTCACTCTTCTTATTTAGAGACTATACTGCCCACCCAACATCTTCACAAAGGAAAATTTACAGTTTTAATAGCATGCCTTTTAAAACCAGTTTAAACTTAAGAATTCCTGCTAGGCTGCCCTCCCCCCCCAAAAAAAAAAAAAAACCACAACCCAAACCGAAACAAAAATACATTTCTGTCTTGATACTAGAATTATAGCTAAACATGTAGGGGGTAACAGTAGATGGCAACAGCATTTATTCCACATTTCACTTCAATAGACACCTACCCCAGAGCAGATGCAATGCACAGAACCAGGTCTATATTGTGTGATAATACCTTTAAGCACCAAAGTTCTCCACTTCCTTTCACTGCTATTTGAGAGAAGTGATATCATTGGTACTGAGCCAAAACCAGAAATACCCAGAGCTAAATTGCAGTGAGACATGAAGGAGTCTAAGGTTGGTGAGGAGGCAGCCACTAAACATGGCAATCGTCTTTTTGAGGTTCGTTGATGTGGATTTCAGGGATCACAGTCCAATTCTCAACAGAGAGCACAAAGTCTCATGCTACCATCCCTGTGAGCAGGCGAACTGAAAACTTCAGATGGCGTGTCAAGTTTTACATACCAGTGAGGTCCATCAATTGCTATGGCCCAGCTTGTGCACTTTTACATAAAAAGTAGAGAATGAAATGACTGGCAGCACACAAGTGGCATCTTCCAAGCTGAGTTAAGTCTCTTAAGTGATTGTCTCTCTCTTACTGTAAATTCTTATCTATTATGTTACATACTACGGATAAACTGAAGATCAGCTGTAATATTGGTTTCCCCTTAAAAACTTACCCTTCAGTCCCTTTGCTGAGCTGCTGGCCATGATATTTACTGCTCCATACACAATTTTTACTTTCGTTAGGATTGCAATGTTGTACATGAGCCAAGTAGGTTTAAAATATCTTCTCAGGCTACTTCTGTTTAAGAAGCTTTAAAATTTCTTCTTCAGCAAAGTGGGAGCTGAAGTTTCCTCTCTCACACCTGTCACAAGCCACCACGTGGTCTCTGGAGATCTCACACACCCTAAGGATGTGCCGCCAACCAACATGAAATGTTCATCCTGAGCACAGGAGGATGCACACGAACACACCCGCAGATCATTCCTAGTGTCTTGACTTGAGAAAGGAAACATCATTCCCAAACTCTAGGTTCTCCTATGTAATTGATATTATGATACTTCATTATGAAAGAAAAATAAAGTAAAGAACAGATTTCCAGCAAACTACATATGCAATGTTGATACATAAATCCTCATAAGTTTATCCACTACATGAATGTTTTATTCTGGCTTCACTTGAGGGTTGGCTGATTCTACCCCTCCTTTTGTCCCATAGAACAATTTCCACTTCTTGTCCCCCCAGGAGCTTTGTCCAATGACTACAGCTATAAAGGTATCTACTCCAGGAGGAAACACCTAAGGACACAAGATGGCAGAGGAGAGAAGGGTGGTAGTGGCTAAAGGACTCCCTCCTCAACCTGCTTCATCAACGTGCTACCTCTCCTTAAGAGCAGACTTAATAATCACTATCAACAGAGGTTCAGGGGATCACGTGCTGCCCGTCTCCTGACGGCAGATCAGCACACGGTGCTTGAGACGGCTCTGCTGCGAACGGAGAGAGGAGTTGCTCTTCAGTGTAGTCAAGGCGCGCTCGCTGCAGCATGCTTAGGAAGGCAAGAAGTGTACATGCTTTGGGATTTCACAGCTGCTACTTCAAAGAAGAGAAGAAAAAAGAAATTCCAGTTTCCCTAAGAAAGCTCTCTAGGATGACGTTTGGAGGACAACCCCTATTTACTCATTGATGACAGCATGTCCCAGAAAAGATCAAGGTAGATGAGTTTAAAAACCTTCAAAAATGAGATCTAAGATCGAAACCCTCCAACACCATGACCCAAATACACAGTCACAGCTTTTCAACACAGGATAAAAAAGGCAAAACAGAAATAGCAGCTTCAAAAGGGAGCCACAAACAACGTTATATCCAGAATAGACCAAAGAGATCAACAGAAAAAAGTTTTCAGCTGTCTCCCAACAGTTGAAACATCCTGGGAGTAGGTTTCCCAAAATATACTTCCAAATGCTAGCAGATAAAACCTACATTAATCACAATGTGGTAATTCGTGAGCCTGGCATAGCTGCACTAAAGCCCTCCAGGAAAAAATAGAAAATAAGTATGGAAATGAAGCAAAGAGGATAGGGGAGAAAGACTGCAAACGTATTGGTCTCAGGAAGAAACATGAGGAAGCAGGGAAGCAACTGTGGCCTTTATTGCCTCCACAACTGGCATTTGGTTATGGTTTGTTGTTTGGTTTTTTGGGTTGTGGGTTGGTTGTTTGGGTTTTTGGGTTGGTTTTTGTTGGGTATTTTTTTGTTTGTTTGTTTGTTTTTTGAAAAAAAACAACACTAACATCTTTGTTCATGCATAGGTATTCAGTTTGCCTGCAGGTTACCCGTTCCTTCTGCTGCAAAACTTTCTACTGCTCCTGCAGAAAACCCTTCTGGACTAGCTGTTCAGTTGTGACCCTCTTCATACGAGCTATGCACAGTCCATTGACACCTGAAAAACCTTGCAAAATCTTGCAGTCCACCACTGCCTTGCACAGTTTCTCCAAACACATACTGCAGATTCCCAGTCTGCAGTATTTGCCAGTATATTTGATTTCAAACTGGTCTCCTGTGTCCATGGGCTGGCTGAATTCTGCACACTTTCCTAAATTGTGCCTTCCCAGAGCTTGGATTCAACTACATCCATGGTATCAGAGCCCCCTCAAGCCTTCATAAGAACCATTTTGAACTTCAGTTGTCAAATTTGGGTGGCATTGAGAGTTAATTTTTGTCCATCTGGTCTCCAGCTGCTGGAAGTGCTACGAAGGAATCGGGTGGCCCAGCTCACAAGAATGGCTCTACAGTCTTATACCAGCCAAAACCTATTCTCCATTTTCACCTTCCTATCATATTAATGACACTTCTCACTGAGCTTCCATTTCCACCAGTGTATGACGGGAAGCGCTCTGTAAAGCCTCCACTTGCCAACTCCATTTCCAGAGAGCTCCAGCATGAGGAGGCTTCTGAATACCCCATCTGCTGCAGTTCGTTTCGCTCCTGACGCTGGATGTTTCCAGTAACTGCTCAGCTGCAAGTTGCCTGGAGGAAACTTCAAGTTCTTGAACAGCGTTCTTGAACAGCATTCAAGTTCTACCTGATCAGTGCTGGGTACCACCAGCAACTGCCATGGCACAGAGCAGAGCCCCTTGAAAGCACAATTCCCTGCATACAGACCACGAACTCCTACAGGAATGCATTAAACCTAAATAAAACTCATCAGAGGTTAACCTGAAAAAGGACTACACGGTGGCTCTTACAGCTGCATGGATGACATTTGAAATCAGTGAACTGGGATGGGTGGACACTTCCCGAAGAGCTCGATGGGGAAATGCTCTGTCAGTCCCCGTGCAGCATCCCCAAGAGTGAGGTGCTGCATGAACCCTGACAAAGCTGGGGGGAGGCAGCAGGAGTGCTGATGGGTGACAGTCCAGCTGCCGAAATCTGCAATGGCGCTGGAAACCGAGATCATGAAAAAGGGCAGGTTTGGCTCTTCTCTGGAAGATGCATTTCTGCACATCCGGGGGCCATAAGCATGGCGAGCGGGTAGCGCGTTGCTCAGAAGGAAAAGAAACCAAATAGAAATGAGTAGTAACTGTCCAGAAAACAGCATATCACTAAAGGCAGAGGGTGAAGGAATGGCATTATCTTACTTGAGGAATTAGCTGGCTGACTTCAGAAGTCCTGAGTGTTTCTAGGACCTTCAAAATATCCCCAGGTTTTTTTTTTAAATCACTGCCTATCCCCTGCTTTCAGCTGGCAACATTCAGAGTGATGAGGAAATTGTCACAGCACTGAAATGGGAGGAAGGCAAAGACGTGCCTGAGATAAGGCTGTTCTTTTAGGAAGGCCAACAAGTTAGATAATGGAAATGCCACATACAACCATTAAGATCCTTTTCACATACAAACTGGTCTAGTTTAGGGAAAAAAAAAAAAAAAAGCTTTCCTTTGGTTAGGAGAGCCGCTGAGGTGAACTTTGTTGAACAGTCTCTCCTCATTGCACGGGGCTCTCTCACCTCGGGTTTTGCAGCCAGTGTTTGGACTTTCTCTTCATTGCACAAACTACCTGCAGGAATGAGCAAAGGTTTTCCTGTAGAGAAATCCTGCGCAGCAATTCTAAGGGAAGATCACAATCACAGGGCCAAATGCTGAGATACACAACAAATGCCGGATAAATGCCCACTAGAAAAATGTCCCTGTGCTGCGCACAGGTGATTTCATCTACAAGGCACATGCTTGGCCATTTAGAAGGGACATAGCAACTCCCCTCTTTTCCATGGGTTTCTACCATCACGCATCTTACAGAGTCCAGAGGCCAAAACCTCTGTTTAATTCCCTTCATCTGATTTAATTGACGATAAGCATTTTTTAAAATAATAGATGTGATTGTATTTATGGGAGGCAGCATCTCCTCCATTGGCCCTGTCTCTCTATAACTGCAGTGCTGATTCACGGAGGCCAACACCAGGAGGAGACACCTGGGCATGCATCTGGAGGAGCAGTCGTCTGCTTTTGCACAGCGCTTGGCTGTTCATGGTGCTGCTCCACGCGTCCATGCAGACAGGTATGTGCCTAAACCCCTCTGCCTCCAGGGAAATAGAAGYGGGGGGGGACAAGCACAAAAGCACAGTGACTTCTGCAGGTCACGCAGTAATGAGTAACAGAGATAAGAATTGTAAATATTATGTTTTTACTCAACAAAAAAAAATATCGGTTACGCTCTTTGCTGCCTGCCAGTGTTAGAGGAGCCCTGGCCCGAAACACTCTGCCACAGAGCAGCTACCTCAAGAGCAGCTGTGATGTTTTGTGGCCACTGGAGAGGAGGAATAACCCAAGCATTATCACTTGGTTTCACAGGACTCTTGTAAATGAGGTAAGCATCATTAACCCTGCTTTACAAGCAGCAGCGTTTCTTGCCCAAGGTTACAAGTGTCCCTTGAGGAAGAAGCAATTATGTTATTTAAGTTCACCAGCAAAGCTCCTACAACCCACTACACTGGAGTGCAACTTTCATGAAATCTTGCAATAACTTCATGTTCCTGTCCAAGCCCCAGCAGTCGTGTAAGTAGTCACGGGACAATCTCAGCCTGCGGAGGCTTTGTGTGAGCCTGAAGGTCAGAAAGGCATCCCGCGCCCCGCCGGAGCAGAGCCTGGGGGGAGAGCCTATGTCCCCAGGCTTCGGCGTGCACCGCAGATGCTCAAAGATGCTCAAAATGAGCACCTCCTGTTTCCTTCCCTCCCTGGCAGAAAGTTCCCCCAAACCTTTTTTTCTGCTGTTGCTCAGTGAGACCAAAGATGAGGCAGTGAACATGCTCCAAATGCAAATGACAGCCACCAGAGTTTTGGATACAAAAGAGTTAGCTCCTTCTCCTGTCATGGGCCTGGGCACAAGAGGGGTGTGGGAGGACAGGCTCAGTGTGCGAGAACAACTCTGCACCATTTTTCAGAAAGGGAAGACTGTGAGTAAAAGCAGCGATTCACTCCTCAGCCTCCTGGCACTGAAAAATATATATAGTATGCAGGCATTGGTTCATGGAGCTTGGATTTATTAGGAAAAATCTCAATCTGGAAACTGGCCACCAAAAAAACAGCCCAGACACTGAAATACTGCATTTCTCACCCCAGATGCAGTAGGAAAGCAAAGCAGGGTAGACACCCAAGTGCAGCACACCTCCTGGGTGCAAGGCTAATAAACAGTAATCAGCGACTTCTCTGTCATGGTAAGCAAGACTGAAAACCAGAGAAATAGATCGCAAGCAATGCATAAGTTTAAATCAAAAGGCAAAAGCACTGGGAGAAAGCATCTAAGAGGAGTTTTTGTGAAATTTCTGGATTGTTTACTGTAGGGTTAGGATATCAAAACTGCTGCAAACTTGGACTGCATGGGACAGACCTGAGCACTACAGGGTCTCAATGCTGCTGTTTCTGAGGACATGGCATCAGATGGAAAGCATCCTCTGTGTGGGAGAATATATGCATAAAAACACGGCTTGTTGTATAACTCAGCTTTGCATATACATAAACATATACACATTTTTTTAAAGACACCATTCCCATTGCCACCACTGTATGCATCTGTATATATTTTCTGCTGAGGCAGTATGAGTGTACTGAAAATGAGTGAAACTCTCTCGATGCACATATAAACCATATAAACCCACGCACCCAGGGAGCATGGTTGTCACTGAATATGTGTTTAAGCACTGAAAACCTCTTCCAAAGGTTATTTCTTCAGAATGTTGTGGTGGCTTGCGGTAGTGATTCAGTGAGATGCTAATACTGCTTAGCATCTGGCTCCATTTCAGGTATAACATTTACACAGACAAAAAGTTAAAAAAACAAAAACAAAAAACAAAGCAAAAAACCCCACAACAACTATGAAGTTTGTACCTTTTTTTTTTAATCCAGGCTCAAAGAACCTGTCAATCACAACCATGAATCACAGAAAAGCAAAACTAATGCTACAATAATTTTCCATTCCCTGGAAGAGGAAAAACATGCATACATAGTTGCATCTTGATATAAAACACGGTGTGAATATTTCCGCTGTCTCAGTGAGACACCTAATTCAGCCCCCTCAGCTCTGTGGTACCCAGGCTGTACACAGCATTCCTCACAGCTTTCGCTTGAAAATATCACTCTTTAGCCACATCCTGGCTCCCTGGCCCCTTCCTTTCCCAAGCTTTAGTTTATATTTGTAGAAAATGTCTACATGCTGGCTTTGAACAGTAGTTACTAGAGATCACCTTTCAAAAGTCTAGGCGACTGCTTAGGCAATCACTGCATCTCAGTTGCCCTGCTCAGAGGAGAGAGCCTGGGAAACCTTTCTGTTGTACTGCTCAGGGCTGGGAGTAACCCCCCGTCCTGGCACAGCAGGGTGAAACCACCACCCTGGTTTCCAGACAGACGCCTGCTAAACAGCAGCGAACGCCGCTGCTCGAGTCGCTGAGTAACCGGGGTGCCTCAAGTGTCTTTCAGATTGTAAAAGCAGCATCAGTAAAGGTTTATGCTTTCCTGAAGAGGGCTCTCCGTCTCAGTTTATATAAACAGCTTGCCAGTTTTACAATATCAGGAAGGAAAAAAGAAAAAAAAACCCAAAAAACAACAAACCAAAACAAGATAGACGATACCTGTTGTAACTCCATCTACTGTAAGACATGGTCCTGTTGCTGCCGACACCATCCATCTCTGGCTCGGCTATGGCACTTCCAGCATCGCTTGCCTCCCGCAGGCGCCGGCTGCTGGGCTTGGAAATCAAACACCTGCCTGAAGACTGGCCCACTGCGGGGATGCGGGCAGACGCCTCCGGCCTTGCACGGTGGGGCCAAAATTCACCACCGAGCGGCAGCTTTGCATCAAGCTCTGGATGCACGGAGCAAACCACTGCCCGCGCCGGGGAGGGACAGATGAAAGGAGGGGGAGGCTCCCAGGGTCCCTGCTGAGGGGACCAGCGGCAGGATGCTCTCAGCTGCCCGGCAGACACAAAGGCGCTCAGGTAATAAACTGGAGCAACGGTGCTAAGCTGCTTAAGAGATATTCAGGGAAGCCATGCTCGGGAGCAGTGGCTTGCATGCCTCCTGCTCCAGCACACACGCTTTATTTATTTATTTATTTATTCTGGTTGCCACAGATACGGGTACATCTCTCTGACATCAGCCATCTCCCACCACGCCACGGGTCCCTGGGTCTCGCCAGCGTGATCTTCCAGGCAGACAATGATCACATCCTCTGAATGCAGGGGCAGCACTGGGAGCCGGCCGCGGTCAGGCAGCTCTGCAGGATCACCTCCCCACCGGCAACACAGCCCCGCCGCTCGTCCCGCCGCAGCCCCTGCATCCGACAGGTCAGTGTACGGATTTCTCCAGGCGTCAGTCGGAGTACAGCAAAAATGCTTTGCATACTCCATTTCAGCTGCTGGTTTTGCACAGCGCACAGCCCCAGTTTGCCCCAGAGCAGGGGCATCAGTGTGACATCCGTCCAGCCTCCATGTGACTTTTTCTGAGCACAGGTCTCGGGCATAGGACCAAAAGCTAAGCCACACTTCGTGGCTCCTGCCCGCATTTCCCTGGTGGGGACCAGCAATGTTCAGTGCCAGGGCCTGTGCTGATGACCTGTGGGTCTCTCACAGATGCATTTCTCACCTCTGCCAGCTGCAGGCAGCACGGGGTCTGCTCTGCTCCCAGGTGCCCATGCCTGCCCACTGGTGGGAATCAGACCTTGCTTGCTCACTGAATATTTTCTGATCAGTTCTGATAACCTCAATACGAGGGGACTGTGCGACAGTAGTTCAAATTGAACTGCTTTACATATACACACACAAAAAAAATCTTCCTTCAAATTCACTAGTGGTTTTCCTTTCAGGGGGAAAAAAAAAAAAAAAAAAAAAAAAAAAGAGTTCAGCAGAACTTGCACAGCATCTCTGCATTTTCAAGCTGCTTTATTACAGCTCTGCCTTCAAACTGTGCAGTGGTTTCTTGCATCTCCTCTTAAAACATTTGCTTGCTGTCAGCTTCCCAGTGCCACACATTTGTGAAGTTTGGTTGCCGACATGCACGGCTGTGCAATGACAGGCACACAGAGACAGCTGGATTGTGTCCCTCTGGACAGGGAACCCTTCATAGCTCCTACGAAAGAGTTTGGTTTGGGCAGCAGATCTCAAAAGCAAGCCTTGCTCACGATGCTCGGTGGACGCTCCCAGGATAAGGAGGATGTCTGCAAGGTCAGGTGTAGGCAGTCAGAGGTTTGTCTCTCCAGAAGCCAGTTCAGAGCTGCCCAGACCTCGCTATGCACAGCTGTGCTCAGGACACTGCATCCCACTCATGGCCCCAGGGCACCACGCTCTGCCCTACGCTTCACTCCTGATTTGAGGAGTTACAGCTTCCCAATGGCCCATAACACCATGGGCACAGGGGGCTGCTGAGAGGACCTGACTATACCTTGACCAAGAGAGGTGCTACCAGAAGCAGTGCCAGGTCAGCACAGCCAGCCCCCGGGATATCTACATACAAGCATAGGGGATGGGGGGACTGCTTTCAAACCATTCCCAGGCAGCTTTGGCTCTTTGGCCCACGTTAGCATCTCCTGGCCCCTTCCCTTGCTGCAAGGCCAGCCAGGTGCCCAGCCCTGCTCTTAAGCCATATGACGCACTCCCAGCTCCTAAGTGTAAGATCTCCTAGTAGAAATGACTAAAAATCCCAAACGTACATAAATAAGGACTGGAAGGGACTTGGGTTAATCAGTCCCAGTTCCTCATCTCACAAACAAACGTATCTGATGAGTGGTCTCAGGCTGAAGCTGCAGAGGCTGGTAATGAGCTCCTAGAAGCTCCTAGAGCTCCAGAAGGTAGATGAAGCTCCTAGAGCTCCACCCTGCAGACAGGCAGAGACCTTCCTGTTTCTAGCTCAAAGGTACTCAAGGACATCTGACATCCATCTGGTCTTTCGCCATTCAGTTCCTTTAGTTCCAGTTAAATCCTCTTTCTCTTGAATACCTGCCATCAATCTTTTCATTTCCAGTCTTTATTTTGAGAGGGTGAATGGCCAAACCCTTAATCAATTCATGTCAGGATAGGCAGAACCAGCCTAAGAGCTTTTTTCACATACCAGTTTTAATCCAAATCAAACCTTCTCTGAATATGGGTGATATTTGGCCACACTTCTTTGAAACAGGGAAAACATCATCTGGGTTTCCTCGAAATGGCAATTAAGTTGCCTGAGGCTCGTTCCTCATAATTGTGTATATCCCATGAGTTTATCATGCCGACTCCTGTTACAGATGCTGTTGTTGATGTTACGTATAGACAGTGCGTTCCCATTTATCTTATTTATAACCCGCATTGAGGGACCTGGATGAAACGAACAGTCTGGAAAGCAGAGTTAGTCACAGCACATCTCCTCCACCTACCTGCATCTGCTCAGTGCTGTGCTTACGCTAAGAAAATTGTAAATGGGGAAACTGAAACCTGACCATTTACTTGGCTGTTGAATTACTCAGGCCAACGTTTTCCACACCAGAGCAGCTGAAAATCACCCTGACGAGCCCCTGCATCCCAGGGAAGCCCCTGTCAGAAACAAATGCTTCAAGGTGCATCAATAAGAGCGAGGAGCACAAGTTAGCTGCCGGAGCACTGACTCTCCTCTCCATGTGCCTCACCCGAAGCATAGCTTGCTGGCACCTCGGGCTCCTTCTCACTCATCCTGGACCAGAGCGTTCAGCAGGAGAATGTCAACTGCGGTGGCTCATGCTGAGACGGGGGAAACGCAGCTGTACCCCAGAGTTGTCTTGTCCCAGCAGCCTCGTTTCCTTATACTGTTGTCGGAAATGAAAACTGTCCTGGCACACTGAGGCAGGTGGGTTGCGAAAATGTCTGGTTGACCCTGCTGAACCTCACGGCAAATATAGCCTCTCCACAGGGGTAACACACCAAAAACCAAAACCCACATCCAAGCTCCGTATACAAACAGAGTATCATTTTGGCAGACCAGTGCTTTGAGAACTTGCCTGTGCCAGCTTCGGGAGACCCCTCCGCACACATCCTTGGACAAAAGGTGCTCGAGAGTAAAAACAGGTGCAATCTCCACTGCTGTGCTGCAGGTGAACATGGTTTGAGACTCCTCGGAAAAATACTCTGGGTGGCAGATTGAGCCTCCTAGGACACAAGTGTCTCCCTGCTTCCTGCACATGGATGGCAAGCTCCCTGAATGCAAAAACCTCCCAACTCTTCCTCTCAGGAGTTTCTCAACTCCTGTGGTGTCACTAACTCAAAACAAACGCTAATAACTTCGGTAGCGAAGCCTTTGCCTGTGATGAATTGTGAGTATCTACAGTTCCTGCTGGGCTGTGGCTTTCTTCTGCAAGTCTCCTGGCTCCACTTCTGCCATCTGACCCCACAGCTTGCATTGCTGACAATATTACTTCAAACTTGAAATTTTCAAAAAAGGTTTGATGGAGAAGCTGGGGCACTCATAAGCTTGTGCAAGGTGAAGAGACACAAATCAGATCCATGCTGGAATTCAGTCAGAAAGAGGAATGTTTTTCTTGCTATTTACTCTGCTACCAGTGCCGCAAGGCGTGTGTCACCATGTGCTTGTGCATGGGCACATCTACACACATCGGAAATGAATCGCGTCTGCTCCCTGTTTTAAGAGATTCCCCTTGCACACTGCAGACATGGGAGCATCTCAAAGTGGGCGTGTTTAATCCAGGAGGAGCAGTGGGGCTAGGCTTCTGGATTACAGCATGTTAATGCTGGAGCAGTAATAAAATTTCAGTTCTTTGTTACAAGCATTGGAGAGCCACACCACAGAGCAACCATCTCAGTGCCAGCTGGGGGAAAGTTTGGAACCAAGCACTGAGAAAGCACAAAACCTTCTTTTTTTCAAGCGTTTAGTGTATGGCAAATGACCTTACCACCCAAATAAACATGATCTGGAATACTGGCTTGAGCTGTTGAAATATCACGGAAATTATTCTGGCAGCAGCGTTGAAGCAAATGGACTGTTCCTGCATTTTCATGGCGGCACATACCATGCTGCAAACAAGTGACAAAGTAGCTGCTGAGTCACTGGATGGTGCCTAACGATTTTAACAGTAGAAAGTCAAAAACCCAACATAGAACATCTCCAGATTAGGTACTCTTGAACCAACATGAGTTTAAGTGTACCTTTTGGGCATCCCCAAACAGAAGTTTTTCCAGCAAAACATCATGTTCACGACCAACCATCTGTCCCGCCATCAGGTGCCTGTGGCTGCAGAAGGCAGGTAACCCTTCGTTACA
The DNA here is from genome assembly GCA_035582835.1 of Phoebastria nigripes. Taxonomy (NCBI): domain Eukaryota; kingdom Metazoa; phylum Chordata; class Aves; order Procellariiformes; family Diomedeidae; genus Phoebastria; species Phoebastria nigripes. Next base: position 856,365 of record JAYKAV010000356.1, on the reverse strand, counting down.
GCCCAGCCTGAGTCCAGAGGTGAGCTCTGGTAAGAGACAGACAGGTCTCTGTGTCTGTCCAGCCAGAAAGGCGCTGGCCAGAGCCGACTACGGCATTTGCTTTCCTGCTCCAGAAACCCAACACGGGCATGCTCAGTGAATGAATTGCCAGGATCTCCCTTCGTATCAGACGGGGCTTGAAGCTGCACCTGTCAGCACTGCTCAGGTTGTTTTCTAGCTACAGCCATTAAAAGTTCCTCAATGAGATTATGAGTCCTTCAGCACTGCTAATTAGTGCTTACGCAAGCGAGGATTTCTGCAAGCCCTCAGGGCTGCTGCCYGGAGGGGACGATGCTCCTTGGTCTGCAGGCAGTACCCTGTGATAGGGATCTGCACCAGGGGCAGCAGGGCACGAACCGCCGCTTCCCTGCTGTTTTGACAAAAAAATTCCTCCTCTCCTCCTCCTCCTGAGGGGCTGCCCGTGTTCAACCCTGTGGCCTGCCAATTGCCAGCTGATGAGGAGATGAGAAGAGGAGAGAGTGAGGACAGAGGACTCCTATACAGAAAAAGACCTGGCCTCCTAAGCACCATTGTGAACAGGGGCTTTTTCAGAAAATCATCGTAGCATGCTTTGAGACACCCACTGCCTCCGGCACACTGCCGGGGAGAGTGCCAGGGTGACGTTTATGAGATGCCAGCAGGAGACTATTGCAACCCAGCGTGTATGTCAACTCCAGAGAGACTCAGGCTGACCTGAACAAAACATGCATATTCTCTTTCAATAACCAGACAGGTTACAGTAACCAGCAACAGGAAAACCTCAAGAAAAACCAGTTATAAACCCTTTGACACCTGGGCAAACACCCTTGCATGCCCCTGGGAATAAATATCTGGGCCGCACTAAGAAAAGAGACTTGGGTTTACACCTAAGCCCAAACACAGTGATCCCCGGGGTTTAAGCACACCCCTGAGTGGGGTCCATAAAGCAAGTCAGCAGAGCCTCAAAGCTACTCGTACCCTCTCCTGACAGATTTAGGAATTAAGAGCCTCAATCATTTGTCAGCACCACTTGCTGTTCCTGCAGCTAAAGGTACTTGGCCAGTAGCAATATGAGACGCTACGCGTGTCCACGGGTGCGAGAACAGCGCTGCAGAGCCTGCCTCCTCACGCGGGGCTTTGCTGCCTTAAAAGCAGCATGAGATTCCTGTGAAAAAACACTACATAACTTTACAGGGGAAAAAAAAAAAAAAAAAAGGCAAAGACAGGCTGCAAGGTACATTATGTCCTACCACAGCAGAAGAAAACAGCATAAAAGCATCTGTGCTGCTGGAGAGCAGCTAGCCATAATGAGGAGAAACTCATACCAATGGGATGAGCAATGAAGACTCCAGGCCACCTAACATCTGTGCCGGGGACTAATAAGCCAGTGCCTTGAATAATACAGTGTTTTATACTGGGGAACTAGGGAAGGAGGAATGCTGCTGTTTGTTTTTCCACGTGCCCTCATATTACCCTGCCAAAGTAAAGCTCACGAAAATTGGGCTTAACAATTTTGTCTGCAAAGAGGGTATTTACATCCTTAAGAGCATCTGGCATATTTCCGTATTTCATCTTCCTTTCAAAGGATAATGCAGCTTCTAAAAATTCCCTCCAAGAGTCATTATAATTTTACTCTGCTCCCGATACAATAAACAACTTCATTCGTCAGTCTCCAAGCGCTTTGCAAAGAAGCCAGCATCACTATTTACATCTTACAGAAAGGAAACAGAAGCAGTACAGCTTTCCCAACAGCAACCAAGAAACCACGGCAGACACCCATACTGCCTGCAGTCTCCTGCGTCCCGCTCCAGCACCCCGCGCATTGCAATGCCCCCAAGTCTTACACACATACACAGGACAACACCGACCCTCTGATAAGCTCTTGCCTGGAAGTGTTTAGGAACCTGTCATCCTTCCTGGCAGCCGTGCAATCCATGCTTGTTTCAAAGTCCCTCTCTTTACAAATACAAGGAATTGGCGCTGTGCTCACGAGAGCTTGAATTCCTTCTTCCTTTTGAGCAATTAGAAAATACTATATTTACTATATATACTACATGTATGCTATATTTACTCTACAGAAAATACTGTAATTACTAAACTAGAGAAAGTCCATAGTAGCATGGGTGCTGATCTGTATTTTTTAGCAGACTCTGCCTTCCTCACAGAGCATATTACTGAGAGGACTGCATGCTGGTTTCATCCATTTGTACAGTCCTAATTGCTAAGGCAATCTCTTAGTAGCTCGTTAGCTCTTTTCATCCCCTACTCATGTCTGTAATATTTGCTGATTTCCCACATGTACAGAAATTCTTGTACTTTGAACTCGAGATTGTGCTGATAGATGGTTATAGCGGCCTTCAGTGAAGCATTGCTCCATTAACACGAGTGAAAAATGAAACACGAAAATTGTTTTGACCATTCAGAACTTTCCTTGGGTTAAAAAAGATACAAAGCCATTCTGGACACTGATGCTACATTCAACCGCGTCCCCCTCCTCTGGGGCACTAGCAGGTCCCCGATGTTTACCTTGGGCCACAGCAGCTCGCATCAGCCCCGAAGCCCCCCCAGGAGCCAGCTCGCAGCTCCCTTCTTTGGAAAAAAGCACAGAAAATTTGACACAGTGCATCTATCCAGCCTGGTGCTTGCTGCATACAGGCTTTGCATTTCAAGAAGTTTTGTTTCTATTAGTTAAGAGGCCCTTGTGGTGCTAGGTTGTACCTGGGCACACGATTTGAGAAGGCAGTGCTCTGCTTGTGTAGATCTTATAGTTCACATGGACCAGCTAACAACAGAGATATGAAAACTAGAAAAAAACAGGGAGGAGAGAGCAAAAAATGGTGTAAGAGAGGGCCCAGGAGAGGCAGAGAGGAAAGATGCATAAATGCAACAGGCAGTAACACGAAAAGAAGCTGGGAGAGTAATGCAAGACCCCAAAACACCACTCAGGTCCAGCAGCCATATGAGATGCTTCAGCTCCAGAGACAGGTTGTGAGAAAATCATTCCTGAGTTTTAGAGGACTGAAAGAGGGGGGTTGAAGTTATCTTGAAGTTATCTTTGTTCTTCATAAAAAAAAAAAAAAAAAAAAAAAAAAAAAAAAAAAAAAAGGGGGGGGGGGGGATAAAGAAAAAAAGAAAAAAAAATTCTCTCGATTCCAGTCCCCATCTGCTGGGGGATTTTTATACTGCATTCATCTCTCTGGACTGGCATCCTCATATCTGTGAAAGAAGTTCCTAGCTTTACCAACAGAAATTCAGGTTCAACAAAAACACGGTAGCTTTTTTAAACATATATATTTTTAAGAAGCCTAGATAAAACAGTTACTGTGCCCACAGTAATCCACATCATCTGCAAGGAATAGAAGTAAAAATCCAAGCATCGGAAAAGATTAACGACTCCATTGCAGCTAGGTTGAAGCACATAGCCCTGATAATGTGTGCACACGGCAGCCGATTGTATTTGTAACATGGCATAGGCAAAGAGGTGCTGCTCTCAGCTGACCCCTGCCAAGCGCAGTGCCCGTGCTGTCCCCTGCTCCGTTCCTCAACCCCCAGAGCTCCCGCAGGTGCCAAGTGCTCCCCCAGCAAGCTCGCAGCCAGCGCTTGCCTCGTGCATGCCGTCTGCCAGAAAAATTAAACCAGATAATATCCTCGCTGCTAGGACTGAGCTCCAGATGGGGAGGCAAACGAGCATAGAGGATGTCCCATAGCAATAGTGAGGTTAAGAGCGAAGGACAGGTTCTAGCAGGGGGAGGCTGCCAGCTCTCAGCACTGCCTGCCACCACCCTGTGAGACGCCGACAGCTCAGAGCACCCTTCAAACCTCGGGCTCCTGCAGGAGTCACGGCATCGGCCCCGGTACAGAACTGGGTCTTATAGCCAAAAGGTGTTTCAAATCCCCGCCTTGTGCTATACGTGTCATTCCCCTTGCTATCCCTCCATGGTTCATGCTCTTCAGCATTCAGAAGCAAATTGTTAATGCTTCCTTTGGTTGTGTCCTCAAACGCAACTACTGACGCACCTGCAGATTTCTGTAACTACTACAGACAGCAGATAAATTAGATAGCCAGGCAGCCCTGTCCTTAAAGCAGCGCAGTAATGAGGACTGTCACTGACTGGCTTCGAACACAGGAAATTTTAAGCAACCATAATCTTGCTGGAGAAGAAACTCAGCACCAGGAGCATTAAAGCAGGGCTCCCCCTCAGGTTTTTTAAGTCTGAATCTGAAAGAAAGGGGGGGGGGGGGGGGGAAGGCAAATTAGCCAACTTTTACCCTTTTAAAAATTAATTTTTAAAGCTTAAAAAATAAGTTAATGTTGTTTAAATGTCATGGGAAACTGGGATTACTTTAGGAAGGTAACCAAACAACAGAACCTGAAGTACATAAAAATATCAAAATGCTGATTTGAGATTTTACAATGAAATCCAGGACAGACACATGCCCACATGCCCCAGGCTGCCCCCTCTGCTGGGGAAGCAGGAGCTTTGTCACCTCAGTGCTGCGACACAAGCCAAAAATGAGGTGGCCACTACACCTCAAACAAATGCTGTCTCCTGGAGAGCTGAAAAAAAGCACCAACAAAGCCCCACGCAGCTGTCAGCCCTACCGCATCTCAGGGGGTTTTATACAAAACAATGACAGATTTCACGTTAGAAGACACATACACCCCAATTACACTTTCTGGCCTCTTAATGTCATTCTGACATGAATAATACAATTTCCAGATATGAAAAAAAGCCACTTGATGCTGCTCTGGCTGAGAAGAGCTTTGAATTGCAAAATCCTTCACCAGACCATAAAACTATAGCAGAGATTTGCTCTTGCGCAGAGCATTGATTTCAGAGGACCCATATCTGGGTATTAAGTAGCAGAAACTTTTGGCAGATGATCAGCTGGAAACTAAACTGAAAGCCTCATAATGTATTGATTTCCCGCTCATTAAAGACCAAAGTACCTTGTCCTTCCACACGCAAGGTACAATGCCTGTTTCATCATTCACCTAAAAAATCTGAACCTGAGCTGCAAACCACCACTGTTCGTCTCCTTGTCATCCCGCTTGACAAGCTGCTTCTTGCCAATAAACAACCAACTTCTCCGTAGTGGGAAGTAGCATTTAACAGACTCAAAAATATAACGAAGGTACATAATTATTCCCCTAAAACACATTGGTCGCACAAGCCACTGCTCCTAGTTACTAGTTTCCCCTTTCTGGATCTCTGATGAACTTGAACCAGCAATTCAAGCCTGGCGTGCCCTGGGCAGCCACCATAGTCTGGTGCAACTACATTCTTCTTGATGTGCATGAGTGCAAACCCAACACCAGGGTCTGGCACAGGCGCTCTGCTCAGCTGAAGCCATAAGCTGCTTTAACTGAAAACTCTGGTTTTAAAAGTTCTCTCAGGAACATTTTTTAGAGACCACACAGGCATCCCATCAAGGTCCAGAGCACGCTGCAGTACATCCAGCCAATGCCTGCAATCCGTTGAGGGAAGCGTGCACTTCACAGCTCAGGCTGCAGGTCAGGTTCGGTTGCTGTTGCAATGGGTTGGGTGTACAATCACACATACAGAACCAAAGGTAACACTTGGTGGGTGCTTGTCACAGTCCAGGTGGAAAGGTTTTGATAGGTTAGACCCTGATACACATCTTGGGTTATTCCAGTTTGGGTTCACGGCAGCTGCGTTATTCACTACAGCCAGCATCCTTCATCCCAAAGACACATCTCCAGGACATCAATTATAATGATATTCTTACCTATTTTCCCAAAAGTATCAAAATGAGAATCACCAGCAATTTCCAACCACTTCTCTTTTATGTGCCCAGAAACATGTTCCTGGAGGACTCGCTGTGAGACTTTCCAGAGACAGAAGCAAGGCTGACTCCCCACAGTTCCCTACATTGCTCTCCAGGACTTGCTTGAAGATGGGTGCAACACTTGCTTTCCTCCAGTCACCAGGAATTCCCCTGATCTCCACTAAAGATGATCATCAAAGATGACCGGGCAGCCTTGCAAGGACATCAGCTGTCCTCTCACCACCTTGGATGGAGCCCACCAGGTCCTGTGAATTTGTATGGGTTGAGTTCTCTGAAGTAACCCCCGCCTTGATCCTCATCCACTGCTGCTGGCTCTTCTCCTCATCGTACCTTTTCACTGATCACATGGGCCTGGGAAACCCTGTTGGTCAAGACTGAGGCAACAAAGGCACTGGGTACCTCAGCCATACCTGTGTCTGCTGTCATAAATCACTCATCCCATTCAGCAACAGCCCCGTTCTCCTTTTTCAGCAAGTCATACATAACTCTTGAAAGGCAAAACCAGAGAGAAATCATCTGCAGTGTATTAATTAATAAATAGTCTGGAGGAATAAGTCAGATTCAGTCCTAGTAATATGAAGAACTCAAGTACAAGAATTCTGATACTTCAAGTAGGAAACAGGTGTGTATCCTCTATTTGCACATCCAGAGTCCTCCAGAGACATTAGAAATGACACTACTGGGAAGAAGTCATCACACAGCAGCTCCTGGCAGCAATGATGGAGCCCAGACCTTAGGACTCGGCAGTGACAGATGCCTCCCCAGACACCTTACAAAACGAACAAAACATGGTATTAGACTCTGGCAGATGTTGATAGCATCGTGAAGTTAGCTATTGTAATGAGGATTTGAATAATCTCAAGCTGGTTGTTCAAGACAAAGATAAACAGGCAAGGTCTCACTGCCTTTGAATTACAAAAAAAGATCAAGAAGTTAAGATGACTAGTTCATAGAAGCAACTGGAGTAGAGAGGTGAGCAATGTCAGTGTGCAGCTTGCACGTTAGGAATCCACAAGACAAGAAAAAAAGTACCAAAACATTCAGAATTCTCGAGGTATTCTCCCTCCTATTTCCCAGAAATACAACTGGCTGAATGGATTATTTTAAAAGTGGGGTAAGGGAGGAACAGAAAGTTACAGTAAGCATGCAGTACTTTCCAAAACCTTGAAAAGGTAGCCCTCAGAATGACCAAAAGTCAGCCTTTCAAATGAGAGGGACAACTGTGTAAGTAGAAGTATCAGTTCGCGTTGCCAATATGGTACTTTATACTTGCATTAAAGCACTTGATTATTCTGTAAATAATAAAAATCAGCTCGAGACACAGAATGGCTTAGTCTCACGAGGAAAGAGATAGGACAGAATGCCTTTTACGGTGAGACAAAAAGCCAGCAGTTCAGGAATATGACATTCTTCTGAGAGGCAATGAAGGACGGGCAGATTTTACAGTTCGCAGGAGAAATACTAGAGCACGCATGAACTTTTACTGTTTAAAAGTCACAGCAGGTGTTGCCTGAAAGTTGCAGTAGGAAGGAGAAAAGCATTAGGACTTCGTTTCACTTTCAAAGGTCAGCACCGCGTTCAAGAGATTTTCCCGTTCCTCAGGGAAACGCCAGGACTGGTGCCCAGACGAGAGGGACTACGTTTTTCTCATGCTAACAGTAACCCTCATTTAGATGTATTATTTAGCTGAGCACAAAGTGTTTATACATAACTTTCTGACTGCAAGTTGTACATGTTACTACATGTACATGTAATGATATACAAATATTACTTGTTTTGTCTCCTGTATTTGTACTATATTTTAATTAACATGTATTTAATGTTTTAGATTGTAAGCATCCTTGCTGCTTTTCACATGAATTTCTTCAGAACCACTATTTATAAGTCATTGTTTTTTCCCTAGGTACTGACCATCCGGATTTTAGAGTTCACAGAACAAAATACTCTGAAATAGCACTGACACATGGCCCCGTTTAATTATAGATCAGCAGCTTTGTTACGGTTCTTGTAGTTCATTCCTACCCTGCTTGTAAAAATAAGAACTTTAACTCTGTACAAGGGTCTTGGTAAAAGCAGCACTTGAAAGCCCTTTAAATACACATGTATGCCTACCAGTAGTGACATCTTGTGGTTGTCAATAAAACAGTTCCCTGTGCATTTCACATCTACAGCAGAATTTATTGCAGACCCACTCTAGGGCCAGAGCAACCTGGCGGAGCACCCCCCTGGAGCCGTAGGGAAGCCTTTTGGACGCTCCAGCCTTTAGAGGCAGCTGCAGGAGAGCACAGCGGTGAGCACATTTGTTGTAAGAAACGTGACATGCGTTCAGAGTAGTATTTGTACCGTACTATCGCTCTTCAGCAGTCCAGTTCAAGTGAAATGAAACCCATCTCTAGTATGCGTTAATTCATGCCTAGGACTAAGAGACAAGGAACTAAGAGGTTTTATCGTTGCCTCTACTCGCATTTTTGGTGCCTGCACTTTGCTATGGTAACTTCTCCCTCTCTACAATACTTTCATGTCAGAAGCATTTTTTAAAAATGTAGTAATTTATGAAGTGCTAATGTCACTACAAATTAGTGAGTACCAAATACTGTGTACCTTAGTACAGTTCACAGGATCCAGTTTAAAAAGTAGCTGAACAGACTAGTATTTGCTTTCCAGCAGCAAGACGATGCATTTAGTTCTGCATACTACTTGCTGGCTGGCTCAGGAACATGACTAATTACATTACATGCGTTAATGCAATTTAGCTTTTGTGTGGGACATCATCTGCCCTTTATATTTAATCTACAAAAGTCTCTCAAACTCTCCAAAATAACTGCAGTCATAAAAGTCTAGAAGCACACCTACAGAAGGCAAGCACAGCATGCATTCACAGTGCTGTTTCTGGGTATTCCGCTCTCCTTGTAGTTTAATCCATTGCCTTTTCCACATCTGCTGCTTCTCATTTAAAGCTCTATCTTCCCAGCTAAAGGCTACTAAGACAGTCCTACCCATCCTCATTTCTGCGTGCGATCTGTTGCATGCACTCAGGCTAGAACATAGGAAAGGACCAAGGCTATTTTCCTTCTTCTTCCCTTCATTATCACTCCTTGGTGATTTTTCCCATTTCCTACCATTCCTCAGATAGCCTGAACAAAAGCCTAGAAAGATCAAGAGAGTGGCCTAGACAGCTACAAAGTTCTAAGAACAAAAATTGATTCCTTTCGACCAAGTGTTCCCATGGTCAGAGCTCTATGAGAGTATCTGAATATCGAGACCATTCACAAGTTTTCTGGCCTTACAACACRTGCCACACAACACAGGGATTAAGACCTTGAACATACTTCTACTTACCCCCACTTAAAGCCCAGAGCCTGCTTCAAGCCTGCAATTTTAACCTCGCTTTCCAATAGAACCAGGTAAGTATGGCAGGGAAGCCGTACTTACAAAGTGGTAAGCACTGCATTTACCATTCGGGATGCTCTGAGCACGAGCCCATCTTAAGAATTTTAAGCCCTCAGGTTTTGGCAAAGAGTGCCGCCCTGCAGCGGGTCAGCTGAGTAACATGGGAAACACCACCGTGCCCCTGCATTTCTAAGTTGAACATTTTCTAAGTTCAGTTTGAGTGTTTCTTTTATCATGGTTTTGGAACACGAGGGTGATCAACTTCCAAAATCTATGCCTAAATCAAGTGAACAAACACATTCCCTGTTTTGCAGATTCCTGAGCTTTTCCAGGCAACAAACTTCTAAATACTAAGTGCAGATAACTTTTGGCAGTGCTTGGCTTGTGGTGACTGACTTCAAGAGTATTCTGTTTGGAATAAGCTCATTAAAGCTTTGTAACAAGATTACGCGGCAAGGCCAGACAACAACGGCTACAGCTACGCCAGGGGTGAAATGTTGTCACATAAACTGATGTCAGAAGAGTGTTAGCTAATATTTTTGTTTGAATCCAGACCTGAACTTTATCAATGATGACTAACCACAAGGCCATGCATAAATCAGTTTTCCTTGGCATTAGTGGGTGTTAACTCCTTCCAAACRTATTTTGCTTCATTAACCCTTTCACACAGCTCATCTCATTACATGCTCCTACACTGGGCTAGCCAGGCTCGCTTAGGGCATTTATCTGATCGCCTCTTGCCCAATAAGCCTGAACACGGAGCACTTTGACAGGGCCAACAATACCTCAGTGTAATGAGGAGGTGGCGGAGGAGCCATCGTCCTTCTTCTGCAGGAAGAGGGAGGGCACTGCCAGGGTGCATGGCACAGTGTGTCCTGCACACTGCAAGACACCACAAACTTGTATTATTAAAAAAATGAAAGGAAAACAACTTTGATAGGAAAATCACCCACCTCATATTCCTACACAGCTCCACAGTTTTACCACCCTAGGTTAGTTTTAACCTGCAGCAGAAAGGCTGACCCATTGCAGACACACAGTTCGGGCAGATGCCCAATGCAACAGGCTGGAAACAGACCAAGCAAATAGTCCTACCTTCTGTTTTTTCTGCACAGTCAAGGTAAATTTATTGTTATCATCCATATCAGTGGCTCTACTTCCCCTGAACAGGCCATGTCACAAAAAAGAGCAGATTTTAGAGGAGGTGATGTAATACTTCAGGAAATTCTCGTCTTCACCTGTATATGTAAGTTAGCATGTGAGCACTGATGCAGAAGAGTTGCTAGGTCAGAGAAAGCAAATGCATTAAGCAGAGCAGGCATAAGGAACTACAGTGTACTTACATGGAAGTAATTCTTCCCCAATTCTGGACCACCCCTAAAGCTTCACCAATTGCATAAAAAGGCTTTTGCCTATGAGCAGGTCAATCCCCCTCATGCAGCGGAGTAGCAGGCTCAGTAGTGTGAGATTCAAGAAAGAGGTGAGTTATTTTGTGCTTTGAAACAAGGATCTAGACCCTCCTCTGTGCTCTAGGAGGAGCAGGAGGTCATTTGTGGATACATTTTAAGCACCCCAAATTCCTGAACTGTGAATTTAAATGATTTATGGATGTGGCCTTGAACTGAAGTTAACTACAAACATAAGCGACAAATCTTTAAGCATTTCTTCTGCCAGGTAAAGTCATAAGAAACTCTCTCTCAGGTCATCAGCTAAACTGCTATCCTACAGCAAGGTGGCAGTGTTGTAAATTCACAAATAATCCAAGGCATAAAAATCAGGGCCACTACTTTTGAGAAGACTGACAAGGTCCCTACCGCATGTTGCAAGCTCCACACTAGGGACAGAAGCGCCATTTTTCACCATTACCTTAGAAAAGCAAATCATTGAAACACCTTAAGCGGTTTCAAACCCACGACCACCTAGATCACTATTACTAGCCAAAAAACCTATTACTTTTCTAAATACTTTTCTAAATACTTACTTCAAGTCTGAAGAGTAGGATCAAGACACCTACATTTAACAGCTCCTTAAAGTGCCATATATGAACCAGTCTCAAAAAGAGACCATAACATTACATGAAGATTTCCCTGCACATTCTCTCCAGCAGAAGCCTTAGAAACACGTGCACAGGAACATACTATCTTAGTTAATAAACTTAGAGCAGACTTCCATCGCAGCAGCTGGTGGTCCCACTTCTGTTTAACTTGTTTATAAAGTTTACCATGTTTACAATGTGGCTTAACAGATAGGAGTAGGTTGCTTAGCACCAACCACCTCAAAGCTATTCTGCTTTCCATGTGAGGAAAAGCAAGGGTGTGGTGCACTCCACCTTCTCTATGAATTACAGAGTGACATATTAAAAGACCTACCTATATAACAGTCTACTATTTTAAAACCAATCTATCATGAGTGAAAAGTTAAAAAAAAAAAAACACTGATGAAACTTAAAGATATTTGCACCTCACAAATTTAGTCTCAACACACATGCTGTCATTTGCTGTCTTAACTCATTCTAATGCCACACAGTTAGTGACTGAACTCCAGAGAGCTTTACATATTTAAGAAAACACGTGGTGTTTGCTACAGGCTGTAATTTCTTACATTTGACTTGAAAAATGTAATCCATCTCCCAAAAGTACTTCCACTGTAACCTCTTGTTTGAATCTTCTACGCGTTATTCATAAGCAGYCTTTCATCAACCAGTAACTTTATTTAAAGGGGGGGGGGAGCTACCCACTCTCTCAAAACAGTATTGCACAACCTAATCTAAATTACATAAAAAACTTAAATTCCTCTGCTATGCATGGCACAAGTGTTACTTCTAGGTTTAATGCTCTGCTGCTGTAAAGCTAACTGGAACTTGTTTAAGCACTGTTTTCTCAGCAGACATTTACAGATTTATAGCAGAGCACCTGACAGTGAGCATAGCCTGAAAACACAAGAATTGTTGATGGGACCACTGACTACATACTTCAAGTCAAAACAAACAACAGCTTTTATCATCTATCATGATTTAAATTGAAATGATATTAATTAAATCAATTAAATTGATTACTTTTCTTCACTTCCAAGCTTGAAGAAAGGTCATGCAGACATGCATATCCATCTCCTAACCAGGTCCCATCACCCCCTTCTTCCCCCCACCCCCAAAAAAATCAGGTTTTGGAAGAGAGTCAGAAAGAGGCAATGTGCTTACCCCCGATAATGGTTAGATCATCTTTAATTCTAGCACCTGAAGTTATACAAGGGTTTGCTTAATAATCAAGTTTCAAAGAACTGTTGGACACATTCAGTAAGGTGACAACTGTGCAATACCACTCAGTATTTCAATATCAGGGAACATACTCTTGAATTGTTTAAACACAATCCACAGAACTCAAAATTAAACAACCATCCACAGTTTAACTAAACAATCAGTTAGAAGTCTTACAGTTTAATAATTCACATAATGGTCAGTCTTTAGTAAGGGATACTGAAATTCATTAAAACACAACACTAGATTTTACTCTATGGGTGTGTTGGGCAGGCACATAGTTGGCCATTCTTGGGTACAACCGGAAGAGTAAGAAGTTTACCACAGTTTGGCAAATCCCACATTTTGTCAGTTAAAAGTGAACTGTGAGAATTAAATACTCATCTTTACATATACACAAGTTATGCTGTGAAAGCATATTTGCTTACAAACATATAAAAATACTTGTTAACTAGTTTGATAAGAAAATAATGTATAAAAGTATATAGCAAAAACATTTAATCATCTCTGACAATGGAAAGATCAAATTCATTTTTATATCACATGAAACAAAAACAGCTACAATTTTAGTTTTCCTTAATCCCTTACCCAGAAATACAAAGGAAGACACAATTTGTTTCCAAACAAATGATGTGAAATTTCTTAATAAGCTGAAATGCCTCAATCCAGAATGAGCTCAGGTATTTGGCCATATCCTAATAGTAGTAGTAATCATCCTGTAGCTGTTCTGGATTCATAAAATAAATACAGTAGACTGTTTTGGCCACTGAAATAAAACTGCAGCATAAATGAGAGATGAAAATTTTTGCTGACAATGAAATTCAGTGTAGGTTTCTTAAGGCTAGCTGAATACTCAAGTCTAATTTAACTCAGGGCAAAAAAAGCCAATCCACCCCTTTTTTTAAAAGTATTCTCTATACTTCAATATAGGTCTTTGCAATAGCTAATGAAATGTCAGAAGTAAAAATAAATTAATTCACAAGAAACAACTTATGCATGACTTCAACACCTTGTCCTACACGGTTTTGTTTCATCTCCTTTGCGAATAAAACTCCACAAGGTGCAAGCTCTTAAGGGAGAGAAGGAAGGAACTGTGGTATTAAAGAAGCAGCCTTAGTGTTTTGTTTTGAAGTCTGCCCCAGGATGACTGAGTCTTCTTCAAGAACTATTCTGCCAGCTGCTTGGACTAAGGCTATTCTGGTGACCTCTTTTAGGACATGCACATATAAGGCTAGACCGATACCAGAAGTAATGTAAAATGATGGAAAGAAAAAAAAAATAATCTGGCAGTTGATAGCTCGGTTCTTGGGATTCTCAGAAAATAACACAATGGCAGCCTTTCTTGTCTTTTTCTTTCCGTGTTGGCTCTGGTGAAGGAGGGCACTCTTGTTCTTGAAATTTCCTGGAAATAGATATTTCAAATTAAATTCATAGAATCATTTTCAGTTAAAAATAAATACTATATTTAAAGTTACTGTTTTTTCACTTTTATAGAAGATGGACTTAGTTTTGACACTCAAACTACTGATTAAATGAGTGATAGTTTTTTGGGGTTTGCCTTTTTTTTTTTTTTTAAAGAAACACCATTTTTTACAGAAGGCCAATTGCAGATTTAGTTTATCAGGCTTACTTAGTGGGTGATCAATAAAATCTGAGAGATTAAGGTGAAGAAATTCTCTTTCAAATACATATTACATCCATGTAAACATTTTTCCTAATACATGGGAATATTTTATAATGGAGAGCATTGGTCAAAGTTTACGGGTATCAGCAGTCAGAATTTTCTCAGCGATTTCCCACTACATTCCAATACATTTGCTGTACCTATCCATTAATGTAGAAGGGACATTAATTATCTGGTCTCAAGTTATCATACCTTATAACTCTGACAAGTTCATGAAAAGCTTGGTCTACATTCAATCTGATTTTTGCTGAGGCTTCCATGTATGTTACTTTAAGTTGTCGTGCTAGCTGCTGACCTTCCTCTTGTGTCACCTGTAACAGACATCAATCGTTAAGTTCAAGGCTTCCACAGGCACGTTCATATCAGTAGACACCTCAAATACATGTTAAGGATCTATTTCCCTCAAGTAATAATGCTGATTTGGCCACAGAATAGTTTCCACACTGTCCACATAATACAACTGGGAAACAAATCCACGTAATATATCTTTTCAAATGCAAGTGAAGCCTTTTTTAGAAGAGTTCCTGCAATAGATAAAGACTGATCCTCTAAAGAATTTCCCTCACTGCAGCTGCCTCGTCTTTACTTCATTTCTGCATAACAAGACCAAGTTTTCCTTCACAGGCAGACAAGAGTCCCTCACACCTCCTCAAAGCAAGAGTTTTAGTCAAGATCTGCTGGATTACTAACAGAACTGTGAGTACGATTGCTAAATTCACCCTCTCCCTGTCCCAGCTAAAATCTAGAGAAAAAAAAAATCAGATTACTACTTTTAAAACAAGAACTGATGTTTAGTTTCTGAATCTTTATACAAGTCATTTAAAAAAAACTATTTATGACACAACAAAATATTAATACAGCTAGTTTTAAACGTAGCTTAAATTACAAGAGATCTAAAAATCCATGAAGCCTTCAGGCTATCCAGAGATATGAAAGAAATCCTGTCTACCTCTTGACTCCTTGGGACAACAGAGGAAAGGGACATGAAGAGGAAATAACGAGCATCATAAAGAGTTGGTATAAAATTTAAAGTGATGAAGCAGAAGGCAGGAAGCTAGTGGACCATTATAGGAAAGAGGAATAAGTTGGTCACAGGGCAAAACCAAAGGAGATAGCTGCATATTTTCGGATGAAGTAGAAAGCAGTGAGGTCAGACAACAGAAGGCCACCCTGAGCAGTGCAAGGCATGTGAGGCTTCAACGGGAAGGTCACCCACAGGGCCGGGGAGGAAAGGGCAGCTTTGAGTGATAAAAGGAAGTACAACAGATCTTGCCAAGACAATGGCTAGAGGAAGAAATGTCAAAGATTACACCGCTTTCACAGAAAAACGTTAAACCAGCACGTAGAGGACTGATACAGTGAGAACAAAAAAAAAAAATGGGGGTTTCTTTTTAACTTAGTTTTGAGAAGGCACTCAGATATTCACTTTCATTAAGAAGCTACACAGAAATGGAAATAGATGGAAACAGAAAAGCATCACTGGGAGCGTTCACCACAGTTCAAGATATAGAAGTACTTTTTAGCTTGCAAAATACTTTCCTAACAGCTACACACACAGTTTGAGAGCCTTCATGCACGGCATCTCAACATGTTTGATTCCTCTGTCCTTAGCACCCCCACTGATATTATATTCATACATTTACTGCTGAACTGAGGGCTGTTCCCACTAAATCCTCATGAAGCTCTACAAGGAGCCCCCCAGCACCTTGTGCCATTAGCTGGAGTAACTCGGGATGCATCCGCTGATCTCAAACACTCACAGAAACTCTACATTTATTTCAGTATATTGCCATCTGGTGAAGCCAAAAAAAAAAMCCCAAAAACAACCCAACCCCAAGACCAACTACTAGAGCTGCATTTTTAACAGCAGGGCACAAAGAAAGAATGACTGGCATCCTTCAGTTCTCCATTGGTGTCTGAAAACTGAATTATATTCAAGATTTCACCCCCAGATGTTGAAATATCCTTATTCCAAAGCTTATGAAGGCTACATTTTGAGAAATATTCATAGTTGTTTTCTGGCACATCAATGACATTGCAGAATCCCCTAAAGTTTGCATCAGGGCTTCCAGAACCTTTTATACATCTCTGCCTCACTCATCAGACAAAAGTATGTTAAAAGTACGGATATGGCAGTTTTTGCAAAACTAACCCCCTTCACTTTTCTTCATCCCTGCACAGTCTACTGTAGGCCCAGAAAGTGAGAGGCTGAAGTCTAATAAAAATAAGTAACTGGGAAGGAATGTATAGTCCTGAGGAGAAACTGAACCCAGTCTTTAAAGTACATTGTTACTACTTTCTTCATTATTCTATCTAAAGCACATTAGAGGTACAAGTCAAACTAACACTGTAATAAAGTTAAGCTACACTTCCCCAGTTTTCTGCATTTAAAATACTGTAGATGCAACATTAAAGCCCTTATTGCATTTGTTAGAAGACTTGTAATTGTTTAATTCCAAAATGATCTTTTTGTCAATCTTACAAGTATATTTTCAAGTAGCTTGTGGTCAGTTTTAGTGACCTCAACAAACAAAGTCAGTTTAAAAAAAATACTTGGTTTTGGGCACACTACGGAAGCATTTGCAGTGCCCAAGCTGTAAATTAGAGGCCAGAACATACCAGCTCCATTTTCATAGCTGAGGGAAGTGTASTAAGTACCATGGAAACACTTGAAAACAAAAATGAATTTACATCTTTTTATTCTCCCTTCTCAAGTATGACAACCCTGTGTCATGACAGACTTTTCAGTAAGCATGATGCTTACTAAGCATGAGCTTAGTAAACGTCACCAGCAAAATAAAAACTAAATCCTTTTTCTTCAAAGAACACTATTTTATTTTGACAGAAGTAAAGAGAAACACAGATTTTCTGGTAGTAACTGTGTGTGTACATGTGCGTGTGTTGGTTCTGCAGTGAAAAATCTCTTAGTTTTGGTAAGCTTAAGGCTGAATACAAATGGGAATCACTTACGATGCTTATCCTTTGTTTTACGATATTTTACTGTTGTTTTTTTTATATCATTCATTCACGCTGCTCAGACATTTGGTAAAAGTTTCTCAAATTAAACACCATTATAGAATATGTAAGTGAGCAAGTTAAACCTGGAAAAGCTTATTTCCCCAACTCCCTAAGTACCAGTCGTCTTACAGAAACAGTTTCCTTTTGAGTATCTGTGCAAGAACCCTGTGAACATCTCACACGGCCCTTCCTCTTCACTATGGTATCTGAGAACTGTTAGATACATATTCGTTTCTGAAGTTTCTATTCTTTCCTCTACCTAAAGCAACTCTTCAAGGCTGCCTAACCTAACACTGCATCTGTATTTTGCCTGCATACTTACACAGACTAAAGGTCACGTTGCACTCGCATCAGCAGGTAACAGTTAAGTGCTTCCTCAGGTTTGAGAGGAATCCGTTTCTACCTCCTCGTGGTCACTTGACAGCGCTCCCTGCACAGAAACACTGCCCACTCCTGCAGAGAGCTCCATCACTTCTGAAGAGTGCATCTGTCATCCCGATTTTCTGCCTCACCAGCCCACCCACAGGTGCTGCTAGTTCATGCTTACAGTGGGCTACCATAATGCTTTCCTGCAGGGGTAGTTCACTGTCCACTAATTCCATTTTGTCCACATTCTCATATAAAAGGTCACTTTGGTACACAGAAACTGTGGTTATGAAGCACTGACTATATTCAAACAGATTAACTTGCTGTATTCAGATAATTGCATCAGATGCCTGATCGCTAGTTATCTATAAACCTCAAAATCAGGCAAGCCATGGGAAGACCTGAAGGTACGATCCATCTGTGAGCACATCACTGTATATGGCCACAAAATCTACCACCTCAAGAAGTTTTTGTCACACTTTCATACAAGTTCACAATAGTTAAGAGGAAGGCCAAAATGAAATGTTAATGAATTCGGGTATGCCACCACCCAGGTCCCTGTACCCATCCACCCCYTGGAATAAGCCATCTCAGGTCAAGCCATTTGTGAAGCAGGAAGTCTTGCAAAACCAATATATTAACTGCTTGTTTGCTAGCATCTAGGCTGATCAAGGTCAAAGCATGAGGCTGCCTGCCTGGGATCATCAGCTTTGCTCATCATCTGTCTGTGCATGAACTGAAGTCACATGGACCTCTCTAACACCTTGCTTTAAAGGTATCTAGCAACAGAGGTATCTTAGCACTAAGTCACTGTATTAGTTCAGTCATGATGCAAAAGCAAAAACTAGCATTTAATGAAACCCAAGCACTCTCCTGTTGCAACTTGGATTTTCCCTGAAACCCTGCCATCTAGGGAATGATCAGACTTGACCCAGTTTAAGCTAGCAGTTATCTACAAAAAGTCATACATACCCTGCACTGACAAGTCTACTTCTCCATCAGTAGTGGTTATTACTAAAACATCTGGTGCTCTACTGGATTGTCTTACCATAGAAACATCGAGTGTTGTTTGAGTTGTACGGAATTAACCCATTTCAGAGAAAGACTGCTACACAGCATTTACTTTAAGGAAAGAGCAACGAGAGACGGTGCTTCAATTTTGGTTTCACAGTCACCAACCTGTGACTGATTGGGGAATCTGGAAACACTGGTAACTTTATTCCTTATCATACAAGGACATTCTAAAGATTAATGCTTGCTCATCCTCTAAAAACTCATTTTTGTCAACCTAATGTGTAGATATTGAGGACTTTGCCTCTCATACCACAAAGGCCACAAAATTACAAGAAGTCTGCTTAACTCCATCTATCTGTTATTACCATAGCAAACTGCTATTCCAAACTTCCTCTTTCACCTCTCTTCTTCCAAAAACACCTGTGAGTTGACCTATAGTATATTACAGCCACCACTATTTTAGACTACACCTTTGGCATGCTCCTAACACTTCATCAAGATCATACTATCATCTGTGCACTTCTGCTGTACAACCCAGTTCATGTATTTCCTGAGAAACAGTTGCCACCACAGAAGGATTATTAGTTACGCATCATTTGCTTCCAAATCTATGGTATCATAATGATAGTACTCTGTACTGTGTTCAACTACAAAATACAGAGTTACTTGCATAAAGGTGTGGTCAGAYCCTTGAGACATCCAAAACTTTCGTACATGTTTAACTCTTTTGGGCTCCAGGAAGATTTGTGTGTTAATTCTATTGAGTACCATTTGCCAATCAAAACACACACTAAATTACTTTAACTTAGTTTTATGCTCTCAGAGGTAGCATGTGCTCTCTATTATTTCACTGGGTTGCCTCCTGTCTTTCAGGAAAAGGCGGCAGATGCCTAGTAAAAGTAGTTTTGCTCTAAAAACTCATACCCAGCTTCTGGAATTTCTATAAACGCTACTTAAATTCTGAAGCTGAAAAAAGGTACATTTGTGATTAAACAAGTTTAAAAGAGCAAGAGACTTCTTGCAGAACTGCCAGATAAGAAAACAGACCGCAGTGTGACACACTAGCCTGGCTGACCAGGTTTACAGAGTAACTCAAGTGAGGTTTGACACAGCAGCAGACTGAAAACACAAAAATGCAGAGGACTAGCACTTCTCACGTTTTTGCCTGCAAGTTACAGCCTGGGGACGCCCCACACTTCCCACTCACCGCAGCACTCCTAACCAAGGTGAGGGATTACTCTTGCCTTTGCCCCCAGACCTCCCATCGCAGCTGCCTGTGCAGCAAACCTGTAGCCAGAGCAAGATGACCTTGCTTGTCAGGCTGAAGTTTTTCCATACTTGGGGAGATGTGGTGGCAGGACTAGTTTTCAGCCAGATCAGCAAGCTGGTCCAACTCACTGACTGGATGCCTGCATCGAGAGTTCACATGATGGAGCAGAAACAACCCCACCRATGAAGCAGAGACTCTGGCTGCGTTTGACATCCAGCTGATAACATCTAACTGCTTGCTGCTGCCAAAAGGCGAGGTCTCACTTTCTTCCCCCCACCCCAACTCCTCCCTGCTCTGCTCCGAGCCACAGTCCCACCCCTTCCCATGCTTCGAGTGCTGGCACTCGATCTTTCTTGCAAGCTGATTTAACTCACACAAGTCCCAGAAAGCCATTCCAGCTTGTCTGTTTTTCTCCCTGTCTAGAGAGATGATTCAACTCAAAGTGCTTCAAGTGAGAGCTAGGGCCAGCAAAGGAAAGAGCAGGAACGTGAAGTCAAGAGGGAGGGGAGCCTCTCCCTTCTGGGGACTATGTCAGCTCAGCATCCCCAAACTATTCCTTCAGACTGACTTAAGGCCAATTGAAACACACCATGTGATGGGGAAGGGGCAGGGAAGAGTTAAGAACACATAACTAGCTGTTTCAGCAAACTCAGAAGTGCTATTTCAGCTACATTAACAAAGGCTGTCTAAGCCCCAACTTATGATGGAAGTCACAAATCTACCAATTTGCATGTAAATTGTGGGAGTGATAGCACCAAAAGTTATGCTTGTCAGCATCTAATCAATTAAGGCAATTAATGTAGCCATAAAAAGCAAAAGAAGCTTTTAGGGACATAAGCTTTTATTTGTGTTCAGATATAAGCAGCAAAACTGCGAAGTTAAGCAATTTGAACGCAGCTGCTTTGAGCTTGAATGTGTATCAGCCCATCACCATCTGAAAAAGCAGCTAGGACTCAGGTACAGCGGGACTAGCAGGAGAACAGGTGACAGGCACCTCTTCCTTTAAGGGAGAAACAGATGCTGTGTAGTAACAATACGAGGGTGGAGGAGAGAGAACAAAGTTCATAACTGCTTCTAGAAATGGATCTACAGGATTATCAATTACATTTGCAGGTATCCTCTGAGAACTGGGGCTGACAGCAATGATGTTACTTCCCTCCCAAAGCAGCTGGATGTTTGTCCTTCAGCAATTACAGTTTGCAGAACAGTTCAGTTTCACCTACATGGTTTCCATGCCAACATTTGTGCATGAGATAAAGTACATTATATTCCAGGACCTGCAAGGTTAAATTTGGGAATTTTGATGGGGACATGATGGTAACTGAAGAGTGAAAGAGTTTCACTTCTGTCTCACGGACAGGCTGATAGTTCTGTGCATGTGTGAGCATATGAAGTTACTTCTGATGAGTTTGCGCTACTTACTTCTGTGAAAACTTCTTTTAAGACATTATCTTTCAGCATAGGTTTTAATTTTGTCATGACCTTTCTACTCAGGGTAAAGAGGCTGTGACAATCAAGGGAGCATACTCAACAGGAACTTATTTGTACTGAAGGTTTTATGTAGTATTCAAGAAATTCATTCAACAACAACGTACTAACCCACTAAACTCTTTAATGTTACTTGTTTTGAGCCTAATTTTTTCTTGTTCCAGCCACTGTTTTTTGACAGAGAAAAGATTTTATTTAGCAAAGAACAAAACCTGTGTAAGCACTTGTGGACAGAAACTAAGTCATGTCCTGGTACAGAAATGTGAGAATATCTTATTGTTTAAAGCTGTGTTTTCCTTGTGAAACTCTTAAAATAACTACAGCAGTCTTAGTAATATTTAGTTTACTCTCAGATAAAAATCAATCATGTGTTTGCTACCAAGCTTTAAGAGTCATCTTACTGTCTCGGGAGAAAATACTAAACTTGTGAAGTAAGTTCCTGAAGAACACCACAAGTTTGACGCCTGCTCCTTTCCTGCTGATGTAGTAACATTATTCTCACTTCAGCTCAAATCAGTTTGATTCATGAAAATTAAGAGTAAATAGGGAAAACAAATTTAAAGCTCCTTCCTTAAATCATTCTAAACTAAATCTTTTAAGCTCTCTTACAACTTTAATATTAAGGTACATAAACACGACAGTAATTGTGTTGCTGTACTTCCAACTTTCAAAGCTTTAAGTCAGTTATACAGAAGATGAGTGGCCAAACAGAAAACAGTGAATGGCTACTCATTTATACATAACAGCAGTGAACAGTAAAAGCAACAGCACTGAAGTCTCAGGATCGTTAGAGCTAGTGCTGGAATGCACTCTGCTTGGCACAGCGCACTATGGTGAGTAACAGAACGGAGGAAATAGACACGTTCATGCCTGAGTAATCAAGTCATGACAGAAAGCTCTCAACTCTGCATGTGAATAGATTTGGTCTCAACATAACCCCACTGAGTCAGATGTGCTGTATGTGGAATGCCATCATGCTTCTGAGATTCTTCAAGTACAGAAACTGAGTGTAGTTGTGTTTCTTGCACTGGAATTAGTATGATACGATTTTTTTTTCATTTGTTTCTTGTTCCCGCTCTATTTTTGGGAGGAAAACTGTAAAGTTTCTAGAAGAAAGTGAGCAGTAACTAACAGCAAATGAATTACCTGTCTTTGGTGGTCCAGATCTGCTTTATTACCAACTAGAATCATAGGAAACTCATCGCGATCTTTCACTCTAAGAATTTGACGCTGAAACTTATAGATTTCTTCAAAGCTGTAAAAGAATAAAGTAGAGCATCAGTGTACTAATTCATAGATTCTCAGGTTCTGCAGAAGTTCAGAAATGATGAGTCACCTATTCAGACTTGCCCTGCCATGCCACACAAGCAGACAGCTGCAGGCACTCCACCACAGAGTCCACTGTCACAGCATGACCAGTTAGAGAATCATTCAACACTCAAACTAAAAAAATCCTCAAGTTAGAAGCGTGCTATGCACTAGACTTAGGTGGGGCTGCAGGGTAAGCAAAACGCTTACTGTGTCTCAGTCCAGAACGACCTGAATGCCAATGTGTTGCAGAGAATCAAGCAACAGTCTACAAATACTGACTTTGGAGTTCAACTCTGGCTAGAATATTCGAACTACAGTCTAGAGACCCTGGTAATCAATATTTCAGCTGGCAACCTCCACAGCTACTTCTAGGAATTTTGGGGGAAGCTATCAAAGCTGGAAAATTTTATTTCTTGAAGAACAGAAAAATGGCAGGGCTAAATGATCAGAAAGCTTTCCAGTTACCAACTAAGTTATACCAGATACCGATGCTGTTCAAGCAATAAGGAATATTCCAGCAGTGCTAAAGAGAAGGTGAGCAAAGCAGAAAGCTTCTCCAAGGACAGTATATTAAACAAGCTAATTCTGGCCTAAACAAAGATTTTTGGAGAATAAAAAAAAAAAAAAAAAAAAAAAAAAAAAAAAAAAAAAAAAAAAAAAAAAAAAAAAAAAAAAAAAAAAAAAAAAAAAAAAAAAAAATCACTGCTTTCAAGTAAACACTGTTAAAGCTTCATCACTACATAAGGAGCTTCAGCACAGATGCTTGCAGACAATCACATATCCTTTGGAGCACAGACTTCCCAAACACTATATTTAATTCCAGGCATATAGTCTGAAGCCATTTACACTTTGATTTGCAAACTAAAATTTAAAAGCAAGATGATCATCAGTAAGAAAGTTGCATTAAAAAAAAAAATTACATAGTCAGACATGACAATGCCAATCCACCTCATCCATATAAAGCAATCATGAGAAGAAAGGTGAATTGGAAGGAAGATATGCCACTAAGCATAGCTGGACGTCCATTTAGATATGCTGTTTTAATACTCTGCTCAGAAGCCTGTAGCAACTGGAGGAAGAGAGTTGAAAGTTACTAAGTCATCTAGAGTTCTTCTTGCTTCAGAATTACTTTCCACCACACAAGCAGGATAGACACTGCTAGCAGACACTTCATTGATAGTCAATGTAAGTCTTGAATTAAATGGATATCAGAACAAAAATGAAAACTCTGCTCCTCAGAAGTCTTTGAAGGGTTTCAGAGAGGAGAGCGAAATGCAGGTTTCGTGTGTCAAGACCTGCTTAAAATCAAGGCAGACCCCTAGCCAGAAGAGCAAACAAAAACTTAAGATTTTTAGACAAACCAAGGAGCTCACATGACGACTTCAAAAAATCTACAGTCCTCTGCAGCAAAAATATTTGTGTTAACACAAGTGCTCAGTATGTCTTAAATCCACAGACCCAGATCTCTGACAGAAGTGTAAGAGTCATTTCTGGACAGTACATCAAGATGAATTTACACATTTAGCAGCATTCTTAAGTGTAAGGTACAGATCCAATGGAAACATGCTCATGCTCCATTGAACATTTATCTTAATTCTCATTATTATTATTTAGACTAGATATAAGGAAGAAATTTTTTACACTGAGGGTGGTGAAACACTGGAACAGGCTGCCCAGAGAGGTGGTAGRTGCCCCMTCCCTGGAAACATTCAAGGTCAGGTTGGACGGGGCTCTGAGCAACCTGATCTAGTTGAAGATGTCCCTGCCCATGGCAGGGGGGTTGGACTAGATGACCTTTGAAAGGTCCCTTCCAACCCAAACTATTCTATGATTAGAGATAGAGCTGTTAATAAGATCAGAAGTAACTTATTAGAGCCTAGATTGAATCAGGGGGGAGGGGGCGGGGAATCATAGACAAAATTTTTTTTTGTCATTTTATTGCTCTTCTGTTGCAACTCGAAACAAGTGGAAGGACAGATCCCTGAGCAGTTCTCCTTTATTACTACATATCTGATAAGCTCAATGGAGGAAGATCACAGCCAAAATATTAAGTGATTGTCTGTATACACATGGCAGTTTCCTACTCTTACAATGATCAGGAGCTACCTGACCAAGCTCTGTGAGCTTCTAAAAAGATATGTTTCATCTCAACTCTGCGGTCAACCAGTTATGCAGGTTCCAGTCAATTCATGGGAGTAAGCAGAGTGAGCACTGCCAGCAAAAGAGCGCACATACCCTGAACTGGATACACCCATTCAGAAATCCAGAGCCAGCCACTCGACGTTGATGAGTACACGGCAAGGAGATATGTCTATGAACTGATCAGACATCATAGCATGTTGCCCTTAGTTTATTGCAAAAGACAGATACTTTCAGTAAGTGACTGGTTTAAAATGGGTTAACATACTTAATGTTTCTGTCTGAGATTATTTCAATAAAGGATAAGCAGCAATTTAAGATTAATTACAACTTGTTTGTTTTAATAACTTGACATCAGGCTTACCTTCCTCTATCAGTGACTGAGAAAACAAGCAGAAAACCCTCTCCTGTCCTCATGTACTGTTCACGCATGGCTCCAAATTCTTCTTGTCCTGCTGTATCCAGAACTGAATGTAAGCAAAACATTGATTACTACAGTTCATGTTCTTAAGAGTCCAGACCGAGAAAAAAATCCTTCCTAACAGGGTATTGTGAGTCTCTCCTGTACGTCGTAATTAAGCAGAAATCACTTTTCACAGATACTATTGGATTTTTGCCAAGATTCCCAACAAGTTCTTGGACTGACTGAACAATTCAAGACCTACCAAACAAACTGAACAACAAAGTTTGGTGGACTTCTGCTAATTCACAACCAGCTGAAACAGCTGGAAAATGCTTAGAGAGACTTGGGGATAGGAGTTGGGAGGGTTGCTGGTTTGTCCTTAAAGAAATCACTTACAAGGGAGAACTGAAACTTTTAAAGCAAAGCATTTATGTTGCACTTGGGAGAGGCAGCACACAACAGCCAAGTGATGTGTTTTTAATTCCACCATGTCACCCAGGTAACTGCCAGGAGTTGTATAAATTCTCCTAGTTTTGTAGGCACTAAGGCTTCAGGAATAATTCTTCAAAAAAATGTCCAATTTACTTTAGAGACACACATACATAAGGCATAAGCACTTCAAATCCTGGGTATCTCATTAA
The DNA here is from genome assembly GCA_035582835.1 of Phoebastria nigripes. Taxonomy (NCBI): domain Eukaryota; kingdom Metazoa; phylum Chordata; class Aves; order Procellariiformes; family Diomedeidae; genus Phoebastria; species Phoebastria nigripes. The sequence goes on along the minus strand of JAYKAV010000356.1, from coordinate 830,559 downwards.
TAAAACAAAGGTAGGTAGCTTTTATCAGCCGCACACTTACATAAAAACCACATGCTGCACAGTTGTTTACTTGTGTTACATTTTACACATACAGATGTAGACACAGGCACCGACAGCTACAGGCTGTTAGTAACATGCTTTAGCTCGGCTACTTACTGTCCAAGCGTGCAGCTCTTTCATCTATCACACATTGCTTGGTGTAGGAGTCTTCAATCGTTGGATCATAATCCGTAACAAAATAGGACTGCAGAAAATAAAACAAGTTTGTGTGTAAGACAAGCACATGCAGGACACTCATCGAGTAAGATGCTAAAACTGTACACTTGACAGCTTAGGGAATACGAGCAGGTTTTACCCGTGTACAACCGTTTGCCACTTTATCCAAAAAGATAGCAGGTAACGGCTTTCCTATTCTTAGTAAACACTCGTAAATTGTAGAAATTATTAGCAGAATCACTGAATTTACTGGATTCCCACAGAATTTCTAGCRTTTTCTAGAGATTTCTGGCAACTCCTAGAATTTCCCAGCAGGAATCCCTTGAAACTTTTAGTTTCTAGCGGCTTAATGTCTGTAGTAACTGCTAAGTTTCTCTGAACTTCTGGTAGGGTTTAGAAGTTTTTTGGAATTCTCGAAAGTTTCCAGGACTTCCTCCCCTGCTCCCAGACCCAGTAATTTCTAGCCAATCTAAYTTCTAGGATTTTTCCAGCTGTTTCTAAAATTCTCTAGCAGTTTTATAACAATTTCTAGCAACAGCTCCATGCAGCACAAGTGGCACTTAGTTTGCAAGCTGAATAAAGTTCAGTAGATCATCCTTGTTCCCAGGATTTCTCTCCTGGTTTTAATGACTTTAAGCACACACACCCTCCAAAAAGACAACTCATAAAAGCAGAATAAGCCATGAAACACTTTGTCACCCATTGCCTAAGCGTGAGGCTCCACCAGATACTGCCAGTCTGTTACTTATTACCCAAACCCCAGAGCAAAGCACATTCTGTACATCTTTCTAGAGACTGGGTGACCTGGTATTGAATACTGGGGTAACAATACTATCTGAAGATGACAAGTTTAGATTTCAAAGGATGAACTTTTAGCTTGCATGCAGTCATAGCAAGTTATCTTCACCCAAAACTAAAGCACATTGGCATAACAAATCTGAACTCTGATCAGATTCCTCCCCCTCTGTGCTCAGCACAGCAGGCACTGGGGATGTGTACTACCCTGACTGTTCAGAAATCAAGCACATAGGGCATGTATGAACCCAGATGAATGCCACAGTAACTGAAGGAGTACTACCTGCGTACGTTAATTCAGTTCTGTAAGCCAGTAAGGAAATAGGAATGCTTTAGAACTACATACGGCTCCTAGGAAGCAAAAAAAAGGGGGTGCTGTTCTTGCATTAAGAAAATATCACAAAAAATAGGGTACATCTCCTTATTCATGTCAAAATTAATAGTTCTCACTGAAGCGTCTTTCCCATCACACAAATTCAAAAGATACCAACAAGACACCACTCTGTTCCTCTAAACCTACCAAAGTCAAGTCAACAGATGTCACGGTAAGGAAAACAAAAACAAACAAAAAACCCCAACAACAACAACAAAAAAGAGATAACTGAAATTACAGCACTAGCCCACTAACCTTCTCCAGACACATCACTGTCAGTGCAACTGTCGGTGCAGAATACAGTTAACTCTGTTCTGGCAGATACAGTTTTATTAATGTGGTTGTATTTGTTCTTGTCCAGTTTCAATTTGGAGTTGCCCATGAGGGCTGGCTGCAGTACTTTGTCCTGACTGCACCCAGTTGACTCCCACCATTTGGACACGTCCACACTAGGTTTCTGGTTAAACAGCACAGACATGGGCTCCCCAGCAGAACTCATCAACTGAGCTGCAGCTGCCTTATTGGGAGGAACACATCACCAGTTGTAACACGCTTTACCAGCTGCATATAGTATATATAACCTATGCTCATATACCACAACCTCAGCAGGCTACAGGAAGAGTATGTACAGGTTGCTGTTGATCTATTCATTTAGATCTGGCACCATACTGAAGAACTGCTGACCCCTAGAGCAGAGACACTGAACAGCTCTGCACATCTCCTTTGCATTTTAAGTAGACATCAGTAAACTGTCCTCTCAGGATACACCTACACAGTAGTCTCAGTCACTCTGCATCAATGGCACCACTGTGTAACCAGCTACCTTTACATAGCAATAACATTAAAACAACCACGTTCCTCTCTGAGAAGGATAAAATCCTAGCAATCTGTTCCACCAGAGATACCCGTGACACATGAGATGCTATAATTCACTCCTTTCTCACAGTGTTTCGTGTAAGTCAAGTTGCTCATTTCTGGACAAGAAATGGCTTCTCCCTTATTTTAGAACATTCACCCAGGCTAAGCAATCTCCCCCCTTCAACACCCCCTCCTCCCCCCCCAAACAAGAAAAACACCCCAAACAAACAAACCAACAGGCAGGGATCCAAAGTGGATCACACAAACAGACTTCAAGTCTTCCAGCAGAAGAGTGCCTATTTGTAGACAGCAGAGCATCTCATCACAGAACAAGACCCCAGAAAATGCTGTTCCAACTACAAGTTGTCCCTTTACCTTGCTTCTCTGAAGATATAAAGAGGAAAAACCACAGCCTTCAAAACCGTTCTTTTGCCTGTGTCCATGACTCAAAAAGTGTTATCCAGGAGCATAAGAACAGACTTCTTAAGGAATTAATTTATTCATATATTCTAAACTGGGTCTCAAGTCCTCTGTGGCCTTTAACAATCTTTAAAAGATGGAAGAGAAATTCACTTATGTGAACATAGAAATGTGTAAATAAAATCATTTACAGAATCTGACTTTAGAAGGTAAGATCACAAGGAAGGGAATTTAAGTCCTATGTTTCATTAAGGAAGCAGAAAGTGGTATTTATAAAAAAAAACACCAGGTGACTAAAACGTGTATCAGTATACGCTATCAGTATACCTAGAAATTCAGGGTTCTGATTTGGAAGATAAAGCACGCGCTCTGAAGTTATTCCCTATCCCTCTCCAGCTTCAACTTTCATTTCTCTATCCTGCAGAAGTCAAAGTTACAGTCTGACCTTTACATCTATAAAGCGGTAAAGTATGCCAAGTTTTAAATAAAGGGGAGAATTTGGAATCAATTTATTTCACTCTCATGAATCAGTATTAGTAGACCACCTAAAGTAGTAAGTTTATATCCAACAAGGGCAGTATTTTCACTGAGAGAGGTCAGAAAACCATAATAATCTCAGAAGGATTCTTCGTATTTTCCTTATTATCTGTCCAAGGGTCAAGAACTGCAGCATGTTCTGTAATCTCCAGGGCATTTCTGTGATTCCCTCCACCCTTTTTGGTTTCTTTTTTGTATGTTGGTTTTGTTTTTTGGTGTTGTGGTTTTGTTGTTGTTGTTGTTGTTGTTGTTTGTTTGTTTGTTTGTTTGAAAGGAAGTTACACACAAGTGAGAGTGCCAGACTAGGTACAGAGACATGGAACATGGTTCCTCCCTCAAAGAAGGGAACAAGACTAAATTACCCTAATCCAGCATCAGCCACATCTCAGATTCAGAATGAGTAGATGGCAGAGCTCCCCCATTCAACAAGCCTCTTACGAGCAATTTCTTCCCTTCCATGGAGCTGCGCTGCCAAATCTGCTGTCACAGCCACTACAGGAGAGGTCTGCAAGGCAATCAGTGTTGTGGTTTACCTTCAGGCACTGGACAAAACTAATGTGCCTGAAATAGCTGCTGGTTTTGAAGGAGTCTTCCCAAATTGCACTGGGACTATTTGCCACAGGGAGCACATCAACTGCAGCTTGCAGGCCTTATTCAGTCAGGGTTGATTTACAAAAATTAGATGTAGCAGATGCAGTATTTATCAATCTGAGCAGAAATGGACCTTACTGCTGCTGTACAGTCAGTGTTTAAAGAATTAAGAGATGGCAGAGTATATATCCTGAAACACTCCATGAGGCTGTACCTTGACTTCTGAATGCCATGCTGCAACGGTGGGAAGGTGCCTGCACACCCAGCAAGCCCAAGACCATACACCAATGTAAGTAGCTTTGTAGAGGTCAAGGAGTTTGTGGCAGAACTGCTTAAAAGACTAACAGGAGTGCAATTCCAGAAGATGCAAACCACTGCCAACCTACTGGTTTTAAACTGACACCGAGTCCAGACAAATTAGAGCAGCACGCATATGCTTAGCACAGCAATGCTGTGTGATGCCACAGTGTTTGAATATCCAGGCCTGCCTACTGCTGTCTCCTTTATGAAAGCTGTATATGCAAGCCCTAACACTTCAAAGCAGTCACCCTGCTAAAGTACAAAATACTAGAAAGCTACAGCAGGTGTCTCGGATGCAAGCTGGTACAAAACACACTGGACCACTCTCTAGGGTGACCCATTACAGACCAGGTTGTCAGATCCACTCTTCTAGGAGCAGTTGAGTTGCTATAACGAATCAGACTTGCTAAGCCTCATTCAGTTGGCTCCACAGCAGTTGGCCACTGCCTGCAGGAAATAATTAGAAGAAACTAAATTTCTTCTATGAAGATAGTAACTTGAACATGCTCTTGTGTTACACCACTCCCTTAATCACTAGCAAAATCAAGGCTCTTTCCACCCACCTCCTAGAAGGCAAATGAGAAGCCAAGCCCAGTAGTCTCATCAACCGTTCAATTTACCCAAAATATTATGCAACAAGTTTTCTAGGTTTCCTCTTTCTAAGGCTGCTGAGGCAATCAAGTCCAGAGATGGGAAAGTCTGCCAAGGATGCAAGCCCTTTTGCAGAGGGGAAAAAAAAAACCAAAACAAAGAACAACAAAAAACCCCACCCCATCCCCACACCACCTACATCACTTGTAGCTGGGCAACCAACTGCCACAATCCCTTCCTCTACACACACTTGTCATCTTAAAATGCATTTCAAACACAATCTCCTGACCTTTGCAGGAGTTTCCACTTGCGGTGCTCGGGAACGATGACACTACTATACTCAATACTGCTCTAGCAGTCTTTCTCCATTTAAGGTAATAGTGATCCCTAAATCATTCTTGCAACCACTCAAGTCTTTTGGCAAGGAGAACATGTGAAAAATCTGCTTTCAGTTTACCATCTTCCCCCTTGGTTATGCTGCCTTTAATACACATAAGGGAATTCCTCCATTAGCTGGACTGGCTTACAAGCTCAGGAGTCCCACTCCATAAATTAATAAAAAAAACTACCTAAGTGAAGACATCTTACATGGAAAGATGGAGAACCCCTGTGAAGTTTTACAGCTCTTATGCAGCTTTTCTTATTTACTCTTTACGAGGTCATCAACAGTCCATAAGCTGGAAAGCCACTAGATTACTTTCTTTTGCACCAACATTTAAGTTTTAAGGCGAGAGAAGTCAGACACTATCAACGGGGAGCTGCTATAAGCTGCAGTCCAGAGGCTGGTTGCATAATGTGCTTCCTTTTATCTTCACACAAAGCTTGAAGGGCATGCAACGAAAGGCAGCCCAGCACAGTAAAAGCACACCACTATGAGTAAGTTAAGGAGTGGTACATGCCAAAATATATATTCATCCTTGCTGTGTCTGTAATCTCCATTTGTATTTACTAAATATACATTTAATGTTTCAAAGAGTCACTAGTTGCTTATTTAAATTTTTTCCACATTTAAATTTTTGGTTTCAACTCGGTGGAGGCAAGGAAATAGAAGGGTTTCCACCCTCCAGCTGAAGTTACAGACCAGCTCTGGATTTAAATAACATCTACAATTTCAGCATAGCAAATAGCCCCAAAATCCTTCCCAGCTATAATTTCTATGGCAGAACTTAAAACAAACATGTTGGTGAATGCTACACACCAAAGCTTCAGCTGTAGACTTGAGTACATTCCCAAATACCTGAAATACATGATCCCAAGACATCTCCTAGGATGTAAGTGCTACTTGACAGAGTATTTCTGTCAATGCCAGAGGCATTTTCTCCTTTGACTACCACTAATGTTATCTCTTTTCTAGCTTCTTCCTCCTTTTCCCTGCACTTCACCCATAACATTTGTCTGCTTCTGTCCCACTTGACGGATGTAAAGTCCAATTCAGGATCTGTAGTGGCATGTCTTGACACCATGGTCATAGAACAAATAACAGTATCAGCCCTATCACACACCACATTGATCAGATCAGAAATGCTTAATCCAGAAAAAGACAGAAACCTGACCAAGTTCTTTTAAATACCTTTCTTCGTTTAAATTAGTATTTCTGACATTTGTTCCAAGTCATAGACAAAGTCAGTGCCAGAGTTTAAGACCAGAACTATAGTGCCCTGGCCAGTTAGTAGGACCATAAGCGAACACCTTTCTGTTTGAGGTACTTGGCTATATGGTAAAAGCTTTCTCAGACCATTAACTAAGATCTAAATGACTGACTGCATAAATCAGTTTGTAACCTTCACTGCTTTTCCACCGATGGAAATTTTACAGCCTCTACCTTCAGCTCTTCTACCTAAAAAGAGTGACACAGCAGCCAAGTCTATACTAACATGACCACAGTGTCACACTGTGCACTCCTCCAGGCTGCAGAAGAGGTTAGAGACCGTTTCAAGGAGCTTTAATCCACATTTCCGTCCCTGTCCCTAGAGGAGCACAAACAGGTTCAATGTCACCACAGACATGTTCCTAGAGGACGGGTGGCAGTAACCCGCCACCTCGCTCAAGCACTACACTGGCCCAGATCCAGAACTAACCTGCCCAGCAGAACTGGTAATTAAGCAAAGCAGCTGCTAGGGCCTCAGCACCTGAAGAGATTAACTGAAGAACCTCCTTTCACACAACAAAGGAGGCTCCTCAAGTAATTTCTTTAGAAATATTTGAGTTGGCTGGCTAGAAAACAAGGAAAACATGCAGGAAAAAATCTGAACTGACTTTTGGAAGCAAACAAACCCAGAGAGCATTCCAGAATAAAGGAACAGACACAGCAAAACATACAAATTTAGTATTTTGCAGAGCCCCATATACTTGAGTCACAGAAACAAACAAAAAAGCACACCACTGATAAGTATTTAACAAGCTTGTCAAAGGCTAACATATACCTCCAAGAGCAGGTGGTTCTCTAGGACCTGATGTTTCCCCACAGGTCTAATTGGTTGGTGTTGGGGGAGTGGGAGATCAATGCTGCTGTGGTCAACAACAGCACTCGAGGGAGTTCCACCTCTGCAAAGGGCTTGGGCACTGCACAAAACAATACCAGAAAGGCTGCAGGAGCTGCCCACAGCAACCCAGCAGCGTTTTAAACAGAAGTGCTTGAGAAAGCCTTAAGCATGCTTTGCTGGCATAAACAGTCAGACCTTGCAGAACAAGGGGAAGTATTTTGATGTTGAACATTAGGGAGAGTGGGGGACCAAAGGTCTACAGTTATGCTGAGAAAGACAAGACTGCAGAGATAAATAAAACACTGGATCATACTACAGAAGGCCTCCTCCACTTATCCCATATTCATACAAATCTTAAGAGTTACTTTCTTTTAATTATATGAACAGTAAGAGCACCTGTTCCTTTCTTCTGAAAAATATAAATTAAAAGATAGTCCATGCTTGTAAGCAATCAATGATGCTTCCCTCAATTTACACTACTTCCCACTGTTTTAATGTATACTGCCAGCGTTGTTATGGCTATCCAGGGAAAAAATGTCATTTGTAACTACAATTACTGCAGTTACCCAGTGGTGTGAAACACTTGGTAATTTCACAAACAGTGAAAACTGAGACACAAAGAGAGAAGAGGATTAAACTGAAGGAAGTTATAGTGAAAGAAAGACACTGTGAGCCATATACAAGCTAAACCCTTTGGAAAGTCATACACAAGTTGAAAAGTTCTTTTATTTGTTCCTGAAGAACTAGCAATACACATACATATAATACTGATATTTATGATTAAGTACATGCTTAATCAAATCTTAATGGTTCTGTTAAAGTAGAAAATCATAACAGAGAATGCAAAGTTCTTGAATAACCCATGGCAGCCTCAGAGCGCATCCATCAGATTATCCCCCAGCACGTAATTCAAAGACAGAAGAGATACAAGTCTTAAATTCTGAATAAGATATTGTAGGTTACAAAAATAAACATCTGACTTGGTTAAGCATAGGTAATCTTCCCCTTAACTTTTTTACGCAATGCAAGGATTGTCAAGAGCTTGTGCTTGGTCTGGAAACACTAAACAAAGCATGAGTTAGTCCTATTATACATCCACATATTCTTCTCTCTCTCCCTCTCTCCACTCCCTGCCCTTCCACGTACAGTGATCACTGAACAAGCACATCAGAAAACGAAAACTATTAAGAAATCTGCGTTCAGTGCATGGGCACATTTATTGCACACAGCCAAATATAACACAGCTTTTTTCTTTATTGGCTTTGTTGTGGTCACTACCCAAAGTACCTAAAAAACAAAACTAACTTTGCTTCCCTCACAGGTGTTGGGAAACATGAGTTAGGATGGGGGGAGCAAAGGGAGAAAGGGTATAGAGGGTAAAGTGTCTTCAATCTAAAGACTAATACGCATATCTGAGTTCTGTCTACACACACCTTTAATTTTTGTATTTCCTAAATAAACACTTGAACTTTGTATCCATAAACACTCTTGTTTGCAGTGATGTTTCTCTAGATAGCCGTAGGCTAGGAAATTCCACAGATTTCATCCACAATTCAGCAGGACTGACTCACATTAGGGATTTAAGAGCCACACTGGTTCTGGAGCATTAACTTATTGTGCAGGTCACACAGTGCACTAAGACTCAGGAAGAAGAAAGACTGAAATCAAACTGACTTTGGTGCTCTGAAAGGGAACTTCCATCAGCTCTTTACACCTTTCAACACTCCTAAAAAACTGCCCGTTAGTTTTTGGCCTTGCCCTAATTACTACTTATAATAAAGCAGCTTTACCTTCTCCAACCCTGCCTGGCTGCAGCTGCACAGGAAAGAATCTCCCTTCTTTTCTCCCTCAAACCTGGCACCCAAGGCACAACTTGCAAAACAGCTCAAGCTTACAGGTAGAAATCTGGAGTCTAAGAAATCTGAATCTAACTACTGAACAGATAATTACAAGACTCTATGAAAAAACTAAGAATTGACACAGAGACAGCAGATTCGCTTGGGGAAAAGAAAGTGTCTTTGAAACATAATTAAGGCAGCCTCCCAGTGCACGTTCAAATCATAGAAGTTTAAAGAATAAACTATTACAACTACTTTATTGAAAAAGATTACATGCCTTTTTGCTAACATCCTGCCAAGCTTAAACATACTGTTAGGGTAACTCTTGTAAAGCTTTAATGCAGCCTCAACACTTGAATTATGGACAGAGTAGGTACTGGTTACATGCATATAACAAGAATACTGATGAGAGTGGATTTTTTAAATACATATTTTGAAATGCATGTTAACATCTTTTTAAATACTACCTTCCTTAAAAACAGCAGATTGATACTTTTTTTTAAAACAGCTTTCCCATTTTAAACTCAAGCCAAATCTGCACCGCGCTTACGTCTTCTTTCAGTTACTAGCTTACAGCTCTCCACACTGTACATCAACTCAGTATTAGCAGCTCACCAACCTGTGAACATTTGCCTCGACTTATAATTCTCATCAAATTTCTCAAAATCAAACCACACCAAACACTAAGTACACTCACAGAGAGACCTGTTGTAGCCAATACATGCATTAAACTTTGGTCTCTTGAATACTTCCTGGTGATGCAGTTTTCATTACTCAAGATCAGAGAACGTACACTTTCACTGTCTGTTAAGACTTCTTTGTAATGCCTTGAATTAATGCCTTTTAATGCCAGTAAGCATCTACAAAGTTCTTTGAAGGCAGCTATGCAATTTCTCAAGTCGAAACATGTCTGACTATAAAAGGTACTCTATACTGCAAGCATAGATGAGTCTTGATTTCATTTAATTTCATTTTTGCTTCACAGTAAATGTGCGCAAGAACTACGAACACACCAAGTACTTCATCTTCCTGATCTTGGCCACTTGCAATTCAAGGAATGTTTAAAATATTAGCTATATATACTATCTTTTAATCCATAAAATTTTATCAGGTTCAGATAATTTTCAACATAGCAGCTTACACAAGCTCTTCAGGACAAACTCAGTTTTTACCTCAAGAAGCCCATGGTATCTTTTAAGAAGTGAATATCTGATTTTAGGATATGTGTATAACCAGATAATGGGGAATATAGCTGTAAGTGAAAAGAAAGTACGGTTACTCAAAAAATCCCCTGGTGAGGCAGAAGTAAAGTTACTGGAATACCTTTTCTCATACACATGAAATCATTAGAACACCTCAAGATATATGGTGTAATGTAAGAGCTTTTGATTTACAAGTATCAGTACAGTAACAGGGTAAGACTTACAATCAATTAAAATAGCTCTTCAGTGACTTAAACCTAAAACACAGTCAGCAACAGACTTCAGGTTAGAAACTATGAGGAGATCCATGTTCAGGCATTTACAGTCTATTAAGAAAGAAGCCACTTCACAATTCCTTGAGGAATGTACTGGAAGAACCAAAATGCAGACTGGAAAAGTTAATTCCATGGCAAAAAACACTCTTGAGGAGGGTGCAGGTATTCATGTGAAATCAGAACCTTTAAAATAGGGTCATATTGCAAATAAATTGCTTGTTAATTGGACTTTTCAGATTGTCTAGCCTAGGTTATGGACATTTGGGCCCATACAATTACATTAATGCAGTAAGAAGTTTTTCTAGCCCAAACAAGCCAGTAGAACAAAGCCTCACTTCAACAACTCTCATGCATTTTAGTAATGTTAACTCCTACTTCGTATTTTAAGTACTTCATGTTTTAAGCAGGTTGAGGGAGGCGATTCTGCCCCTCTACTCCGCTCTGGTGAGACCCCACCTGGAGTACTGCGTCCAGCTCTGGAGTTCTCAGCACAAGAAAGACATGGACCTGCTGGAGCGGGTCCAGAGGAGGGCCATGAAAATCATCAGAGAGATGGAACGCCTCTCCTGTGAAGAAAGGCTGAGAGAGTTGGGGTTGTTCAGCCTGGAGAAGAGAAGGCTTCGGGAAGACCTTATTGCAGCCTTTCAGTACTTCAACGGGGCTTACAAGAAAGATGGTGGCAAACTTTTTAGCAGGGCCTGTAGCGATAGGACAAGGGGGAATGGTTTTAAACTGAAAGAGGGTAGATTGAGACTAGATACAAGGAAGAAATGTTTTACGCTGAGGGTGGTGAAACACTAGAACAGGTTTGCCCAGGGAGGTGGTAGATGCCCCATCCCTGGAAACATTCAAGGTCAGGTTGGACGGGGCTCTGAGCAACCTGATCTAGTTGAAGACATCCCTGCCCACTGCAGGGGGGGGTGGACTAGATGGCCTTTAAAGGTCCCTTCCAACCCAAACTACTCTATGATTCTATGGTTCTACCTGAAAATGTTTGAGTCCTGGGACTCCCCAGCAAGCTAAAGCAAAAAACTTCTGAAGTTACTACTTTCAGAATAAGAAAGGTGTTAAGTAAAGACTTGTTTTAGGTAGTAAAAGCCTTTTCCTGCTATTACATTTCAGTTCTCTACAATGCCAGGCACTATTGTCAGTTGTGTAGGATTGTAATAGCTTGGAAGCAGATATGGACTTGGACCACAGTTCAGCAGAAAGATCCAAGTAGAAAGCCTGAGGAAGGTAAGTTCTCCACGTTCTTCCTCTTAAAACATTTGTTTAACATGGAGATACAGTCAGGTTAACTAGTGCATTAAATCCAGAGCCTACAGTTTTCTAGAATGATTCGAGTTAGGATTAAGTATTTGTAGGATAGTATTTCACAATACAATTGAACTACATTAGCAATATCCTGCCAGTGGAAGAGGGAGGTTTTGTCATCCCCACTCCAGACCTTGTCTGCAGCACGATCAGGAGACCAGACAGTTCAAATTGCTAACTAAAAATTTAAAAAATCCCCCACCCAAATACTAGTCAACTGCAACCACCTTTAAATGTCCAGATGCTTCAGGAAAGCTCACAGCATATCACTAAAAGATGCCTTTCCCCCCAACTCACATATATATTTTATATAATGTGTTTATTTATATACATTAAAAAAGTGCCAAACAGGGACTGAACCAAAAGAGTGAAAGCTTCTAGAAGTTTTCATCATATTACTTGTTCTGTTAGAGAAGCGACACAGAATCATTAGCACATATGTAATCAAAAGTTGAGATGACTCTTTCAGAGCCAGTAACACGCCTCATTTATACTATGAGATCACTGTAGTCATAGATAGCAATACACTAGTTCCTGTCCTACAATTTTTTTCTATTGCCACAGTTAATACCATGGAATTTTTGAACACCAGCCTGGACAATATCCAACATGAAAACATTCAGCTTCATTAGTGAAGACTGGAGTACTTTATTTTTCGAGGATTTATTGACTGATCATTAGAAGCTAATTATTTAAGTTAAATAAAAGAAATATAAAGAAGTTTATATTATAAAAAAAAGAAATAAAAGAAGTTAATTATAGGAAAAAGCTATAAAACAGCACTTACACCTAATACGAACTATTGTGTCAGAAGATAAGCACAGTTCTAATAGCTTTATTTGCCCAAATTATGTATTTATTCAACTCCAACCTTTTGGCCTGAGACTAGACTGTCTAGACTCATTCTGCAGACTACAGACAATTACTACAATCTTTAAGTTTTGAAAGTACCATAACCAGAAGTGCCAAGAATGCTCATATGGCAGCTGTAAGTATTATTTAGCCATCTATTTTCATCAGCAAGGCTAATTATTACTAGCCTTCCCCCAAAATCCTCATCCAGCTAAGTAAAATACACAAAGCAGTTATCTTTGAGTCATGAAAATTTTAAACGCTAATGAAAGAATTGGTTGCCTACCTATCAAATAATGGCAAAAATCAACTAAAATGAAAACATACTAGGCAACTTCCCCTTAGAAAAGGGTAGCTGAACAGCTTCAGGTCTCAAGTTATCAACAAAAAGTTCATGCTAAAAAAAGCTGCAATGGTGATAATGTGCTAAATACACACTTTTAACATGGCAGGTTCTTAAGTTTTCCTCACACCACAACAGACAGGGCGTGAAAGCCATACCAAACCAGGCTGATCGACTCAACGTGTGCGAGCCCCACGCCGCAGTCCCGCCAGCTGCAGCAGCTCAGCAGTCAGGAGTATCCACCATGCCCCAACACCAGGTATTTTTGCACATTCATATCAGTCATCACACTGTATTCTAAGATGAAAACGTGCTTTCCGCCTCCCGAAACCATCTCTCAGAAGTTTGTGGCTAAGCACTAAAACCTCAGATAGGGGGAGAATTTGTACTGGTCAACAAATGTTTTTTCCACGTGACCTGTACTTTCAGATTCAGCAGCTCCTGGCAGGGCCAGCGCACAGGCTCCCACAGGGACGAGGAAGGAGAACAGAGCGCCTATGTGCCAGTCACTCCCAAGTCCAGCAATAAGCTCCGTAGCCTTAATGTCCCCTCTGCAAAGAGAAGTTTTTCAAGAGATTGACATTTCAGCATCAGGTTTTTAACCCAGACACATTGAGAATTAGTACTCATAACCTTAGTTTGGGATTTAGAGCCGAACAACAAAAAGCTTAAGAGTATTTTTTGCCTTGTCTCTAACCTAAGGTGTCAGGTTAACCTGCCTAATTGTGAGAGTGAAAAGAAGGGAAGGGGATCTCTTCCTAGGTAGAGCAGGCTGTGTAAACCTTTTCGCACTAGGGACAGTGTGTTCAGATCCTCCTGGCACACAAGCAGTCCCTTTGTTTTGTTCGACTCCTTGGGCACAGCACTCAACAGATCCAATTCTGACAGAGGGGAAGAATGACCAGACTTGGTCATTGTCAACCAAACTTAGCAGAGCAATGTGATAAGTTACTCCACCCTTGAAGCAAAACAGAGAAATCCTACCCCATCTCAGCAGAGAGATACCTGACACAGATTTCAGTGACGCAGGCTGACCTGAAATCATGATGAGGCATGATGTTTGTCAAAAAGCACAACTATTTTAAACAGAGGCTAGTCTCACAGATGTAGACACTACTGCTTCATAAGTAGTGGTTCAAATTAATACCACTATTTTCAAAAACTCCAGGTTTCTAGAAGAACAAAAGATTAGAAATCCAATACATGGAGCGTGGACTTGTGTAACTGAAACGAAGCTTCAGCTGGACAAACCACTTTGAAAAGAGTAATAGTGAGTATTTTCCATCGCAGATAACCAGCAGAGTACAATGCTTTTCTTTCCAGCCTAATCAGTTCTTGCAGAGAAGTTGAATCTTAAAGTCCTTGGAGAATGTCTTTATAGTCTCTCTTACTACCACCAGCAGCAGATTTCAAGATCAAAGGTCATTACTCCTTTGCATCTGACAACAGTGTAATACAGACTGGTTTTCTCATCAAGTGGTAAGATGCAGTACAGTGCATGAGGATTTTTTACAATAGGATACATAGCATTTCATTCCTGACCTTTCAGAAGCAAAGCAATGTGTACTGGAACTCTTACGTTAAAGACAGTTAGCTTAAGTTCCTAGAAGAAATACAAGAGGTAATAGAGAAAATTTTATCCTAAACAGAAGAAAAAACAACAAGCAGCAAAAAAACCCAAACCATGAGACTCATGGTCAGGAAGGCTTAAAGTTACTGTTCCATATTTTGTGTCAGTGTCCCACAAATCAGCCCAAACATACTGTCCTGCAGTAGCTCCAGCCCCTATGTTTTATTTCTCTTTGAGGTCTGTGCCCATGCCTGTGCTACACTTACATCCATACCTCAGTGGCGCAAAGTTGCTCAGAATCAGTCAATTAACTTTTAAACCAGCAAATTCGCAGATTAACACCTGAAGTTTACGTTCAACCTAACATTTACTGTGCACCTCACCCCCAATCCGTACTTGCTTATGCTTAGCTCAAGAGTATCAAACTCAGAAGTACCTATTTTACCCAAATTATTTTTACAGCGTGCACAAAGTTGCATCAACGTCGGAGTCACACAACAAGCAAGGGGGAGATGCTTTCCTGGCAGAGGATGCACGGATGGCCCTCCCTTTCGTTCCACCAAGCAAGCGGCTGCACACAGGCACACCCCAGCAGCAGGGCAGTCACGAAGCCGAATCATTCACAACAGGAACGTTTACTAGGGAGGTTGACAGAAGCAAGTTTCTTGAGCAGCGTTATCCTCCCAATTAAGGAAGACTTTAAAAGCACAACATGACCGATACTGTTGCAACTTACATATGGGGAAATGTGTACAGACTCAAATTCCAGGAACCAGAACTATCGAGCGGTTTTACAGTTGCTAATCCTGACATGTAAGCAAGATTTCATAGCACAGAACTGGTTACAAGCACTGTCTTGCTAAAATTAGCTTGGTAGCTGATCTACAGGGAAAAGGAAGAGATCCTAAAAGTCCCAGTAAGCACAATTCAAATGCTCTTAAGCAGTGCCAGAATTTTCCAGCCTCAGCAACTTTAGATTTTAAAGTCAAAAGAGTGAGTGTCAAATGGAAACATGCTTATGTTCTCAAATTTTATTAAAAATGCTTTTGCCTTCAGTATTAAGTCTACGTATTTAAGCAAGCATCAATTTCCATCTAAAATGAGCATATTTACCAGCAAAACATTTGCTTATACTAAAACCAACCACAGTGTTTCTTCCTCTTTGTCTCTGCACCTGCAGGTGTAGTAGCACTCTTAGTCAGCATCACCCCAAATCACAGGGCAGGGAAACATGCAGGAAACTCAGAGGGAGCTTATTTTTTGCTTGGAATTATCATAGACACCACACGGAATAGAAAGAGATAGAGATAGCCAGCATTGTTAATGCCATAGATGTTAAGTAATGTCAGATGAGTATTTCACATGACCTTTGAGCTAGAGGACCTAAGCAGTTAGGTGTTAATCCTGTCTTTTATACTTTTAGGGAATTTATTATCTTAATAGCAAGGACTGTTTTACCTCAGAGAGAATATAATTACCTCCAAACCAAGTGTTGTTTTAACTAAGGCAAAAAAAAAAAAAAAAGCACCTCCTGTAAGGCACCATCCTTATTCAATTAACAAAACCCAGCAACACAGTATGCTAAAGATGAGCGTTAGCAGACTTGTTCTCATGTTAAGATCTGCTTCACACTATATGATGCCACAAGCTACAGTCTTATGTGCAAATACCTCCTTTCACATTACAAAAAGCCACATCTATTACAAACCACATCAAGAAACTGCAAGCAAACATTCAGCTGAGGTGCTACATAATCAAACACCACACACAGTCAACAAATGTTTTTACAATATGGCCATTTATGGTAGCAGTAAAGAAGGCAAATGAAAGACTGGAGCAGTTTTACACCGAGCAGCATCACTTCCCATGGTGGAGCTGATTTTAAGTATCAGGTAAAAAACATGATTTGCATTAAACACTACACCCACAGATGACCCCTCATTGTTTTAGGGAATTCACAGTTTGAGCATTTGCTAGAGTCACATAGACCTTAGGATCACTGGAAAGTGAGGTCTAGTATTTTCTTCTCTAACATCCTGTTTAGCAGTATGTTAGAGCAGGTTCCAGAATAGTTCTCTACCCACAGTTTGTGAGTGAGGTTTCTCCAAGGGGAAGGAGAGTTTAAAGATCAAATTGAGAGCAAACGCTATAGACAGTCTCATTCAGAAGCACACAAACTGCTGAAAGGGAACAGTGCTTTATTTCTTTGAAGAGCTGGATGCTCAGGCAAAACCTGAGCTCTCCAGTGAAGAGCTTTTCTCATGAAACCATGGGTGTTGCAGTTCATTGTTTGAAGCACAAGTGCTCCAAATATTAACCTTGCCACGCATGCTGTGATAGCACAGCACTGAGGCAGCCATCCTCCACTCTTGGTTCTGTCATCTAAAGCTTGTAAACACAGCTTTGCCTAAGTAATTGGCTAGCAAATTAATACTGCAAATAGGGCTTTAACATCAAAATGCTCTTCCTCCAGTATAGCAGTGAACTCTCGGGAGACTATTAAATGAATCTCCAGAACTTAGGACTCTTGAGAGAATGCAACCCCCCACCAGATCTAGAAATGCTCATCCTCCTTTTTGCATTCTTCCCTTGCTCTTTACCTAACCCTCACATTAAAAACCTCGGGGCAACCATCTGCACTGCAGACACAAACCTTTCTAAGAGGGTATTTTTAATATTGTCTTTGCTGGTGTTCCAAAGCTTAGCAGACCCCCACCCAAAGGTCCTTCCTTTCCGTTGATGGTAGCTTATTCTTTCACACACTTTGCTTTAGGGAAATGCCCCGTCCCAGCTAGAAGAGGGCAGAAGCACTGCCAGTTTGTCTCCAACAGATCTCAGCTCAATTCAGTTAAGCAAATATTTTTCTCCTCATCCTTTTGCAACATTGTAACTTTCTATGCTTATTTAAACAGATTTGAGCTCAGTTTTCTGTTGGCATTTCTTAAGAGGACCACAGCTAAATCTTCAGAGCCACCGACGTATGTCCACACAAAACTTCAAGGACAGCTCTTTACCAAATTTCACTTGAATAGATTGAATTATTCTCTCCCTCTCCCGCTACTCCTGTTTTGAATAATACACAATCTTGTATTTTAGCAGGCTTTCAAGTTTTAAAGGAAAATAAGGTATGCACACCACTAAAAATTTGAAGCATCTGTGATCCTCCTACACCATACTCATGTTGACCAGTTCATCATCCCAGCCTGGATGACTGGCAGGCTTTTGGATTTTTAGGCTCATTAAAGGTGTGAACTTAAAAACTAAGGGTTCAAATTCAGCTACTTCAGTTTAGTAACAGCATATAGCAAGATTTGCTCTGGGGGTTTCCAGCAAGGTGATTTCCCTTCTGTCCCCTGTGTGCTCTCAAAATTCTTACAAAGAATTTACATAAATTCTCAAATAAACTTGTTTTCTAAACTTACAAGCTGCCATCAGCCTGCACAGACCAGACAGATCACATGATTTACTTCATTTGCATTATAGGATACATGCTGACTTCTCTATATAATATTCCTTCACAGACATCAGTTGAGGAGAAAAGCATCGCTATCTGCAAAACACAGGTGCACATCATATGAATATAGGTCATGAAAAGCATTGGTAAACATCTTTTCTAAACCATGTACAAATATGATCAAAGTGAGGAAGGACAAGGGCTGATGAAAAATAACTCAATCATGCTAGTCGTATTTCTCCACTTAAGACAAGTTGGTTACACTACCTGTCACTATCTCTCTCTGATTTTATGATTACTAACTCGTAACAAACCTTCAATGAAGTCAGCTACCTTCTTCAGGACAGATTCTGTGAACAGCCACTGCCACAAAAGCAACTCAGTAATTTGTTCATTACTAAGATATTTTGCCTTTAAAAAAAAGTTACTTGCACCAATATTCTTAGAGCAGACAGCAAGCTCAGAAAAGAGGATACTAGTATGAATCCAACAAACAGCACAGAAAGTTTTAGATTTCTACACAGGCTAGTAGTGACTTACAAGGAAGATTCTTTTTCTTTATCGTCTTAATATGACAAATTAAACTTATGCTATCAAATGCCATAATCAGCTACACTACGCTAGTTTACAGTCTTTCAACTTGACAGGTCCCATAAGACTTTCCAGGAGGGAAGATGTTACTCCCAAAATGTAACCTTGCTCTTCTTAGCTGCCTTTCAGACCCCTTCAAAGCAATCCATCCATTCCGCACCCTCATTTCTAGAGGCCATAACCCAAGCGGAGGCTGATGCTACAGTGCAGATGGCACAGCAACAGAAGAATTAGCTATCCCGTGCAAAGTGCAAGAAGAAAGAAGGCAACCCAAGAGTTTCTGTAGCATGAAATAGAGCAATTATAAAATCCCCGAACAAAAACATTAGAAACAAAACAAATTCAAGTTCTCCTCTCTCCAAGCAAGTTCACATTGATAGAAACTGAGCAGCTAATAAGTAAGTTACCTGAGCCCAATTCATAACGTGTAAAGTAGTGAGGAACTCATATCAAACTAGCCAAATTCATTGCATGCTGCAGACCTCTAGTACTGTAACAGGTTAGCAGTGCTTGAAAAAGTGGCTTTATCATACATCTAGTGGGGAAGACAGCTTAAAACATCTTGTCCTGAAGGAAAGAACATACTCCATCACCTAAAAGCATTCCTTTTCATTAAGGAAATTATCTATACAGTAACTTCTAAATTCAAACTGTAATGTGCAATAGTCTTCCCTGGTCTGACAGGCACACACAATAAAGTATGACTTTAAAGAAGCAGAGAACGTCATTATTTGATTGCTTTCTTGAGCAAAGAGCTTATGCAAACGCTTTGTTTAAAGGTGTAAAGAGGCAGCAGTACAGTGAATGCCATCTTAAAATGTGTGAGCGGTGTGCAAAGACCTTCAATTTGTTTACTTTCAGAAGAAGGTTTTAGAACACACAGAGTTTGATCAGAGGGGGTTTTTTGTTGGTTTTTTTTTTTTTTTTTTTTAAAAAAAAAAAAAAACCTACTGCTATTTCCGCTCCCATATTCTACCGAGCGGTGATCTTGTGGTAAAGGCATTCAGTGAAGAGAAAACAGAGTGTGGAATGCACAGGCAGCCAGCCTTCTGCACCGAAACCACAGGAAAGCACGTTAGTTTCTCTCATTTTTACAGATTAGAAACAGGTTCTTCAACTTCATCATACTTAAAATAATGGAGCATTCAGCGTTGTTCAGATTTCCAGTAATCACAGGTAAAGTCTCTGGACAGGCAGTACATCAGTAGGACAAGCAGAAACCCTTCAGAAGGCCTTATCTTCTTGCTGGTTAACTCGTACGTAGCCAAGTGTGAACGTAACCTCTGTACGCAGCAATACCACCGTGCAGCGCTCTCAGCTTTTAACATGCAGCAAAGCTAATGTTACTTACAAGGGCAGGGTGGATGCTACCAATTAAAGGCAAGTAGTTTCTCTTTTGAGCTTTCTTCCAGCATTAGAAAGTATTTTAGTTTAAATCGTAAGTCTTCTAGACTCATTTCCTGTACATGTGTTAAAAGCAAGCTTTCATAATGACCAAAACTCAAAGCTGATAGATGGGCCGTATGCATTATGAACTTGTTGAACAGAATCAAGACTGCACTAATGGGTTGGTTTGGGGTTTTTTTTTGTTTTGGGGTTTTTTTTAGAAAGAAAGCAGAGTTACAACAAAGTCCTCTACAAATATGTTTTGGCACTGACAGCCTATGCACTTCAGGTTTAGGAAATGATTGTCAGAGCCTGAGGATAAGACATAAAAACAAATCTAGGGATATCTTCCTATGAATCACTATGGTAGCCCACTGCTAGGAGAGCAGGCTGCCACTGGTTTGCAACAGCACACACTTAAAAGCACTAGTGTGGAAGCTAGACAAAAAGTCAGTGCTCCAGCTCGGAGGTGTTCAGCCAGCAATAACAGTACTAGGATACACACAGTGTTTTGCCCAGGAGAATCAAGTACTGGGAGTCCCTTTCACTAACCACATTTCATGTATTTTCTAGACTTAGGAGAGACCAAAGGTATCATAATCCATTCAAGGAAAGGAAGAAGTTACAGAAAGTCGATAAATACCTAGCTGAATAGGGTTAGGCAATCACATTAGCATCTCATAATAACTACTAGCACTGGGGAAAAGCTGAGATACTTTTAAATTTCTCAGGCTACTTGACTGGCATGGAAGTACTCGTGTACAAAACAGCTAGTTAAGGTACATGCAGTGCAGTAAATTTTTAAGTTTTAACACAAACTGGTCAGCTGTTACAAAACTCAGTCTCATTTATCTAGTCTGAAGAAAGTACCTGCAGCTTAAATTACTCATCTTCTGCAATCACCCTGAACAAATTCTTCCAGATCACCACCTTCCCTCCTGCAGGGAGGCAGCCAGTGCCTTTTTCAGGAGATCATGTCAAGAGATGCAGGACTTTATTTTCTTCACAATATTTGTAAATTGAAGAAATGCACAGAACACAGAATTTCAAGGCGCAATTTTAGGTCTTAAGCTAGAAAAATCCCAAACTCTTAAACCTTGAGTAAAATCCCTAACTCAGCTGGATTTTAAGTCCTCAAGTCACAATTCCTCTGAACAGACATCCAGTCAGCACAGATCAGATTATTTTCAAATTCTGCTCAAAGTGAACAATTCTATTATCGGTTTCCTTTTTTGGGAGAAGACTTCTGGTGTGTCAGTCGAAATATTCAAGTCCTCCCACAAAACAAGTCAAAGCAGCTATGGAGGAGGAGAAGCCACTATTAAAAATGTGTGGAATGTAACCTACTTGGAAGAAGGCAGATAATACTGGGACAAGGAAGTCAACTACTCCAGATCTGAGGTTCTTTTCCCATACAGCCCCACCAACATAGATACTGGGCAATTTCAAATTTACAAATATTAGTGAATTTCATCAACCTTTGTAGAATATACATGACTAAAAATTAGTTTCACAGACAAAAAAAAATTATCAAACCCTTCAGTTACCCGATACACACTATATCCATTCTAATGGGTACAAAAACTTTCAGATAGCAAAAGGAAAAAGCTGAGCTTTGAAGTGTCTTTTTTAAATTGAAAGAAGTTGAGATGTATGCATCAATATATTTGAGTGTAGCTTTCCAGCAAGACAGAAACAAAGCGGAAACTCCGAAAGAGACAAAACATTTTCTATAGTTAGTAGATTTAGGCGACAGATGCGTACAAAATTCAGAAATTTTTCAGGCTTTAAGCATCCTTGTTAAAAGTAAAGCACTCAATTTAAAAACGTCTCCTCGCACAAAGTAACGCACTCAGAACTAATACCAAAGGGGATCAAAGAGCTAACCCACTGACAGGCAATAAACTAACTTTCAGCCGTAGTGGTCTCAGAGATGCACAGGCACCTACTGCAGCTAGACTAGTCAGAAGACCACAATAGCTTGAAGCCTCAGAGCCGCCTTGACATTTCTAGCTGAACCTGAAAGAAATCAAATCTCTTGCTCCATTAGCTGATCTGACACAGTCTAAAGTCTGAGAGACTTCAGCTGAACACCCTCTTATCAGATAACAGGACTCACTCATCAGTATTATACACAGGAGGCATTTTACAAGTTGTCTTGTGTTTGCTCCACACGATAAGAGCAACCACTCATAAGTCTCATTCTTCATCTTGAGCAGAGCTGAAACAGGTTAACTTCCCCCCGTTGCACAAGGCTTCATGCAGTTGTACACACATCTTCTTCAGTGGTTAACCTGCCACAGAAGTTGCTCCCTCCCTCCCCCACTCACTTTGCCTGCACATGGGTCCCAGCATAACTGCGTCAGTCCACATTAGCTGCAGAGAATTTACCTGGGTTTTTGCAATCCTTTTTACAGCATCACCCCCAACAGCTGAAGCAATGTAACAGAGCAAGTTATGAACCACGTAACTGCTAGAAGCAGAAGCATCTTAAATTATCTTTACTGATGAAGACCTGTTTTCATGTAACATTTAACGCCAAAATCACGCTCAAGAAGTTACAGTGGGCAGCCCAATTCCCTTCGCATGATTTCTTTCAGAGAGTGCCGCCAGCTGATTAATCCTCCAATAATCCAGGTAAAGTATACAGCTTAAATGTTTAGTTACTGCAGCAATCAAACAAGATGAGAGCTTTAAGGTTTTGTACTTCGGCAGTTGGCAGTATCACTTGCACAACATGAAATAATAGAGAAGTAGTTAAACCATACATAAGATTGTACAGTGGTTTAGTACACCTTTTCCCTTAGTTTATGGCAAGAGACTTCTGGACTTGAAGAAGCTAGAAGCACAAGCATCCAAACCAAAGCTAAGCAGTCAACAGCACTGTTGGTTGGTGACAACCTGTTAAGAGCCAGCATTAAGAGTAGCAAGGGAGGTTATTCAAAGTGGTCCGTCCAGTGGACGCCACAGGCAGAACACTTCATTTCTAGGAGAGAAAAAAAAAAACAAACACACAAAAAACCCCCCAAAACCCTAACACACACACACCTCCTTACCCCTACAGAAATGGAAATAAGATATTTCCACAGTTTAAAACTTCTCATTTAAATACTTTCTAGACAGTAAGGCAAGACACATTCGGCTTAAGTTAGGGTTTGCATGACAGGTGTGCAGTGAATCAGAGACTTTTTGATCTTGCTTATGTGCTAAGAAAGATTTTGGCCTCACAAGTTTACTTTCAAACTTGAGGGTCTGGAAATTGTTTATCATGGCATATAACCTACCAACAAGTTTTCTGAATTCACTGCAGCACTACAGGAGTGCTGCTGAGCACAGGAGGATATTGTCTCCACCAATGATATTTTAAGACCCCAAGCAGGACCTCAAGCTGAGAACTCCCAGCAAGGTGAGAACCTGGCTCCCAGGGAGGAGGAACAGCAGTTAAAAGAAAGTCAAAGTATGGGAAATCAAAATGGTACCGCATATGTATTTGTGTCTCAGAAATCTCAATCAGGACATGTGGTCAGGATTCAGATAACTTTGTTTGGGGTCTGGAGAAGGCAAGAAAATAAGATGCAAGGATACTATGTTTCTGGAGGACTTTGAAGGCAAACTACTAGAAAAAATCCTGAGCAGCAATTGAAATTGCAAGACAAAGTTAAAATACACTGATAATTGTGTTCTTAGTAATGCTGGGTCATGCAAAGCCAGAATCCTGTTAAATACATCACCGTTACTTCTTTTATCGGGTTTTGCTTATGAAGACTTCTTAGCATGAGGTAGTAGAGGGAAACATTGTATGCATTTTTAATAGAATCTTTTTCTTAAGTAATAGAGTTGGTAGCACATACACAAGTATATTATCAACTACTATTTTTTTTTTTTAAACACATGATTATAAAGGAGCTTCATAAAAGGAGAGACAAACACAGAAATACTATTAGGAACACACAATTTAGAAACCCCCGCCCTCAAGCAGCACATATTACTGTAATCCCATTTACTTTCCCTACATAGAATAAGTCTAATAACAGAAGAAATTTAAACAGATCACTTGTCTACCCAAAGATACCAGATCTTTCACACAGATTTGTCACCGGCATCCTACCATTTCACAGTCTACTTACCACATAAGCAGCAAAATACTAAGATTTGCTTGCAGGTTTATAGATTTCTACCCGCTTAAATCAGGAATGCTGAAGATGCTCTATGGTGCGAGCTGAGCAAGTTAGTTTTGCCAGAAAAGCCCAAAATGGTAACTACAATGATTTTAAAGTTTCTCCTTTTCCTAGCAAATGCAACTAGTGACTCAACATATTATATCACTACAGTTAAGAAAATTCAGAACAGGACTGGAAAAATACTTTCCATGTAAGTTGTGTGGAAGGTCAAGTTTATTTTCTGGCTTAAAAGACCCGAGGAAAGTGACACACATGATAGTTATGAATATGTGTACCTAAGGTTAATCTGCTGAGCAATAACGCTTCCCATAGGTCTTCTGCATAAAGATCTTTGTAGAATACTTTGGTTATTAGTGTTACACTTTTTTTTTTGCTTGAACTGTAGCATTTTTATGTGTCGGTGCTAACATCTAGTTAATTATTAATGCATGCTGGTCCTAGCAGCTAGTACTTTATGCTATCTTTAATAGCGCCCTTTTGCATACATTCCTACCATCTGAACTCACTCCTATCTAGATTCACCCAAAACTACAGTTTACTTTCTGGACACAGAAGCTGGTGCAGGTCTGGTTAAATGAGCACAACTGCCAGATGAAGTTGTTTGCAGAGCCGCACAGTGAACCAGACAGGGTAACCGATCCCGGGTAAAAACATTCCCTAGTTATTTTTAACTCTGAGTGCTTGTGGAGTTTCAGTGAACTAGATGGAGTAAATAGCTATAGTGGTAAATTGCCATGGCAGCACGGGGACCTGTTGAGCATTCTTCCTTACTGGTAGTACTAGCTTATCAAATTAAATCCTCAATTACAGCAAAGCCCTGTTCTTCAGGCTTGAAGAGTAAAAACATTTTCCTAGCCTTGTGCCTCCCCACTGGCTGTCCCTTCTAAAAAGCAAACAAATGATCAACTTGCCCTCACTTTCAAGGCCCTTCAACTCCTTCGGCTGTACCAGCACGCCGCTCCGACATGTGACAGCTTCAGCACAGCCCTCATGGCCGCACACACAGCCCTCGCTTTCCATCGTGGTTTTGGGGAGCTCCACACAAGCCTCTGGAAATGCACCTTCTCCTTTTCAGTCCTCTGTGAGCTTTTGTGTGAGCACATTTGTATGTTACAAAAATCACCACTGAACTCAATCATCCAACAGGATCTCCATCTGTACGTAGAGTTAACAGCACTTCCCCACGTAACTAGAGAAGTGCACTACAGTCCTGCTCAGTAACCCCCACCCAGCTCAGGTTTGAGGCTCTGCGTATACTTGAGGACAGCTAAAGTGCAAGTTCTGCAGCCTTTCCCTTTCCAGCAGCAGATAAGAAACCCTGACCTCACTTTAATGACGGGGAACGTTGCGCACAACACTTGATTAGTCGCAAGATCAAGCACTTCAAACCGGAATACGTGACCTTCTTTAACTTAACCATGAACAGCCCGTGCATTGCATTCCAGCCAGCCCTCTTAGAGGCAACTAGTAAAAGCAAGCAATCTATAAAAAAAAGTAATTTTAATCTCATGCAAGTTCCGTCTAGAAGCAGTGCTGCATATGAGGCAGTTTACACACTGGGATATGACTAGCTTAAGCATACGCGTGGTGTGTCATCGGAGGAGAATAAGTAAGAAAAGGCAAAGCAAACAGATGAAGTAAACATCCTTTTTGTCTGCTATCTACTTCAAGTAATTAAGTTATAAAGAGTGGAAAGAAATATTTTCTTTTGTATTACCTGTTCCCACAGAGTGCCTTACAGGCTATCCCGGACCCAAGCTGCAACCACTCTTAAGCTGTGAGATAGAAAGTAAAAATGGCAAAGAACAGAAGGTAAAAAAGAGCCAAGAAAAAAATTTGTTCACAAGCACAGGGCATATCTCTCTTAGTAAAGAAAGATACAGTTCAAGATAAATAGGTAGGGCCTCACTCACTGCTCAGATAGAAATAATTCACCCAGGATCCAATTCAACTCTCTACATTTGTAGTAACAGGCTACTGCTACTATCTGTCAGCATTTCAGAACAAAACTCCAGCAACTTTGTAGGGCAAACCATTTGCCAGGTTGCCTACTGGTATTATTTACAATTAAGGCAAAACATTGCCTACTGGTATTATTTACAATTAAGCTTTTCAATCTGGATCCCATTCAGTTTACCCCTTTCAGTAAAAATTTGTCTTGGTTGATCAAAGTTTCTGGATGTAATCTTTGGACATGTTTTATGCAAAGCAACTGGGAAAAAAAAAAAAAAAAAAAAAAAAAAAAAAAAAAAAAAAAAAAAAAAAAAAAAAAAGAGCAATTATAGGTGTGATTTCAGTTTTAATGCTGGTTTTACATACTGTAAATGCGTTCTATTTCAAGAAATAAGTGCTACATTTACCTGGATATTACATTTTCCTTTAATGGTGCTTATGGCCATAATTGAAGACAAGACTACCAAACCAGTGCAGTTAAGCCACGTGAATCGTCAGAACCAACGGAGAAATTATCCACTTGTGTCATACCAGTCTAGACCCAAAGAGTGACTCATTTAGGAAGGTCTGCAAAAAACCTAGCTTCCTACCAGCTAGCCAGAAGACTGCGACATTTCACTTCATTAAGCTGGTATTTATCTTTGGGTACGTCAAGGAGCATAGTCACATTTTCAGTGCTGGTAATGCTTTCGGTAAATGCAGACAGGTTGCATAAGGTATACAAACATGAGCCATTCAGGTCCTTCAAAATCTTCTCAATATAAGGGCTCTACTTATAAGAACTACCTTCTACCACCACTACTGAATGCTGGAATTCAGAGCTCCGGCCAAAACCAGAAGCAGGAGCCTCTCCCTCTAGCATGGGAAGGAGGAACAGGGCTACAGGCCAGCGGCTGCCTATTCATCCCCGAGAGTGCAAAGGGCATGCCAGCCAGCAATCCGGGAAGCTGTGCCAGTACTCCTTGTGCAAGTGGCAGTAGAAGACAACCCAATAACCAAAAGGTACGTCAATATTTACTTGCTATACAAGCAACTGCTGCTAGGGGTTAACACATGGAAAGGTGCTTTCTGACTGCAGTGTGGTTTAAGTTATCCCAAAGGAATTTCACTTTGGGAAAGGATTGTAAATTCCTCAAAACCAGAATGATCAGCATCTCAAAATTTAAGCACTACTCCAAATTTATGCCAGCTTTTGAACCCAGCTCAGTTCTACCCTATATGTACATTAATACACAGCATCCCTGCTGGCTAAGTTACGATACATTATACCATTGCTAGCTATACCAGAACACTAACATGCAAACCAATGCTTCCTTCTTGCCTGCAAGTTAAGCCTGAAGTCATCTACTACATTTCCCAGGCTGTAGATACACAACTAACCGGAGCGAGACAAACCTTTTGTTTGGTAGCAGTGCTCTAGAAAGCAAGGAGCCAAGCAGTTCAAGTTTCACAAGAAGTGCCGCAAGCAGCCCTTATTATTCCAGGTGACTGCATCACAAGTGCTTTATTTTGATTAGGATTTTTATTTCCCACCTTTAACCTCAATAGAGGCCAACAATCAGTCGCTCACTCTCCTAAAGTGTATTTTGTCACCTTGCATTACATTGTACTACTTACTGTAAGAAGGCCCCACACTTTATCAAAATGTAAGCATACCAGTCCTAGCGTAGCCCTGCATGAATCTGCAGCATGGAATTCATGGCATTTTATTCCTTTGATTTTCTTATGCACTTACTTCAAGAACATTTTTTTTTGACAGTCAGCAACCGTTAGTCAGAATACCTAGAAACTGCAGAGGGATTTGCACATCCCCCAAGTCTAGCATACAGAAGTGGTACACTAAGACATCAGGGTCTGTCAAACATTCAGCACGCCGGCTCAAACACCAGCTGCATTTTCAGTTGTTGCTTTTCAATCTGCTTTACTAGTCTATTTTAGAGCTTTACCATAAAATTCAGAACAAGCTATTTTCTTGCTCAACAGCTATATCAGAGACGAAAGATACTTTGAGATGACCCACCTTTAGCTTTATTGTTAGTTAATGAGAACTAACAGTCTTGTGAAAGTAGCAGCTTAGAAAAGGAAAGGAAAGAGGAAAAAAAAAGTCTGAACAGCTGCTTGCCACCCATCTGCAAGTCATATACGCTTGCTTTCAGACAAGTGTCTGATATTAACATTAAAGAGTCAACAAATCTACATCCAACTTATTTTACTCACTAGTTAGTAGAACAGTAAGCTCAGCTCCAATCAGAACTTGTTACTGACAGTTTAAGAGCAGTAGGAAAAATACTTTATTTTACAAATTTGGCAGTAAGAATTAAGCTTGTAAATACAGTATGAAATCAGTAAACCAAGAAAAAAACCCCCAAACACTGAACCCCTACATACATTTTATATTACATTAAGTGTTTTAGGAGTCTCAAACATCTTCATGCATTACCATAGTTAACATTAAGCTGATTGACCAACTAAGCTCAACTCAGCCACACTAAATTACATCTAGTCAATACCATCTCAAGGTTCTAGTGACATTTATTAACTAATACCTTCTTGTAAGTCACCAAAGTCTGTGCATGCAAAAATATATGTCATTGTCACAAAACAAGAGTTATAGTTTTATTAAAAGGAAAAACAGTATGACAAATAATTTTAACAATTCTGATCAAATGCATCCACTATTTTGCAGAGCAGATTTGAAAGAATAAAACATTAGTGGCTTTCTTGCTGTATACTGCTAAAACTAGTTATACATTGTTCAGTTTAATAAAAAAAAAAAAAGCATGAAGTAAATAGCAACTGCAGGATAAAAAAATGCAGAGGGTGATTAGGTATTTGCTAGGCTGTATGCCCTTTGAGCAAGGAAACCTGAATATTACAAAGGGCTGAGTTAGAAGGGAATGTGGGGTATTTTGTGACAGACCTCTGCATGACAGCTGGAGAAAAGCTATTGTGGCAACAGCTGTGTGCTCCGCACAGCTCACACTCCCAAATACCTCAGCCTGCTAAGAGGCCAGTTAACTGGCTGCAATGCATTTTAAAAGTTTTCTGCCTCTTGGGATGTGAGCATGATGGATTATTTGTGTATGTTTTAAATAAGAGAAGGAATGCTTGGTTCTATCACTTACAGTTTTACAGAATACTGTGGTGTAATGTTGAACTATCATTCACTGCTGCTTTCCTAAAGTTTATAGCTGCGACAGATTCCATAAACTCTCCTCTACAATTAAAACGTCTTTGCTTCCTGTCTTAACAGTGCACAGACTCGACAGCAGTAAGTTCATATATCATATCCTGATTTAGAGGAAATGATTTGATGTTTCCAGGATGAAATCCTGGCCCACCAACAGCAATATTGAGCTGTGCTTACCTCCCCAGAGGAAGAATTTTGAGGAACACACCAGTCATCTAACCACTGAAAGCTTTGATCTGCTAATTTGTACTCTACAGTTTCCCCAAGTTGTTAGATGAACTTCTGAAAAGTGAACCCAAGATCACAAGCAATTATACGCAAGCGACCAGTTGCATCTCATGTACCATTCCTACTGCACTGTACCAGTTAGCACAACGACGCTTAACCCAGTACACAAAAGATCTTTCATTGTATGACATGGGTTTGCTCGCTCAGCCTCCTTACAAAAACATTGTTGTTTCAGCTCTGATTGAGGCACAATAATCTTCAGGAACCGATA
This sequence comes from Phoebastria nigripes, assembly GCA_035582835.1. Taxonomy (NCBI): domain Eukaryota; kingdom Metazoa; phylum Chordata; class Aves; order Procellariiformes; family Diomedeidae; genus Phoebastria; species Phoebastria nigripes. The sequence goes on along the minus strand of JAYKAV010000356.1, from coordinate 800,747 downwards.
CTCTTGCACACAGGACACCGTGCACAGGAGCGCTTTATGTGCTGATCACTACCATAATAAAAGTCCAACCTCAGCCATTACTACTGTCATAGGAACGAATGCTATCTGTTTTCCCACCAACACCTAAACAAGGCTGGAAAGGATGGATGCGCTGTGCACTAATCCCGGAAAGTTGGCAAAAGAAAGAAGATGAACTGGTTCTTCCTACATCCTCGGTTCCTCTTATTTTCATTTATTTCATCTGAAATGAAGGAATTTTTCCCATTTTCAAATATGAAACCTCCTTAGACTTTCAAATACACAATATAAATCACAGCACATGTTTTCCCATGATATCCTATCACCACAATAGTCTTGTTTACTGGAAAATAATCAGCAGCACTGAAGTAGAAGCAAGAGTAACTGTACTTGAGTACTGATTTACTGAAAATTAAATACAGGATTACAGGAAAGCAAGACCAAGTGTGGAAATATTTGCTAGTATCAGTAAGAAGAAACTTTCCTTTTGAAGCTTCAAAACTGAGTTGGTGACAGCCATATTTTAAAGATAAGCCATAAAGAAGCAAAAGAGAATTGAAACCCTTCACTGACATCAAGATTTGTCATGTGGCAAGAGCTAGCACTGATCCATGTTTTAGTGAAGGCAACTACAAGTTTCACTTAATCCTAAGAAATTCCAACATGAAGCATGTGACTTGCTTGTAATCAATTTTAAAACAATTTGGAGCAGTTTCTATGCAGTCTTAAAAGACAAACAACACATTTGGCAATAGACTTGCCATACAGAGACTACAGAAGTGGTTGCATGGCATCGCACACACTTGATAACATCATAAGCTTCAAGAGCTCAGGAAGATACTGTGGTATATAAATAATACATCAAGACTCATCTCTTATTGTCCGTAACTACATAGCAACAATACAAAACTCTTCTCTAAGGCACCTGATGTTCTGTTCAGCAGGTCTTTATTTCCCCAGCTATTTCTCATTTTTTTCAGAAGGTTGAATTTTCTGCTAAACATCACTTTGTGGTGGCAAGATTTTATCTCAAGATAAAGCAGCTGAGAGGGCAAAAACATGTAGATAATTTAATACAAACTGACAATAGGTTGTTTTGAAAAATTTACCCTCAACACGTCAGCTTAACGCTACAGTGCTGTTCCCTCACCACTCTTTCAAAAAGTGAGCTATTCCTTTTTCTGCTATTAATTTGAAGAGATTCTTATACGTGACAAAGCGGACGCAAGTTCCTCTTTTGCAGGTATTTGCTTGAAGACAAGTGTCAGTCACAGCACTTGAGCCAAAACTTTTATTTCTACAGGGGTGTAGCTCAAGCTTTTACTTCAAAGAATGAATACCTACCAGCACTCAAATATTTAAATTATCCAGTACTCGGCAGAACCTTACTGCTATTAAAATAAATGGACATACTAAGGCATCAAGTGCGAGCTTCAATTTTTTTTCCCCCCCTCTCCTTATGTCTTTAATAGAAATTAAAGAAATTTTTTTTTTGTGAAGTTAAAATTATCCAAAAGCCTTTAATGTGGCCAGGGACTCCAGAGATCCATTCAGCAACATTTTCCAAGACAGCAGCATCTCAGAACTGAACATAAGCCGTGTCCAGCTGTGCACATTAATGTCACAATCAGTTTAGATGTCCACAGGAAGACACAGGCAATACTATCTAAAGCAACAGTATAGCACTCTAAACCAGCTTCAGTCAACCACAGTTAATTAATTATCTCCATATACAAGCAATGAGGAATTCAATCCACGCACCAAGAGGACTGCAGTTGTTCTAGCCCCATCACCTTCAGACCGACCAGCGAGTCAGTATCTTACCAGTATCTGACCAGCTATCTACACATGCAACAAACAAGGCACCTGTACAACACAGATTCCCGTTCCATCTCAAATGCACTGTTCAACCTAATTTCCAAAGAACTAATTCTCCTATAGTGTCAGTTATTTCAATGTCCTGTACAATACTGGATCTTCTAAACATTCAGTATCCAGTACCTACCCAGATTTTTAAAGTGCTGTTTTCTATGTAGTTACTTAGTCTACACTACAGAGCTTAAGTTCTCAGCAGAATATTACAGCTAATGAACACATGCATGCATCAGTGAAGAAAATTTGAAGTAAAAAAACAGTCTATTTGCTATCAGATCATCTGTTCTAACAAAATATTTTTTGAGAATATCATTGCCCCAAGCGTTAAAAGACAAGCTTGCCTTGCTGTCAAACAGCCTATCTTAAGGGTAGGTAAAATATTACAGCCTCTCCTCGGCAAAATTAAAGAAAACAAACAAAAAGTCATTCTCTCCAGATTTGTTTATCTGCCATCAGCAATAGCAGCAAGCAGAACGCAAGTAGCTGTCTCCTCCTTCCACCATAACCAGAGGTAGATTAATAACACTCCCATGACAGCAGTAGAAATGCTACAAGCAACAGGGCAGAAGACAAAAATAAATAAAGGGGGTATGGCAGAACAGGAAAAAGGACTCTTCCTCATGAGACTGATACGCACACTTTACATCACCATTTCTGTCATGTTTTTTACTAGGAATGAATAGAAAAAAAAGTTCAATTATCTAGAAGTTGAAGCATCAACAGGAAGACTCAGAGGGGCGGTGGGCGACGGCTGGTCAGAGCTAGCACAGCGTGCCCCCCTCTCTGCAAATCCCCCTCCTCTCTTAGCGAGGCTGCCAGAGCTTCCTCGCCCCCCTGCGGGGCCGGTACAAGAAGCGTAGGCTCAGCCTCGGGGCAGCTATTTCGGAGCCAGACGCCAAGTGTCACTGCTCCCCCGGCCGCGGCTGGTTACCGCGACTGCCGCTTCCCGGGCGGAGCGCGGGGCCGGACCCCGCCCGCGCCACCGGGAGGCCACCGATCCCAGCGCCTCGGCGGCCCCGACCACCCCGCAGCCCCGGCGCT